>BLSH010131538.1:1075821-1093463 GCA_018402905.1 Glandirana rugosa | reverse complement strand
TATTATCTCTCTTGCAGCTAATTAATTGTTAATATCTTCCATTTAGCATCTGGAACGATGGATTCCCAACTCTCAACCATGCACTATCTGCATTTGTCTGGATAACAGGATGATTAACTGCTCGCCCAAACCGTGCCCAACCGTCGAACGTAATCCAGCCAATACATATCTGTTTCTCAGAACTCCTGGTTAAGTGATGAAGTGCTAACAGCATATTAATGTCTCGTTTTATTTCAGCAATCGCTTGTGGCCCTTGTGAAATTCCAAAGCTAAAGAAGACTTCCGATCATTGCTGCCCGGAATATGAGTGCGGTGGGTACTCTGTTATTAAACCCTTTCAATGCCAGAGGTGCTGCGTGTGTTTTTGGTTTTGTATCTGTGATCAGAAGGCTGGTTGTTATTAAGTCAGATGTAGTTTGTGTTGCAATCAGGACTCCTCTGTGTTGTGATGAAACCATGTACAGACGCTAACATGGCACTCATTCAGGGGTGTAACTATCTGTGACGGGCCCCCCTAGCAAATTCTTTAAAACTGAAACCAAGGCAAATAGATAAATATACAGGCAAACTACATATAAGGGAGCTCTCATACCCTTCAAATTATTTTAATTTCTCTGTATTTCTTTCCGAGGTTTACATATCTCTGCCACACTACACACTCCTACATATTATTAAAATACAGGATTTATATAGTGCAAACAGTTTATGCAGCGCTTTACAATGTAGAGGGGGGGGCAGTACAATTACAATACAATTCAATACAGAAGGAATAGGAGGGCCCTGCTCATGGAGCTTACAATCTAAAGTTATATATAGTTAAGTAATACTAATAGGTCTCCCTACTGCCCCCAGCCTATGACTGGACAGTGAATGGAGAAGCAGCACAGTAATGACTTTGACCCCTTTCACACTGGGGCAGCAGGACTGTTAGCGGTAAAGCGTTGCTAGTTTCAGCGGAGCTTTACTACTGTTTAACCACTTGCCGATCGCCCGCAGTGGCTTGACGGCAGTAAAGTAGTTCGTTATCGCGAAGCGCCGTCACTTGACAGGGGCCGCGATAACGAGTATTGTGAGCACGCACACCACCGGAGGTGCGCCCCTGCGCTCACTGTGTTCCGGGGGGGCCAGGGAGCGGGTAGGGCGCACTCGAGCTCCGCTGGCTACCCGCGATGGCCCCCCCGCAGTGAGAGAATGGAGGTCCGTGTAAGTAAACATGGATCTCTGTTCTGACAGAGGGGGAAGGGATGTGATCACAGGCTTCCTGTATATGGAAGCCGCGATCACTCCCCTCCCCCTGCCAGCCCAGCCCCCATACAGTTAGAACACACTGAGGGAACACAGTTAACCCTTAGAGCATCCCCCCCAGGTTAATCCCTTCACTGCCAATGGCATTTACACAGTAATCAATGCATTTTCATAGCACTGATCACTGTATAAATGCCAATGGTCCCAAAAAAGTGTCAAAATGGTCCGACATGTCCACCACAATATCGCAGTCCCACTAAAAATCACAGATCGCCACCATTACAAGTAAAATATAAAAAAATAAAAACCCCCATAAATTAATTTTCATCATTCGTAAACGCGGCAACTTTTGCGTAAACCAATCAATAAATGGCAATTGCGATTTTTTTTTTTACCAAAAATATGAGGAAGAATATAAATCGTCCAAAACCGATGAAAAAAATGTTTTTTTATATTTTTATTTTGGATTTTAGCAAAAAGTAAGAAATATAGTTTTTTTTACAAAATTGTCACTCTTTTTTATGCAGAGGTGATCAAATACCACCAAAAGAAAGCTCTATTTGTGGGGAAAAAAAGGACCCAAATTTCATTTGGGTACAATTTTGCAGGAACGTGCAATTGTCAGTTAAAACAACACAGTGCCGAATCGCAAAAAGTGCTCTGGTCCTAAAGGGGGAAATCCTTCTGGGGCTGAAGAAATTAAAAGGAGTTCAATTTTTGCCTGGAACTTCGCTTTAAGGTTTGCAGCTGCAATATAATTATACTATTTGTCCTTGTGTGCTGTTGGACTTTTTTCTTCTCTTTTTTTCCTTCTATTCTCCAACACATGTTTTTTTAAAAACGGTAACTGCTAATGTAGCCTGTAATATGGTGGACATTTTCCTAAAAAGTATTAGCAGTGTTATATATTAGTCTATAATGTGTTTCTGAAACCACAACTAATCATTATTCTAAAACTTTTGAACTTTATATGAACTCATCAGTCTGAATTCACAGGACATATCTTCAATGTATCATTAAAATCAGCCCAGGATTTAGTGCCAAGAGCTGATAAGACACAGAGGAATAAGTGCCAGCATGTCCAACAAATACATCTTTTGTTGCTATACTTTCATAAAAAAGAACCATGGAGGATAAGAAAATTGAAAAGATGGTCTCACAGTGAAGCCCATCCAGCATCCAATTTCATGGGACTAACAGATTTGTTTTCAAAGCAATTATATATGTGTGATCTATTTGTGGCATCTTCTCATTCGACTCCTGACAAAAGCACTATTAGACTGTCACCCATGATCAGCTGAAGGCTATGAAGAGCCAATTCTGTAATGCCTTGTTGCTGCCAGTCCGCATCATCTGAATAATGGCATAGTCACAGTGAACTGTTCTTTATTATTTATTTCCCCATTCTGCCATACAGGACAGTTATTACTTAATTTTGACAGAAAGAATGACACAAAAAAGAATTTGGAATCCCTTTATTATATTCAATCAGATGGCGGAACAAAGCAGACTATTTTATCTGATGTGGCTACACAAGATATGGGCCCTCCTTCCTCTGTTAGGAAATTTAACAATCCGTCCAACTCATTCTGCACAATGCTACGTTTTTCAATAAAAAAAAAAAAACTCTTCTGCCAGACTGTCACAATGGATAATTTTATTGGCCTCTTGCCCTGCAGGAAGCATGGCAAAGCCCAATGCGCTCAATATTTAATATGCCACAGCTGCCTTGCAATGTAATCTTGGAGAATACAAAATGCCAATGCTCATTAGGGTGAAGGATTTTTTTTATTGCAAGTTTTATTATTTCTTGGCTGGGTGTTGGCTAAAGGAGAACATTTATTTTTAAGACCCTTCAGAACTGCCACAAATATTAGTGATTATTGGAGAGAGGGATGGGCAAGATGTCTGAATTTGCCTTCATCTTTTATGGAAGGTCAGCCTATCTTTATTGATCTCTGCAATTCACGCTGATGAAAGTGACCAGGGCAAAGATTAAATTATCCCAACTCAATGATAATGTAAAGTTATATTTATTTAGTGATCAGTGTACTCAAATAAAATCTCTAAAGCAGACCTCTTATTCCTTGAAGTAATCGCCTGCAATTGGAATGCCTGCTTCTTTGCAGAAAGATATTAAATCTTAATCTAATCTGGCAGGGACCCAGGCAACCTCAATTTGTTTTACACATAATTCTGAAGGCATTGCAGGCTAGATATGTATCAACATTTTTGGTTACAGTAGGAATTGTATATTACTTGGGACCTTCAAAGCATTAACAGGAAAAAGCTGCCCTGGCCAAACATTATTTAATATTTGTACTTAGCTCAGGCAGGTCCTATTTAGCTGTCCACTGTGTTATTCCAGATAATTGCTTACAGGAAAAAAAAGCCAATGACAGTTTGCTTATTTCATCAGTACAAGATTATACTCATATATTTTGGTATAGCTTTTATGCTATGAGCACACATGTATTTAAATATACATCCAGGCAAACCGGTTTGTTTAATTTTATTGTGACTTACAGGACTAGAACCCCTGTTGGATCTCTGTTAGAGATATCTGACCTTACTTAACCACTTCAATACCAGGCACTTACCCCCCTTCTCGCCCAGACCAATTTTCGGCTTTCAGCACTGTCGCATTTTGAATGACAATTGTGCAGTCATGCAACGCTGTACCCAAATTAAATTTTTATCATTTTGTTGCGACAAATAGAGCTTACTTTTGGTGGTATTTGGTCACCTCTGGGGTTTTTATTTTTTGCACTACAAATAAAAAAAGACCGAACATTTAAAAAAAAAAAGTTGCTCTCTGTTTCTGTCACAAAACTTTGTAAATAAGTAAGTTTTCTCAATCACTGATGGGCACTGATAGGCTACACTGACCGGCACAGATGAGGCAGTACCGATTGGCACTGATGAGGCGGCACTGATGAGGTGGCACGGACGGGCACTGATAATGAGGCACTTATATGCAGCACTGATGTGCACTGATAGGGGGTGGTATTTTCCCTATTCATGCATTCGATCTGCAGAGAATATAGCCTAAGAATATTCAATTTTCTCCCCATTCACACAGGACAAATGTTCATGCAGTTTTCGATGGATAAAGAACTATATGAATATTTTCAAAATACTATATCTTATATTATATATCATATAGATACAAAGCAAATGCAATAAAGACAGGAAGTGAGGAAAAATCTGCAAGTGTAACACAGCAGCAATAAAAAGCTGATATGGATTCTAGCCTTTTCATACTGTGAAAACATTGAAAACTCAATACATTGAAAACAGATTTTTTTTTTATCTGTGTTGCTATTGGAAAGTTCCCGTCACTTCCTGTCTGATAAAACCAGTACAGAAAATAGTGAGATTCTCTTCAACAGAGCCCAGATATTAGTAGGAGCCCATTTACACTCATGCATTGCAGTAGCTTGCATTGTGCAATTGCGGTGCCAATCCTTAGTCCCCATTATTAATGGCATCCAACACACCTGCGTTTCAGCAAACCACAATGTGTGGTAATGCTCTAATATTTGTTGTAGCGGGCTGCATTATAAAAAATGCATTATGCATTTTAAAAAATGGTGCTTGTCCTATTATTGGTCAGATGTGTTGTGTTGGCAGCATTGCAACATACTGGATAGATCTAAATGTGTTTTAAAACACAAGTGAGGCTCTAATACTTCCCACTCTATTCAAATCTAGAAAAAAAACATTTTTGGCTGGATATACACTTTTAACATACCAAAGATCATTGCACAGAATAAGCTAGTATGAACAAAACTGCTGCATGCCACTGCTGTAACACCATAAAACAAATATTATTATGCTATGTTCTCCACAGTGCTCAAAGTGTTTGTAAAGGTTGTTCTTTTCATTCAATAAAATAAAAAAAAGAAGTTATACTTACCTACTCTGTGCTAGTGGTATTGCACAGAGTAGTCCCTTACCTCCTCTTCTGGAGTTCCCTACCAGCATTGCTTGCTACTTTTTCTTCCAAGTGCCCTACCAGCCAGCCATGTACTGAGGGTGCACCAGTGAGTGCACATTCCCCGGGGGGGGGGGGGGTTTATATGTCTATAGACACACACAGCCTGGCGTGGCCATGCCCCTGCACCCTTTTCACATGATTTGACTGACAGCAGTGCATTCTGTGAAAGCAGGAAGAGAGAGCAGGGTTGCTGCAGATGGGACAGTGCTGGGTCACTGGAGGAGTCAGTTAAAGTGTTACTAAACCCACACCAGTAAAATCTGTCTGTATATGCAGAATAGCATGCTTGTTATACTCACTGCGGAGCTTAAGGGGTTAATCCTCTGCATTATGTAAAAAGGCTCTTTGATCCTATATGCAGAGATCCTCCCCCCGACCTGCAGGGTCTCTCTTGGCAAGGCCAGATAATACACAGTCAGAGTAGTAAAGCTGCACATTTTCAGTTTGATCTCTATTGCTGGAGAGAATATTTCCTTGTTGAGCTAAAATGTTCAGATCACAAGATATTGACATCACACATGTGGGCGTGTATGAAGATCCCAAATGACAGGCCAGTCTCTCCCTCCTCCTCCATGTCCAGTAACTAAAAAAGAACACAGTGTGTTGGATGTCACATCTTGCTTGATGGATGATCCACCTCCCATAACAGCGTGAGAACAGAGGCTATAGTGGAAATCTCCTCCTACCTGAACACTCAGCTCTGGATAGACCCTGCAGTTTATCACATGACCATGGTATACAGATCAGCGAAAAAGGTATATAGTGGCAGTATTTTAATGTAAAAAGTATAACCTGCGGGGACTGTGCGAGTGCAGATGAACTATTTTTATATTACTGGGTTTAGTAACACTTTAAATGTTCGAGGTAGGGGGGCACAACAATGAGTGGGAAGTTTTTTGTTACCTTAATGCAGGGAATACATTAAGATGATAAATGCTTAGACTCCAGAGCCACTTTAAAGAAAACCGTAGTGTGATAGTATGGAGCCTGCCATTGGCGACCTCCCCTTTTTAAAATACTACTTCTGTTGCTGTCATACCAATCCAGTGGCTTCGCTGACTTTAAACAAGTCTGCATATTAGTAGCTCAGACTTTCCTAAGCCTAAGTCAGATCGGCATCTCAAAGTACTGAAGCCAGGTAACTAAAATCTTCATAAGTAGCTCAGAGATGACAGCCTCTGTATTTTCCTATTTGAAGCTTTCAACCTGTTTTACGAAAACAAAAATGAGTTCAAAAGAACTGTTTGTGTATACATACTATAAGATAAGAGAATGACTGTAAGGCACCATAGCGTACCATAAAGCTGTGTGAAAAGCCTGATTAATTTGTTTACATGGAATTAGAGAAAGCATACCTAAAGTGGAACAGAAATCAGAGTATAAAAAATGATTAGTAGGTAGGGTAGAACTGTGGGGGGGATTTACTAAGACTGGGGAGTGCAAAATCTGGTGCAGCTCTGCATAGTAACCAATCAGCTTCCAGGTTTTATTGTCAATGTTTAATTGAACAAGCTAAAGTTAGAAGCTGACCATGCACAGCTGCCCCAGATTTATCTCTCTCCAATTTTAATAAATCAACCCCGTATATCTTTTCTGCTTTAAAGTTTAAAAGAAGGCCAATACTAACTATTCTTATAGGCTAAGCTCTCCTTTTGGGAAAAAATAATACATGCACATATTTCTGCAGAAACAAAATGTGAATTTATTATTTTTTCCCACAGGAGCCTGGAAAGCATTGCACCTGTGATCAGTATATCACAGGTGCAATACAAGGCTCCCGCAGACTCAGTATAGCTATATAGGCCTGTATAGGCAGACAGTTACTAAAGAGCAGGAAGATCAATGAACTATGAGAGTGCTCACCAGTGCATTTGCAGTTCATTGAGAACTACAAACTGCCTGCCACAATGGTAGATGGTAGTTGTAGTTCATTCATTTGCAGAACTCTGTGAAGGAATGAAGCTGCTATGTTGGAGAAGTTGTGACAGCGGGTGTGGGGAGAAGATTCCCCACCCGCTGTCAAAAGAGGAGGATCTACCACAGCATGTTACACATTACACCCTACATTTGGGTGTAACGTGTAACATACTCTGAATTTATCCTTTACAATTAATCCCTCCCCTTCCTCCTACATACCCTGTATAAAAAACATACTTACCTTTTTTTAGTCTTCTCTGCTCTGGTCGGGAGATCCTGCAGCTCCAGCTCCCCTGTATCAATGAGCATTTGCTGCAGGGGAGAAGAAGAAGGAAGTGCCAACAATGGCTGGGCCATGGGAGCCTATGGGTGATGCAGTGGTTTCAAGAATTCACAGCCATTGTGGAGCGCTCCCTTACACAGGGATGCCAGAGCCGCAGGAACACATGACCAGACTAGTCAGATTAAGAATAGGGAAATACACAGATCTCATTTATTACATGGTAGTAACACTTACTATGAGCCTTTCCTACCATTTTAAAATTTCTTTCCCTTCCTGCTATCAATGTGTTTTTAATTAATAAATCTTACTGGCTCTTACACTGAAGTCAGGGGTAAAAGCTAGGTGCTATGATAGCTCTCAATATGCATGCATAGGAGTTACATCATTCATGGCTGATCAATACCTGAAGGCAGAAGAAGTGAAACCTGAAAGAAGACCAGAAGAACATGACAGCAGTAGCAGTGGAGGGACAAGAAGAGGGACATGGACCTCACATTACTGGTGGACGGAACACCATAAAGTCTGTCTGTCATACTTGTACATTAAGGCAAGAGCTCTGGGAACTACAATCTTTCAAATAACACACTTCCTGTCACTTTGTAACTACACTCACTTTTTTACTGTATCTATGGAGGGTGCTACAGTTGTCACACAGACTGGACTTCCAGCATGTCTGCCTTTGTTCATCTCTATTACATGGTTTGTTAATGGGATTAGTAGTTTACACAAGTAAAATGCTTCTGTTTTTTGTTTTTTCCAGCACAAAGGAAGTGACAAGGCCAGTGCATTTCCGTCAAGATCAACAGGTATTTTCTTTACTAGCTGAAAAAAGAAAACTAATGCAAGCGCCACATCTAAGGACTGGCAAGTTGCAAGACATAATATTTTTGTTTTTGAGTTTAGATACATTGGAAAGCAAACGTTTACATATAAGAAAATGTCAACGTTTTCCATATAGTATTAGCAAATTGTGGTGCCTGTAGGTTTCACATCTCTAGTAGTAGTGGTAGATTACCAGATTGAACACATTTTAAGGGATCACCCTGAATCACACATATGCTAATGCTGTAATGGGGGATACATATAGGCAAAGACTTACAAGTTTGCTCTTTCATTGATATGGGTTACAATTAAAAGTTTTTTTGTTGACCAAATCACAAAGGGCCTGGGATAAAATGAAATCATTTTGATTTACATCACTCAGAAATGACTTAATAAACCTTCTTGTGCCGCTGTGTTCTAATTGTGTTGTGTTAATTGTACTTTATAATGGAGACTTTATATGCGAACATTATGCTGCTCATAAACAGAAAAATCTTTCATCCAATGTGAAAAAAATTATGGCATTTAGCATTCTCAAAATCATTGCAAAGCAACAGGGAACTCCTCTTCCAGCTGAAACTGTTTTCTGTTGTGTGCTTCTCTGGACGGAGTTCAGATTTTGTCCTCATTTACTCCTGTGCAAGAGTAAATGAAGCCAGTTCCATTTAGAAGCATAACTGTAGAGGCTTCTGCCTGGAATGATCAGAGGTTTCAACATGCTGGTAATGTATTCAACAGTTACAATAAATTCTCATCATTCAGAAACATTTGCATTTGTTGCTATTACACACATAGATTAGTATAACAAAAAAAAATCATACACTCATTCATTCGACTGCCCAGCTTGTATACCTTACTAGCTACAGAGTTTTCATTCTTAGAGATACTAATAACCATGCTGTGACTATCTATTTAGTGAAATGAACAGAGATGTAAATGTTTCCTAATGGATTTTTTAAGCATACATATGATCCATAAAGACAATGGTGTTGGGGAATAGAAAAGGTCCACTGGTATCATCCAAACTACTGAATATCTGACATATAGAGATTAATCGGTATACTTAAAGCGTAGTTCCACCCAATTAAAAGTCAGCAGCTAAAAAAAGTGTAGCTGCTGACTTTTAACAATTGGAGACTCACCTGTCCCAGGCTCCAGTGATGCGGTCGCCTGAGGGCTCGCACTTCTCCCCCTCCCCTCGGCGGTGCCAGCATCACAAGTGTGGGTGTCCGGCTTTGGCTTCAAAGCCAGGCGTGCACTGCGCATGAGCAAGTCGCACTGTGCCTTGTGAATGGCCTGCGTATCTTCTGGGACCTGTGACGTGTCCCAGAAGATCGTTAAGAGGGAGGGGGGAAGGTGAACTTCCTTCCGGCTTCGTGGCTCTAGGAGAGGAAGTAGGACCTGGGACCCCCCCCCAAAAAAATTACATGCTAATTGTGGCATGTCAGTGGGTCAACTTCCTTTAAAGTGGAAGTTCCACTTTTGGGTGGAACTCCACTTTAACATGCTGCTGTTTAAACATCACTGTGTATATATCTCCCAAATCCATTCTAGGTGTCAGGGACATGTCACACTGGTGGTTCTGTTGGACAAAATGACCATAATTCAACTGTCATTTTTTGTAATGGAATTCACTCCCCTGTTAGCCAAAATGTTGCAAAATCTTGACTGCTAGCAAGGGAACAATGATGGAGAAATATCTTGCTAATTCAGGTGGTGAGGAAGTGATACCACAGGAAAAATTAATTGAGTCTTAAAGTCTAGTGCACACAGGCCGAATATTGGACGACAGCGGCCAGTTCAATAAAAAAGGCGACATTTGGCCCATGTGTATGGCAGCCAGTCCGATAGAAGCCAGGAGTTTGGCCAGCTTCTGTTGGATGAGTATGCTGGAAAACCAGCAGCTGACCGGCTCCCAATCAGAGCTCTCAGCCAATAGGGGCCTTCCCCTGTCAGTACACAAAAGAACAGCAGGGGAGATTGCTGTAATAACGTCTGATCATTAGTAAAGCGGCTCCAACTGGAGCTGTCAGGTTTCTTTACGTTCAACCCAATGGGCTGAACGAAAAAAAAATTGTGGTTCATACCAGGCTAAAGCATTTTTCTTGTCTGGTGAGTAATCTCTAATTGTTAGTGGGACAATTGTTTCTGCAAGTCTATGGGGTTAATTTACTTAAGGCAAATCCACTTTGCTCCACAAGTGCACCGCTAGTGCTCTACAAGTGCACTTGGAAGTGCAGTGGCTGTAGATCCGAGGCGGACATGCAAGGAAAATAAAAAACTGCATGTTTGCTTGTACATGATTGGATGATAAAATCAGCAGAGCTTCCCCTTATTTCAGATCTTCCCCTCAGATCTACAGCGACTGCACTTCCAAGTGCCCTTGTGGAGCACTAGCAGTGCAATTGTGGAGCAAAGTGGATTTGCCTTTGGTAAATAAATCCCTACATGTATTGCATTTATTAAATGTGTAAGTCAAGGATGTCTGTCCAGACTCACATCATTAGGTTGGCACAAACATTAGGGCATCATGTCCAGGTGATGCAGTGAATCACCATGCATCTAACCCACCCACAATCTAAAACCTAATTTTTAATAAAAATGTGCACTTAAAGCTTGATCTAAAATTAACTAGAAAATACAAAAATGTGGCCAAACCAACAGGGGAATATTGATAATATTGGGAAAGATCTCCTCTCATACTTTGCTCAAGAGGTCAATCTGCATACTTTTCCTGAATTAAATCTCTTTCAAACACATCTTAACACGCCCCCTCTCAAAATGTACCCAAACAAACAAAATCCCCTAATAAATGACACACAAGTGTTCAAAAATTCCCCAAAGTGACCCTAAAACCCAACATTTTTCGCTTCTGGGACCCAGATGGCAAAAACGCACAAGGTTTATAACCTTCCCTTACTCAGCCTTCAGCTCTCCGTTAACATAAGTAATAGTCCTCACTACCCTCTATGAGGAACTAATGCAAACAATTGGATAGATTTGGCATTTAAAGGGGCAAGTTATTCTGCAAAATCTTTAAATTGTTCCAGCATGAAATAATAACACATGTAGTTCATATTAGCTTTGCAGCCACGTGCAGCTTTTAGCTCTGTCTCTAATCAATATACTAGGTAGCTTGTTGGCCTTGGGATCAATATTAAGTGCATGCATGGCTTTGTCCTTGTTTAGAAAAAAGAAAAGCAATTCATGTTATGGCACTTAATGACAGCAAAACAAGCTAAGTAATTCACCTGTGACACAGGTTCTTTCCTACACAACTGACCCCAGTGCAGTAAATAAGGGATTACAGATCCTCATTTTGTGGATGTCACCAGCTATCCCTGCTACCTGAGTCTGTGTATAGCAAAGCTCATGTTAAAGGTTTCATGTAAGCATATGAAGCAAAACATAAACATAATAGGAGAAAAAAAACTTTCATAATTCTACAGTGTACAGATAATTTGGCTTATAATGAAAATAATGGCATTCACACAGATTAAATGTCAATGGGAAGCAGCAAAATTGGCCATTTATGTTCTTGCATACATGTGTTTATGTATTTAAAAAGTCTGCATTGATAGTTCTGATGTTTCCATGGAAACATGAAGGTTCATACTACTGGTTTTATTGCTGCTACATAGCAGCTGAATATTATTTGAAGTAACTGTTTTGTGGTTTTTCTTTTTTTTTTCAGTTTATGGTATTTCCTTGCAATGAAACTGTTTAGGGCAAAGCAATTACAGAGCATTCGGAGCAAGGAACAAGGCACCAGGGAGGATTTAACTGGACAAAGCTGAAACCTTTCCTCTGTTTTCAGTTGTTTTAATAACCGCCTAGCCAGACATTATATCTATATATTCATTTAATGGAAGCTCCTTATTAATGTATTGGCCCCTTTGCTATTGCTTTCACATACATCAAATCTCTATATACAGTATATGTAGTTAATTATGTGTCTGGCCTGCAAAAGTAATATCTCTTAGCTTAGTCATTTCAAACTGACCAACTGCATAAAAAAGAAAGAAAATATTATTATCTTCCATGGATTTGGATTCTGCGTTTATTTTCAGACTTGCACCAGAGAAGTAACAGCAGAAAGCCAGTAAACTGTTAGGCCTCATGCACACTGAGGCTGAAAAATGGATGTTCAGGTGCATTTGGACGTTTTTTCCAGCTGCCCCTGAACTCATTTAATGTTATCTTATCAATCCATGTACACAGGGTTGTTTAAACTCGTTTCCAGGCAGTTGAGTTTAGAGCCTTTTTTTGGAACACAAAAAAATGGGTTTAGACGCCAGTTCAGAGGCATTTGAAATGCCAAACAGCTTGTAAATGCCGCTAAACGCGCCAAAACTCAGTAACTCACCTCTATGACAATTTCATTTACAGGCGTTTCTATTGTAAAAATAAAAAATACAATTTTTTTTTCAAAAACGCTCCTAGACGCAAATGCGGCATGCAAAATGCGGCAAAATGGGCATTTTAGACACCGGCTTCTAGCTGTCAAAAAATCATTTAGGGGAGGTTGAAAAAGTGTCCAATGTGCATTAAGCCTTATGAGGTGTTCAGACACTAGTTGTAGATCCTAAGCACAAAGGAAGCCTTAAGCATAGTACACATGGGCTGAATGTCGGGCAACACCGGTCGGTTCAATACAAACTGGCTGACATTCGGCCTTTTGTATGGCAGCTGGTCCGACAGAACCCGGATGTTTGGCCAGCTTCTGTCAAAGGGTCATGGCCAAAAAAAGGTCTGCCGGCTGGCTCCCGATTGGGGGGGGGTGACTCCCCCTGTCAGAACACAAAACACAATAGCACAGCAAGGGAGGTCCCTGTACTAATATTAGATTGTAAGTACAGTGGCTCCGACCTGAGCTGTCAGTTTATAGGCACATAAAATCGACATAGTTGTGTGCCAAATGATGAAAAAAAAATCAATGGCAGCTACTTTGGGTCCCAATGGAAAATACTAGCTGTTAGTATATCATGCTTATACTCCAACGTCACTACTTGACAAGCAGTTACATGGCAAGAGAAGTTTGCAGGTCGGCAGCACAAAAGAGCCAGTAAACAGTGAAGCCAGAGGATAAACTTAATGTCTGATACTGTATTTTTAGAAGTGTTAGGAATAGCAAAAAATTAATTTCTCTCACAAGTTCCCTTTAAGGTTGGGTTCACACTATTGCAAATTGGATGGGCTTACACCGCACCCAATTCACAGAACATATGAAAACATGTTGTTTTCAATGGGTCTGGTTCACATATATGCGTTGCGTCCACACTCCGCATTACACAAAAATCGTGTGCATTTTCTGTGCAGTGCGGCGCGAATTGCAGGCACATTCTTCAATGGGAACACATCTGATTTGCAGATGTGTTCCGTTCTCAACACAAATGCTCTCCCTCTCCTCACTACACCTCCCCCCTCTCCCAGGTCAGCTGATCCGCAGCTACAATGGAGAGGAACCGCTGAATTAATCATTTTTATCTTCACAGGGAAACCGAAGCTGCAATTTGCACAGGACTAGTGTGAACCAAGCCTGAAGCAGATCCAAGTTCAAGCTTAGGTTCACAATATAAAAATACTGCACCATAAGGAAGGTAAGTAGGGAGGGGGTCCAGAGGTGCAAAAATGCACCAGTCCATTGGAAACAGAAGTTTCCATTGCACTTAAGTTCCAGGATTAATAAACTAAAGCAGATAAATTACATTATGTGATGTGCAACAGCACTGCATTTTACACACAAGCAGCACAGTATTCATTAACTTTCACAGTCTTCATTCACATTTCACTCAGTATACTGCTGCTGTGGCCTCATTCATTCACCTTCTCAGTCGAAGCACTGTAGTTATTGGCTGTGACAGATACGTTTTCACACCATGGGTACCTTCAACATCTTCCAAATTTTCCTGAAGTGAAACTTAAAGCACTTTGAATCCAAGTGACCAAGTGTAACAGATTCTGCTGAGAGTAAACACACCCACACATACACATACACATGTATGCACAAACACATATACACATGGAAATACACATCCAGTTTGCATGCGTACTATTGTACATGGACATAAAGTGGTTGTACACCTCAGACATGAAATAGGCACAAAGCATATCCCTCTGAGAACATAACAGCTGGGCCCCAGTTAAAAAATCAGAGCATGCATAATTGTTTTTCCTGTCCAATTTACCAATCACAGATATCAATCAATTACACCTACATCAAAAAGTTTACAAAAAATATCTGAATCCTTGTTAATCAGCTTAAAAAGGCTCCCTGCCTGCGGCTGGCATTATACAAAATTCTATTTGTTTTTTAGTAATTGCAGAAAGTTCTTTCAGGATAGCCTGATAACTGGTTTTATTCCTTTGACATTTAAACACATGTGAAATTAAGTAAGGCAGAAGCTTCTTATTTCAAGTTACTGGGCAAGAAGTTGTGTATGGCTCACCAGGGAGTTGAAGGAAGGCTTGCCAGTGACAATCGGCAATACTGCCTGTGTTATTTCTGCAGTAAAGAGATCGGTTTATAGCCAGGATATCTCCTTGTCAAAGGATTATTTATCAGTAGCAATAACCAGGTTCAAATATGTTTACACTCATTGTTAATTATTTTTATTTTATCTGCAGATGGAAGGAAGTTGTAAAGATATTTATAGGCAGTTAGAAATTTGAATTTCTGCAGAAAACAGCTTGATAACATTCCGGAGAGGTTATATTTTTCCATTACAATATAATTGTGTGCATCACATATCGCTGTGCACATATGCTAAACAGTGTGTACTAAACAGAAAATAAAAGTACTGAATGAGCTATAGAAGAAAAGAAGTGTGTTGACGGGTAAGGCAGTCTGCATGCAAAAAAACAATGTTTAAACATACTTAACCTAGGAGAAAAACACTTATATTAAACTACAGTATAACAAAATGTAATACTTTTTTTTAGTTTTGGATAGAGTGCAGAGGGATTAGAACACCTGCCAATTTGTATTGCTGGCTGTGCCCCCATTAAGGAGATTCCCCGTCTCTATTTGTCCTGTTTACCATTATCATTGAAAGTAAAAGTAAAAGAAAACCCAAAATGTTGGGTTGTCCCCAAAAAAGTAATAAAGGGTAAATCTTCCAATGGGGACCCTAGTTCTGGTGACCTGTGGGTCCTCAAGGAATTCCCTTAATTTACAGGGATTTCATCCTACTTCCTGTTTGGCTATGGGACAAGAAGTGAAGGGAAATCTCTGCAATGGGACATGCAAATTCTAATAAGGGTTATAACCCTCCCTTGCTATATCAATAATTAAAGAAAAAAAAAAACGCTTTGCCTATAGTTCAACTTTAAGGCTTATTAGGGAAATGTCCTGTGGGCTTATTGGGCTCTCATGCCAACCACCCATTCAGGGTTTGTTCATTGATTTACAGCCCGAAGTTCAATAACTTTCTTAAGAGAGGATTCCTGTACAAAGCGTAAACCCTTATCTGAAATACGAGATTGAATAAAGTTATGATTGGATAGTTCTTTCCCTCATATTACCATTTTTTAAACATTCTATTTTCAGTAGAATACTGGCGGTTCTCTACCATTCTCTTTCTAGTGGAATCTTACTCGTTCTCTTCTCTTTGCTCAAAAATACTGAAAACTGCTTGAATAATAGTGGTTAAACCTACGCAACCACCCTAAACTGATAGATATGTAATTTTTCGTAAGGCAACTACTGTTGAGTGAAATCATATTGTTCAACCTCCTGGATGAAAGAATGGTTTTGACTTGCAAATATTGATGCTGTATAATGTTGAAATCATACATAAGACTCTGTTATTCACTGGTTTCACGTGTGTGTAAACATTGTATTATTTCCACTGTACAAGTTTTTGCTTTATAAAAATGCAAAAAAAAGAAAAAAAAAAAAAGACAGTCTCCCCAACATTACCAGCTAAGTGGGCTGGCTAATCTAAGTTACGTATTTTGCCACCATTCTCATATAGCCTGCATGTCTTTCAAGTGCTTTAAGACACATAAAAATGTCACCTGGAAGCTGAATACAAAAAAGACCATGTAGCCATCAATCTTACTAAAAGTAACTAACAACAACATTATGGAACTGGATTGTGGATATCTCCCAAAATGCCACAGTTCTTTTACTTTCACTTCTTGGGAGGTTTTCTACCCAACTAAACAGTCATTATAAATTGGCTGCTAATGCACTACAAGCAATGAAAAAATATGCATGACCCTTGATATATACTCTGTGAGCTGTAACCTTCAATGCGATTTGTTTAGAAAAGTGGAATACCTGTACAGGACAGGCTAGAATGATTATTTTGTTTTAAATAAAAATGAATGAGGGGGGCTTTAGAAGAAGATAACTACTGTGGCAGTAAGTTATTGTGTTGTGTTATGTTGTGAATATTTTTATGCTTTGTGTACCATGACAAATGGATAAGGATCTGATAGACCCAGAAACATGTAGGTAGCATTTCTATTTAACTAAATTTGTACATAAGATTCACTCATTTTGTACCACCTACTTTGGGTTTAACAGTGAAACAAAAGATGCCTATTAGAACCTGGTTGATGTTTTTAGAGGATTTGGAGCCATTTTTTGGCCTGCCTCTTGAAAAAAGTGTTGAAAGCAAAGCCCGCATTTTATGCTAATCCCAACTGGACACCAGCTGGTGTGTCTGATTTTCCAGGTAGTTCTTTCTGTCTGACATGGCAAGGGGTCTTTCATAAAGACCAATGGTAAAATTCAGAGCCCTTTCAGACTTACAGTGTTTGTAAACCTTCAGTTTTTCAATCAAAATATTAAACACATTATTCTTACCTGCTTATGTTGCACAGAGTGGTCCCAAACCTCTACTCTGGGGTCCCCTGCTGGTGCTCACGGCTCCTCCTGTCTTCCGAGTGTCCCCATAGCCAGGGCTGGACTGGGACAAAAATTTGCTCCTGGACTTCATCCAGACTGGCCCACTTTGACAAGTCTCTCACATAACGCCCCCATCTGTTGAGTCAGCTGTCTGTCCCCTCCTCTGTGCTCCTTCTGGTCCCTCCCTGCTCCTCTCTTTCCCCCATGCTCCTCTGGTCCCCCCGTGCTTCTCTGGCTCCCACATGCTTCTGCGTTCCCCTCTCCTCCACTCCTCTGGTCCCCTCCAAACCCTGGTGAGACACGTTGTATTCGTCCATTCTTATTACACAAATTATAAAACTAACTTTTTGACTTCCAAATGTTTGTGACATTCAGACTTTCCCGAGACTTAAAATGGTAACCAGAAATACTTTCTGGGGAACGGTACAGTCTGTCTTTCTTGATGGACCTTTTAGTCTGTGTGGTCGACCACAGGTCAACCCTAATCGTATTTTACGCCCGAAACGAAAGTTGTGAAA
>BLSH010131538.1:1039500-1060604 GCA_018402905.1 Glandirana rugosa | reverse complement strand
GCTGCCGGCACTGGGGAGCTACAGTTCATTGAGGGAACCATGAATGCCAACATGTACTGTGACATACTGAAGCAGAACACGATCCCCTCTCTTTGGAGACTGGGCCACAGGGCAGTATTCCGACATGATAATGACCCCAAGACGATCACTGCCTTGCTAAAGAAGATGAGGGTAAAGGTGATGGGCTGGCCAAGCATGTCTCCAGACCTAAACCCTATTGAGCATCTGTGGGGCATCCTCAAATGGAAGGGGGAGGAGTGCAAGGTCTCTAACATCCACCAGCTCCGTGATGTTGTCATGGAGGAGTGGAAGAGGACTCCAGTGGCAACCTGTGAAGCTCTGGTGAACTCCATGCCCAAGAGTGTAAAAGCAGTGCTGGAAAATAATGGTGGCCACACAAAATATTGACACTTTTGATCCAATTTGGAAATTTTCACTAAAGCGTGAACTCACTTTTTTTGGCAGTGATTTAGACATTAATGGCTGTGTGTTGAGTTATTTTGAGGGGACAGCAAATTTACACTGTTATACAAGCTGTACGCTCACTACTTTACATTGTAGCAAAGTGTCATTTCTTCAGTGTTGTTACATGAAAAGATATAATAAAATATTTACAAAAATGTGAGGGGTGTACTCACTTTTGTGAGATACAGCATATTGCCTATGCATGTCTATTGTTAATACTATGAGGAAGCCAGTTCAGAGCAATAACATGCAGCTGAAGCAGGAGCGAGTGCATATAAACAGGCAATAGCTGAAAGAGGCTAGTGGGGATCAGCAGCACTGAGATACAAAATAAAAGGTGAAAACAGTTTTTACCAAACAAAATGTTTTTCATTTAGTGTTTAGATCTACTGTAAATGTTGAACAGCACATTTGTGCCAATCATTCTTTCATCTTTTACAATGATTATGCTTTCTTGTTCGACCTCTTTTCTCAGAGAACTGTTACAAATATAATATCACTTTACTGTAGGCGTGCATATTCAGTCCAAAAAAGATGATATTTAAATATGCTTCTTCATCAGTGCAGTAATATAACATTACTAAAGCTGACTTAATGGGACCATCCTAAATACCTGATATGTGAAATTGCCAGATTCATAATTAAGGATGAACAAACATGAATCATGCACATTAAACTAATTTTCAACATTTCATCACGACCACTGCCCCTGCCTATGTGGAACCGTGCAGCATTAAGATCAATATGATGGTTTTTTTCTCAATTTGTGTTCTAGTTAGTGCAATGATTGGGAAACTGCTCAAAAATTAACTATTTATATACAGTGAGACAGAGATTTACTAAAGGAGTAAAGCCTGTTCATTGTTCAATGGGAATTTTCATTTACCTCAGTGACTGGCGAAAATTCACTTTGCAAAGAATACCAACCATGTGCAAGGAAAATAAAAATTTAGGATCTTTGCTCAACCATGATTGGATGATTGAAGTCAGCACAACTTCACTTCATAACTAAGTTAAATAACAATTTCCTTGAAAAGTAAATTTCACTTTACAAAGTGAACAGGCTTTATTAATTTAATAAATAAACCACACAATGTACATATTAGATCTCACATAACAGATAAAATGCTATGAGTTTCAAGGAACAGGAGTGCCTAGGGAAAAAGGGTGCAATGCTATTTTTCAGAAAGTGTTCAAGACACAATGTAAAACCTTCAGGGTACTGGGTTAGGGTTAGAAAACAAAACATTTATAGGGAAAAAGATTTGCCCCACAGCAAGTCTTAAATTTACAGTAGCTTCCAGTGTACCTAAAAAATGAAGCAGAAACCTTTTTAATTGTCTTTTCTTTGAATGTAGTTATTCCCACCACATGACGAAACCATTAGGAAAGGATGCAGCCCTTTACAGTAAAATATTTTTCCTATGGTCTTCTACGAAAAGGGCGAGAATAAAAAATTTCCTGCTGAGCTTTGGAGAGAAAAATAAGGGGGACTTATCCCTTGAAATTCTTCATCTTCCTAAAAAAATAAAGCCCTAATACAATGTTGCCTTTTATACCCTCCAGTGTTCTGTAATCTAAAAAATCATAAAACCTATGGTAATACTTTTTAGCAACTCTTGCTTTCCTTAAGTACTGAGGCTAGGACAAGGCTGCAGTATCAGATGAGCGCTCTATAATGGCATCCATTGGCTGCTATGGCAAATTTAGTCAATACATATAAATGCCTGTACACAGATGCTGTCCCTTGCCAGTTCCAATTTCAGAGCTCAGAAGCAGCCAGTACTGCAAGACAAGTATTACATTTTCGTATCTTATTGTAGATGGACAGCAAAAGGGTGTACAATATGGTTATGTTTTTAGTTAGGACTTAACATTTCTAGGTGTTGCTATAAGTTTTGGCATGAACATTGATGTATCTATAGCGCTGTCTGGTGGCTTCTTTAAGCTGATTGTCAGCGCATTACTTCCCATGCTGCACTAACTGCTCCTCTCTCCCTGATTATGGACAACTACAACTAGGAAGAGACACTGAACTGAGGACTGTGATTGGCTGCTACAGCAGCTAAAGAGAAGCCCACCCCAGCCAAGAAGAACTGATTGGCTGGATGGGCTAGGAGGATTCCTATTGGCAGGTTAGGTAGACCTCGCTCACAGCAAGGACAGAGGGGGACAGTGTGATGGAAGGAGAAAGGAGGGAGAAATTGTCCACTTGTGGTGCTTGGGAGATTGTGTTGTGCTGCATATGTGTATGTGTCTGGAACATGGAGCGAAGGCTTGGGGCTGCAGGGACTGTTGCTGGAAGCCAGTGTACAGAGCACAGGGGCTGTGCTTTCTACAGGGAAGCAAGGCTTAAGGCTGATGCTGCTGTGAGCCCAGATAAAGTGTTGTCTGGCACAGAGACTGCCAGGGACCCCTAAAGCTATGTGGTGACCATATGTTAGTCTGTTGGGGACTTTGCTGCTGAGACACAAGACTGCTATGTCAAAGAGCTTCCGGGACAGAACGTCTGCTGCAAAGCTTGACCATGTGCTGCTGTCAGTATTGCTACTGTTACAGTGGTTAGGCTACTTTTCTATTGTTTCAGTTTTCTGCTGTTACAGTGTTACCATTTTCATGATGTTCAAGCTGTTCCAGTTTTCCTGCTGTTCCAGTGTCACACTGATGTGCGGAGCCATGTGACTGCTGCATTAGGATTACAGAGCTACTGACAGGATCTTACAATCTCTGTTCAGTGCTGGTTTGACCTTTGCCCTGGCCTACAATGGACTGTCAGTGACCAAGTACTAACTTCGTCAGTGGTGAGAGGCCTCCTGGCCTGTATCCAACTGGCCAGGGAAGTAGACAGGGCCTTTTGCTCAAAGTTAGGTCATTGTTATGCCAACTGGCACTATTAATCATTTGATGCTGTATTGTACTTGTTTGCCTGACAACTTTCTTTTACAGGGTTATTGCCTTAATAAAGCCCATTAAAATTGTTTGCAGGTGTCTTGGTGTCACTTAAGTCCAGTTACAGGGTTGGTAATTAGAGTTGAGCGAACACCTGGATGTTCGGGTTCGGTGGGTTCGGCCAAACTTTGGGAAAAAGTCTGGGTTCGGTACCGAACTTGACCCGAACTTTTCCCAGAACCCCATAGACGTCAATGGGGACCCGAACTTTTCGGCACAAAAATGACTGTAAAAAAGTCCTGGAAAGTGCTAGAGGGCTGCAAAAGAAACTAAATGATTTTAGAACAACAATCTGTCCCTTACAGCAACAGCAGGAACCTGACCCGATAGCAGTAGGCGATGATTTTAGAACAATAATCTGTCCCTTACAGCAACAGCAGGAACCTGACCCTATAGAACTAGAAGATGATTTTAGAACAATAATCTGTCCCTCTAAGCAGTAGACTCTACCTAGTCCAGTCAGATCGTTCTGTAATGCAGGATGAGATGTTATTAGATCTGCAATCTCTCCCTAAAAGCAGTAGTAGTAGTAGTAATCTCTACCTAGTCCACAATCAGATCGTTCTGTAATGCAGGATGAGATGTTATTATATCTGCAATCTGTCCCTCACAGCGCCGGTGGCATCCTCTCCCTACACTACCCAGAGAGCATGTGACATGCAGCACTAAGTGACTCCAGCTTATAAAGAGGCTGGGTCACGATGCACTGGCCAATCACAGCCATGCCATTAGTAAGCATGGCTGTGATGGCTTCTAAGGGCAAACCAGTGAAACGCTTGTTGATTGGCTGCCCTGCAGCTATTCAACATGCGTGATCAAATACCCGAACCCAGAACCCAAACTTTTTTTCAAATGTCCGGGTTCGGGTCCGGGTCACGGACACCCCAAAGTTTGGTACGGACCCGAACTTTACAGATCGGGTTCGCTCAACTCTATTGGCCATCATTGGTGCAGGGCAGAGGGACCTAAGCAATCCAGTGTCTAATCAAGGATACCATTGCATATGATTCAAGCCATAGACAACTATTCATGTTATAGTAAATTAAAACGACTATCAAAAGAGGTACACAAATAAAAAAAATGTATCTGTCATTTAAAAAAAAATATATATATATTATATATATATATATATTTTTTAATAACATGTTACAAAAGAGCATATAGTAACCCATAAAAGCCAGCCACAGATCACATTTCAGTAGGTTGACCACATTTGATTGTTATACACTGATCTTTGAATGGTTTCTAAAGGCTATTGAGCACTGTTTCTCACAATTCTATTAATCCAGTCCAATAGACTGTAGATGCTTTAAAGTGCTTAAAAGTTCAGCATCTCATTCCCTTAGAGAGAAATTGGTCGTGAAATAAATTGTTGTTCTACCTGGAATCAATGAATATGGCAGAGTGTTATCATAGCAGAGCTTTTTCATCAGCTTAACTGAGTCTCCATCTCAATAAAACTTCCTGATGGATACTCAAATAATGAATTGAGTGCAGGAATCTTGCTTGTTTTTATTTCTTGGTTATGGAAAGAACACAAGGTCTTTAAAGAGTGTGATCTGACAAAAACCTTTTCACAAAAGGATAAATAGCTAGTCATTTCTTTCTGATTGGAAAATGATGGTCCCATTTAGCCAATGTTTCATCAATGCTTGACTGCATGCAAACGTGAGAGAGAGCTGCTTCCCCAGGGTTCACTGTTCATGATGGGTTAGCTGTCAAATGCTCCATTGTTCAAATTACACTGCTCCTGTAGATATCCTCCTAAGACACAGTTTATGGCAGTACTGTATCATCTGTCTTGTGGGTCCCACCATGCTTAGTCTTTAGGTATCATCAGCTGATTACCTTACTGGGGACACACAACACCCACCCCATAGTACTTGCATAAAGTAGAATAAAAACATTTATGGAATATAATGTTAATGAAAAAAAAATATAAGAATAGGTATAATACAAAGGTGCTTTATCTTGCAGCAAACAAAAGACTTACTGCACAATCATTCTTAAATGCTTCAGATTAGACATGAATGCAGTTTTTAAAAGTAAAATGAACCTGTATAATGGCTTAATGTTTTTGTTCCTTAAGTGGAACTGCAATGTGATATGATCACTGTGACTCATGTGCAATGATAAATGTAAATGTAATGTTTTATGTACTACTTTATCCCCAATTAGCATGTTACACAATATGTGTCATTGTTTTTCTCAGACGCAGAGAAAAGATACCCATTTGTTTTTTAAATAACTTATTTTATGGCACTATGAAATTGTTCAATAAACCTATTTGCAGGGAAATAATCATTCAGCTTTGCTGGTCTGTGAGTTATATAGGGGTTTTAGCACTGCAATGCCACACTATCTGACAAAATAAAGAAATGCAAAAGTGACTTTGCAAACAGGTTGTGTTGTACAGATTCACTTGCTAAAGAAAAAAAATTGTGGTTGCAAAACGTATAGAAGAAAGGCTAGTCCACAAAAGAATACTACAGTACAGACCAAGACATTGAGATATTTTCTGTTCATATTAAACTCCCTTGTAGCACAGTACCCTACCACAACTCTTCACTCTGCAGATAGTGAGTCTATATAAAAAGATTCAAATATTTATTTTTGACAAAGAACAGCTAGATATTGTGGTTTAGGCATCTTACATAGATGACTCCTGCAAGACTCTAAGAAATGCTGCAGATATGATTAATAGAAAGAAAGTTTAAGGACAGAAATGGCTACGTAGCAGGGATTGTGTCAGTTAACTAAGCTGGAAGCACTTTAGAATTTCCAAAGAAAGATTTATGGACCTCTAAAGGGAGTCTTTTCTGGCCTTTTCAGTCTTCTGCCCCTCAAATCTGACATCAATTAGAAAATATATCAAAATCAGAGTTAGAACTATGTAATTCACATGCAGTTTTTGGACATAGGCAGCAAAGGGATCCTGTGCCAGAACAATTTGGATCCCTCCCACATTTAATTAGGGGGGACAGTTGGGGCATCGTAAGGAATGTCTTCTACTTCACATCTGCCCTAGAATTGAACAGTGCCCATATCTACACAAAGTGATCACTGTATCATGTAATAGTCTTGTAAATCCCATAGGGCCCTTGTGCAGTTGCACAGTGTGCAAAAATCCCCCATTTATGCAAGAAAAAGATTTTACCCCATGTACATTTGGCCTAAATGCAGTTTATGAAGCTAAGCAACAACCGCTACTCTCTACAGTTGTGGTTTATACAAAAACCCCTCTGGAAGGATAATTAATCAGGAGATGGATGACACACATACTCCTGAGCTGACAGGCAGGGAGGGAGGGGGAGAGGGGAAGAGAGTAGAGACTGTGGAATGATGGATTCATTTAAACTGACCATGGTATCATGGATTAGCAGCCATGATCACCGTGGTCAGTTTACAAAGGGGGACACAAGAACAGGCTGGATCAACCAGGTTTTTTAGAACATAGGGACAAATGATACAGCACAAACACTATGCTGTGCAACCTATTTTAAAGGATCAGGATCTCTTTCTTTTTTTTTTTAGGGTTAAAACCACTTTAATACTGAATAGCTAGATAGATATATAGATAGCTAGCTAGCTAGATAGATAGATAGATAGAGAGACAGACAGATAGATAGACAGACAGATAGATAGATAGATAGATAGATAGATAGATAGATAGATAGATAGATAGATAGATAGATAGATAGATAGATAGATAGATAGATAGATAGATAGATAGGTAGGTAGGTAGAGAGATAGATAGATAGATAGATAGATAGATAGATAGATAGATAGATAGATAGATAGATAGATAGATAGATAACATATCAGTACAAGACACACATCGACTGTTTCTTTTCAATGAACAATTTGACTTCTTATACCCTTTTGTACTTAGCAATACCTAATTGAATTGTTGTTATGTAAATAATGTATATCTACAATCACTGATAATTAAATAATAATGTACAAATTAGTGAATTTGTGTAAAAATGTTAACACACACCTGCAAGTAAGGTGGAATAAAAAAATGTAACAAGGCAATTTGCTAGTTGGCTGCAGTGCTCATGCAATGGCTTCACTACCTATTAGGCCACTGTCCCAAAACAAGCAGAAAGGTCAGGATTTTTTTCTTCTCTTATTTTTCAAGAAAGTAACTTACTAAGTAGTGAAGCCACAGAGCAAGCATGACAGCCAGAGAACTACCAACATATAAAAAAACAGCAACACATGTCTGTCATGAGGTGAACTGTAAAATGTGAGTGCTGGTTATTGTTGGTTTCTTATTTCATACTTTACATGAAGCTTGGAAATACCTTAACATGCATTGTATTATTAGCCTCACTAATAGTCACGATTGATTTAGGCTCAGCTACTGTATTTGTCATATTTTGATTTGCTTGACTATGTGAATGTAGGTCTTACTGGTCTGCATAGATTCATGCAAGTAAAAAATCCATGAAGCTGATGTATCCAATTGTGTGAGTCTCTGTGGAGTGGACACATCTACATGCATGTATTCAGGAGAATAGATAAATGTGCAAATTGCTGATTAACCTGATTTTTGAAGGGAATAGCTCTTCTCAAGTACTGAGCCGTGAACATCATTTGTCTTCAGAGTATGTTGTTAAATAAAACCCAGTATGTGTCTTCACAACACATCAAAAATGATCATTGTGTATTGTATTCATGAGATGTTGCTTATTTATTTTAAATGAAGGACATTGACACAAGCGTCTGGTGTGGTATTATGAATGTGGACAGCTGTTCGTCCAAATTAACAAAGAATTTTATCGAGTATGAAAAGTGAATTCCAGGCAATCTGCTTTCATAATGTACTGCTTAGTGCAGATCCTTTCTCCAAGCCTCAAGGCCCACAAGCATAGTTTTGAATTTAAACAAGCCTCAAATTATGATAATAGCGAGCCATTATGATTTGTTCTTGCCTAGTTACACAGAGTAACAGGAATTTAACAATATGTTTTAAACTTGTGCTAATCATTGGCTCATAAATAATTTTACTTTAAAGGTGCAAGTCCATTAAGCTAGTGCAGCTATTCTTCTGCTTGCAGTACTTTGTCTGTTTTATATTCTTACTAGCAAGGCTTTCAAGCCAAACCAAAAAAATGTAGATATTGAAAACCAAATATAGGTCTACTTCAGTTGGTGCCCAAACACATAAGATGATTGTTGTCTTACCCAACCTATCTTGACCAAGCAGACAATGTTCATCATACCTACTAACCTCATTCAAATGCTACAAGAAACCACAGATATCATGAGGGAAATTGTGAACGTCCATGCTGTAAAGTTTTGATTGGTCACTACAGTTTCACTCTAAAATACACCAGCACTGGATGTGTCTGGGTGCCCTCTCTCTTTCATAGGCACAAGCATGTACATGTTTGTTCACCTGTCTGTAAAAAAGAAAATCTGTGCTGGCCTCTCTTTCTGAAAATGTGCAAAAGTCCTCTGGTTTTAATATTTCTAGAGTCACTTGCATGGAATAAATATGCAGACAAAGAGTTTTGACTATGCTAGTTGCATGCTTGTTATGGGTATCGGGCTAAAAAAGTTGGATAGCCAGAGCAACAAAGGCACCAGGCATTTTCAGGGGGCAGGCAGCCTTCTTATTTCTCTGGTTACTTTTATGACAATACATTTTCAGACTAATATTTGGACGAGGAAATGATCTGTTTTTGATTTGCTAAAGAGGTAGAAAGTGGTCATTTTGCATGATGATTGTTCATTTATCAATCATGTGTAAGCAACATTATGTTTTCTTTCTTTTCATTTTACTTGTATCTGATTAAGCATAAACATGAACATGTTTTTAATTTATTTACTAAGCTAAATGAGCACTGCAAAGTGTATTTTTCTTTAGTAAATTAGTTCCAATGTGCCACTGTTTTCAACTCTATTTTCAGGGACACAAGAGTTATATAATGCTGTCTATCTTTATGTACCTAGCCAAGAGCTATATTTATGAAATGGATGTGCATTTTTGTGTTTAGAAAAGCCAATTAACCATGTGCAGGGCCAGTGCTTCACTATTTCGTGCCCTAGGCAAGACTAACACCCCCCGCCACCCCCCCTCCCACAGGCCAGACGGGGGAGTGCTAGTCTTGCCTAGGGCACAAGTGACTACAACAGGGAACAGGGTCAGAGCAGACTCACCAGGCAAGACAGTTTCGTCCACGACCGGAGACCTCATGGCGCCCAGCTCTCCAGCTGTGCCGCCTCGTCCCCATGATCCTCTCCCTGCTGTCTTCCTCTGCCTCTTCAGCTGTGCCTGCCTCGCCCGAGTCCCCATGATCCTCTCCCCGCTGATCTCAGCCTCTCCAGCTGTGCCTGCCAGACATTCTTCAGCCCCTCATGTTCACCGGCCAGGCTAGAAGGGAAGTCAGTGGCCATGGCTGCACCCACTAGGCTACAGTATGCATTAGATGGCTGCCTAGTTTGCCGAGTGGGAGCGCCGTTCCAGACCACGTGCCATGTTGACTTTAAAGCTCATTTAAACCCAAAATCAAACATTTTATATATTGCAGCTTACCAATCTTTGGATGTGGTGACTGCACTAGTTTTCTTTTTTCTTTTTCTTTATCTAGTGATTCTGCCAGTAACACACTTTCTGTTTTAGGGTGGCTATAGTATTATATCTATGGAAGGGTGATGTAGTTACTTTTGGGCAGCAGCATTATTGTCAACCTGTAGAGAGGGACGTGTTAGATAGACTAGTAGATTTAGATGGATTAGGTGACTAATAAAAAGTAAAGCCTAAACTAACACTTTTCAAAGCAGAACTAAGCCATTGATTGCATAGTTACAGTCAAGGAGTGGCGCAAATGACAACTGTTAGGCCACATGCACACGGGGCATTAGAAAAAATGAACTGCAAAGCCACTACCAAAGCGGTTGTAAAAACATGCTTTTAGTAGCTTTTTTCATTGGCGTTAATGTGCGTTTAGCTGTGCTAGCTTTTAACAGTGTCTCTCTGCCTCTATTCAAAATCAACGGTTCCCTATGGGAGCCCATTGATTTGAATAGAAGTCGTACCAGAAGTCGCATCATGATGATCCAACTTGCTGCACAGCTTGTGTGCTGAGGATCTTGCCATCATACCAGGCCACATGCCTTCAACATGGGGGTCCGGTGGTTGTCGGGGTCTGCAGGCAGGGGGCTTATCGGAATCTTGAAGCCCCCTTTAAGGATGAAGACATCGCCGGAGGCAGAAGAATTCGGAAGAGATGCCAGAGCTGCCTTGATCAACTACATTATAAACCTGTGCAGCGTTTTCATTTCTTGACTTTTTTCGGTGAATGGGTAGGGGTACAATGTACCCCCTACTCATTCAAATAGGGTGGGGGGCCGGAATCTGAGGGCGGGGGCTACCAGATTCTGATAAGCCCCCTGCCCGCAGCCCCATGACAACCCCCGGCCAGGGTTGTCGGGAAGAGGCCCTTGTCCCCATCAACATGGAGACAAGGAGCTGTGGGGGGGACCCCAAAGCACCCTCCCCATGCTTCCGTGTTGAGGGCATGTGACCTGGTAAGGTCCAGGAGAGGGGGCCACTCACTCGCCCCCCCTTTCCTGACCTGCCAGGCTGCATGCTCAGATAAGGGTCTGGTATGGATCTTGGGGGGGAAACCCACACCCTTTTTTTTATGAGGGTTCCTCTTAAAACCCATACCAGACCGAAGGGTCTGGTATCGTCTTGGGGGAACCGCATGGCAATTTTTTTTTTCACTTTGGCCGGGGGGCTCCCCTTCAATATCCTCAGCACACAAGCCGCGCTGCAAGTCAGAACATCATGATCCGACTTCTGGTGTGACTTCTATTCAAATCCATGGGCTCCCATAGAGAACCATTTTTTTTTTAAAGAGGCATGAGAAACACCTGAAGAGGATTGAAGAGGCATTAAGCTGCATTTAGCAGCCATTTACCAGTGTCAGGCATTTTTACAGCTCTAGCGCTGGTCATCAGAATGCGCTGATCCTGAGTTTTTTTGGAACTTAAGAACGCCTACGCCACTTACAGCTCCTAAAATCCTTTGTGTGCATGAGGCCATAGAATAACATGGAGGGGCGTTTTTAAGCTGTAAAAAAAAAACATTAGACGCCCCTAGAAGCAGCTGTAAAAACATCCTGTGCGCATGAGACCTTACAGTTGCTTGCTTATCAAATAGCTGCTGTCATAGCTGCTTACATGTGCATGAGGCCTTACAGTTGCTTGCTTATCAAATAGCTGGTGTCATAGCTGCTTACATGTGCAGCCTTATGGCAACTGCAGATCAAAAAGGGGCTAGGATGGCAGCTTCCATGACTGTAAAGGATAGGATAGTTTAGTTCCAGTTTAAATAATCTTTTTTCCTTTTGGGATAAAGATTTTACATATATGAATAGCAGCTAATAATTGTAAGCACCCCATCAGTTTTAAATGGTTTGTCTCAATCATCTAACTGTCACTTTTGTTGAACAGCTTGACCTGTTAAAGAAAGTTGAAAAATAACAGATTTACTAGCCAGATCGTGAAAATAACAGGAAAAAAGTCTTGAAAAGAAAACAAATGCAGCCACCACACCTAAGCATTGGTAAACCACAATATTAAATTATTGTTTTGTGGGTTTAGTTATGCTTTAAGCTTGTTAAATGGCTAGCCTTTTAAAACATTTTCAACATGTTTTATTATATACATTGTTAGACCTTATGGCATATCCTCTGCAAGGGAAGTGCACCTAATGTGTAAAATGATAGGGGCTCAGTGGAAACCACTTTTCTTTTTTCATAGTTGTTTATCTGCTATAATTATTCTCAACGTGATGTATCTTACTAGAACAAGTTTATACCTAAAATGTCAGTTCTTGTACTGTATGTCCACCATTTTTAAGATACATAATGTACTATACTCTTCTTGTTGGATTTTCAGATAGGGACAAAATGAGACCAAACTCTTCCCATTATATTAGTGCGTGTTGAATGTCTTAGGTTCTATCAGCACAAGACACACAGCTGAAATATTTTAAGTGGCAGAAGCTGGCACTCTCTGGAAAAAACTGCTACACAAGAGAGCTCTGGAATAGATTCACCTGCTAAAAATGATGTAGTGTTTCTCCATTAGTAGACAGACTACTTCTCTGTTTAAAATAGGTTTTCATTGATTTACTGATAGGCACCCATTACACAGTACTATACACTATCAACATGCATATATAAAGTTGATGCCCAATTGAACCCTCTTAATGTATTACTGTAATGCAGTCATGCTGCACATACGGTAATGATTTTGCCTCTTTTCATTTATTTATTTATTTAAATCTGTTAGTGCTGTAGCAATGGTTAAAAATGCTGGCAACACTAAGAGAGATGGACTGCCTCTCTGAAACATAAGCAGAAACAGAAAATATGCCCACCTTAACACTGCTCTAATCAACACTGCTCTCATTGATGTTGTATAGAGGAGGAGGATCAGGACCCTGCCTATAAGTAAATGCTGCTGTCCGGCTCTCCTATGTGCTGCCAGCAATGAACTTTTTAACCCTGAAGTTAAGCTGATGTAGCCTGACTGTATTATAGATATAAAGAGGGTTAATTTCGGCTTTACAGATACCATAACTGCTTTATGGTAGTAGAGCCTTCAATGTGGAATAGAATGACCACTCTGTCTAGTTTTATATGGTTTACCAATATTTGTGTGTAAAGTAAAGCATAGTAAGGGAAACTAGAGCAAAAAAAACAGCAATAAAATCAACAGCATATGCTAATAAAAAAATTAAAATCCATTGTGAGTAAAGTACCAGCCAATATGTTCTTATAATTGTTCAAAAATGTAAATTCAGTCCTGGAGAGAAAACACCAAGTACTTGTTACAATGCCAATTTACCAGTGTATGTGGGTATTTATCTTCACAGGATATAATGAAATATATTTTTGCAAGGTTAATTACCTTGCCTTCATATAATTGGTTTGGCACACACTTGGTTGTTTATAATTATGAAAATAACAAAATTCATGACTCATAAATGCCATAATGAGAGGTGTTAGATATGTTCATTCCTTGCCAACACTGAGCTAAGAACTGTGCCTGATGTTCTATCCACATAAAAAATACATATAATTGATATTTGGAACAACTGAAAACACAGGTTTTTGAAATCCATTTCCCGTAAGAAATCATATATGAAATATACTCTTGAGAACTTGCAGGAGATGAAATGTGTATGAACAAACATTAAATCATCATTGATTTTCAGCTTAATATTTGTATTCAGATTTATTTTATTTTCCATATCCTTAAGCCAATCCATTCAATTTCTGCCTGCCTGTCTACCTCTGCGCTTTAAAAGGATATTTTGCATGTCCTTAAAAATGGATGTTTGAATTCCCTACATAGCACTGAGCCACTTAAGATTAAAAACTTTCTAAAAGTTTCATTAAAAAAACAATACGCACATGTTCAGCTGGAAATGTCTTGAGAGCAACATTAAAAAATGTTTCAGTCATTGAATAAGTAGGTCAAGCAGAACTAAATGAAAGGGCAAAGAGTATGTGGGCTTACAACCTCTACATCCAGACTTGTTCAAATCATCACACCTCAAAGCACAGAGGCAGGATAAGATGGACATCATAAAGAACAGGTCACTCCAGACAGAAAACTCAGTCAGTCAAAGACACAGTCTCTCTTTTATTAAACTGTCTTTGATATTTTATGTACCCTGTCCATTCACTCATTAATAACAAATTCAGACTTGAATAGTTTAAGCTGTGCTTCATTTTTGTATGCTTAGGGTGCATTACTAAGCATGTTTTACTATAGCATTTAGGAGGATGGTAAGACATTTTTCTAATAGTAAAATATATAATATAATATGCAGGAGACAGTCTACAATGTAGTAAACATTTAGTAAACTATCAGATTAGGTATTTGCATTCATGCTGCCAGAGGTGCTCAGATGGTACGAAGGAACTGGGTTCACGCCTGCAACCTAGCCTATTTTACAAGGTTCCCTAGGTCGATTGCCACCCGTTTTAATACACTAATTTAAAAATATGTTTTCATAAAGCATGATCAGTGAAAACATACTAACAGAGGCGCTCCCAAAGCACTAGGAAGTAATATTGCCAGTCCCTAATGTGTCCTCTGAACCTTTACTCACTGGAACTGTTACTCTCCTGTGATAGCACATATCCATATGGCAGGTGGTAGTTAAATGCAAGGCTTTTTACATTTGGGACATTGGTAAAGGGGGACACTGGGGAAAGCACATCAGGAGGGAGGGTACATGAACGGATTCCAAGGCAAAACATTTGTATGGATCCCGCTCTCTTTAAACAATCCATTGGGTGCTTCACTTAAATATACTTTAAAATGAATTATTATATATCTTAGAACAGTGTTTCTCAACCCTGTCCTCAAGTACCCCCAACAGGCCATGTTTACAGGTTTTCCTTTATCTTGCACAGGTGCTTTAAATCAGAGTCAATGGCTTGGTATTTTGGACAGCTATTTTATCTAAGAGAAATTCCAAAAACATGGCCTGTTGGGGGTACTTGAGGACAGGGTTGAGAACCACTGTCTTAGAACACTGGTTGAAATATAAATATAGAGGTTTAGGTTGACTCTAGGCTTAAAGGGTTAGTTTACCTTTTAAGGAAATAATGTAATGGTGAACCAACACTGGCCCTCCTCAAGCCCCCCCCCCCAATCACCGCTGTACTTACCTCTGGGGTTGCCAATCTGTCAGCACCCCCACAGCAGCTCCAGCAGTCTGGTGATTTGAAATTGTTGCTCTTCTCCCTCTTCTTCGTTAGCGCTTCCATAACAGAACTGATTGATTCTGATTGGTCAGTACCTTCAGTGTGACCAGCACTGATCAATCAGAATTTACCTGGTCTGTGCCGGAAGAACTGACAGAGAAGAGGGAGAATCCCTGAACCACTGGAGCATCTGTGGGGGTGCTGACAGCTCTGCAATCCTGGAGGTAAGTATGCGGGGATCTTTCCCAGTGTTTCACCTTTACATGTTTTCTTTAAAGGTTAATTAACACTTTAAGCATCTACTGGAGTCCTGATGTCTTGCTAATGATTGTTATAATTTTTCCTGATATCTAACAACAGTCAAGGGGTACCACCTGGCTTGTCTACCAAAATGCTCCATAGAGTAAGCTCATCGAACATAACCACATCACAAAATTGACCACTGGTTCATCTTGAGCTATTATTTAAGATAAGATGATATTTTTGCACTGAGATCCAGGACCTGTAGTGTAGGTCATTGTCCAGAATCTCCTTTCTGCACAGAATAAAAGCAGTTATTTTTGCAACTGCTAACCAGAACAAAAAAAGCAGACTGAATCTAACAGACTGCTTAAGATGGACCTCAAATACGACTGCCTTTGTTCATCTCCACTACATGGTAGACTGATGGACTAAAAGTTTATAGATAAGGTTATTTGTGCTTTCTTTTAACATCACAGGAAATGGCACACATTTCAGGTATTTTCTATACTTACTGCAAATGTTCTTAGCCTGTAAATAAGAATGAATGCAACCACCACATCTAAGGATTGGCAAGCTGCTATAAATTACTTTTTGTGTTTTTGGGGTTTAGATATGCTTTAAAGGTTATATACAGGAGCAAGTTTAAATTAATTACAATAATAATTTTATCTATTTTCCATCATACATTTATAAAACAGAATATGCAAACATGGAAATACTTTATATAAAATGTTTATATCTGTCCACAAACTTTCCTTGCACTGTAGGATAAGCATGTAGCAACATACAGTAAAACTAAATTCTCACTATATATAATATAACACTGTTTTAAACAGTATTGACTACTTTTCTGTTTAGACAGCAATTATAATGGCTATGTCATTTGAGGTCAGCGGTCAAGCACTTTAAATGGAAATTAAGTCTGTGGCTATGTTCATGAGTAACTTAACTTTTTCAACACTTGGAACACCAAGATTATATACTCAGTAAGAAGCTTTTATTATAGGAAGCAGCCATTAAATATAAAATATGTTCACATTTCTGCAGTAACAAGAACGCACTGCTTCCATACCCAAGACAGATATACAACCAAATGCACTTTGCAAGAATTTGACATAGTACATATGTAGTGTTTATATATTGTTGATACTTTATTAAATTCCCTTCTAACTAAGTCAATGCAGAAATTTATTGCAAAAGCTAGATTGTAGTATTTCTCCGAACATTGCTCCTTAGGGGGTCAGGCAGACAGCGCCAAGTTATCTTAAGCAGGATTCTGCTGTGTAATTTACAGACTTTCTTTTTTTAGAGTTATGTTTTGGGTAACAGCCTGCTTTCGTCAGTTGTTCAATATAATAAAATATTGGTATAAACCTATCTCCTTAATAAGGTGTGCGTTTGCTTCATTGTAGAAAAAAAGAAGATTTGGAATGTATGAGTTGGAAGAGCAGTGTATTAATATTAATGCTCAGGAGGTTTACTTTGCTAAACATGAAGAAAAGTTTTGTTCTTACCATTTATCATTGTGATATATTACAGCTCTCTCTGGGATTACAACAACATTTGGAGGGAATAAAGTGTTTGCTTTTTTTTCCCCCAAGTTTATAGAGTTTACTGCTCATGGTCAATGAAATCTTCAGATCTCTTGCACGGTGAATTAGCTATAAGACACTGCTTGACACACAGCAACCAGCTTACTGCTGCCAAGATAAATAAACTGACTGATTTAAAATAAATAAATTGACCAAAAATTGTGTACTTTTTACCTTTTGTCTATAACACAAACCATAAAGTTACCATAAACAATCAATATGAAAATTATGAACAAGACATACAATTAGCTTACACATACAGTATCTCACAATTTTTCACAAGGTGAATGCACTATCATCATTTTGGGAAAGAAGCACGACAGAACTCAAAAAAGACTGTTTTGCACAAATTGCTTTTTTTGCACTTTAATTGTCACTTTATTATTGACTGATTCCATTCATGGTTCCCTCAATGAACCGTAGCTCCCCAGTGCTGGCAGCACTCATACGGCCCCAGACCATGACACTCCCACCACCATGCATGACTGTAGGCAAGACACACTTGTCTTTGTACTCCTCACCTAGTTGCCGCCACACACGCTTAACACCATCTGAACCAAGTAAGTTTATCTTGGTCTCATCAGACCACAGGACATGGTTCCAGTAATCCATGTCCTTAGTCTGCTTGTCTTCAGCAAACTGTTTGCGGGCTTCTTGTGTATCATCTTTAGAAGAGGCTTCCTTCTGGGATGACAGCCATACAGTCCAATTTAATGCAGTATGCGGCGTATGGTCCGAGCACTGACAGAATGACCCCCGACCCCTTCAACCTCTGTAGCAATGCTGGCAGCACTCATACGTCTATTTCAAAGACAACCTCTGGATATGATGCTGAGCATGTGCACTCAACTTCTTTGGTTAACCATGACGAGGCCTGTTCTGAGTGGAACCTGTTCTGTCAAACCACTGCATGGTCTTGGTCGCAGCTCATGTTCAGGGTCTTGGCAATCTTCTTAAAACCTAGGCCATCTTTATGTAGAGCAACAATTCTTTTTTTCAGATCCTCAAAGAGTTCTTTGCCATGAGGTGCCTTGTTGAACTTCCAGTGACCAGTATGAGAGAGTGAGAGTGATAACACCAAATTTAACACACCTGATCCCCATTCACACCTGAGACCTTGTAAAACAAACGAATCACATGACACCGGGGAGGTAAAATGGCTAATTGGGCCCAATTTGGAGATTTTCACTTAGGGGTGTACTCACTTTTGTTGGCAGCGGTTTAGACATTAATGGCTGTGTGCTAAGTTATTTCGAGGGGACAGCAAATTTACACTGTTATACAAGCTGTACACTCACTAATATATATTGTAGCAAAGTGTAATTTCTTCAGTGTTGTCACATGAAAAGATGTAAATAAATATTTACAAAAATGTGAGGGGTGTACTCACTTTTGTGAGATGCTGAATGATGGTGATCAATCGATAATAAAGTGACAATTAAAGTGCAAAAAAAGCAATTTGTGCAAAACAGTCTTTTTGAGTTCCGTCGTGCTTCTTTCCCAAAATGATGATAGTGCATTCACCTCGTGAAAAATTGTAAAAACTCTGCACTCACCAGATGATGTTGACTCCCCTACCTTACAGTAAGAAAAGTCTTTCGGGCTTGTAGGCCTTTTATGAGGGACCTGTCCCACTAAGGTGTCCTCCGATGGTTCCCACTGTGTAGAGTACCTTCAATGATGGTCCACAACCATTTAGGCAGATATATAATAAATGGAGAGAAGGCTCCTCATGGTGTAAAATCCTTTTGACATTCATTTTTTTATATAGGTATTTTACAGGTTAAAAGTGATACATGTATAAAACTAAATGATATTAAATATGCCACTATACTGTCAAAAGACAGCCCCTTAATGTTAAGAGTAATGGATGCTGTCGGTTACCTGGCATGGGCCGAAAGTGACACACGGGAGAGTCAGCTTGGAGCGTTTCATCATCAAAGTGCAACGTTCTCAAAAGCAGCTGCTTTTTTTAAGCACGCCGGCACTTTAAAGAACTAAAAAAAAAAAACAGTTTTGCACAAATTGCTTTTTTGCACTTTAATTGTCACTTTATTATTGATTGATCACCATCATATGTGCATGCTAATTGTATATCTCATTCATAATTTTCATATACATTGGTTATGGTAAAGTTTGTGTTATGGACAAAAGGTAAAAAGTTCACAATTTTTGGTGGAGCAAGCGCTATCAATTAATTTATTCATCATTATAGTCTTACCAGAGGGGATAGCATTGATAGCAGCGGGTCATTTTCACTATTAATTTAAATCCACATACCAAGGTGCAAGTGTTCTTCCTTTTATGCTGCCATGATAGTTTGCAGTTTTGATAGAGATGTGAAAGATTTAAAGTAGAACTAAATCCTTACATTTTTTCTTAGAATTACATCTATATAGGTGACCAGAGCAAAATAAATGTGTACATTTACAAAAAAGTACAGAAAAAGTTGATTTTTTTTATTTATAACCGCAGCCTCTGGTTTTATTCTGCATTGTTTTCCCTTGCTTCTGTCAAGAAACACACAATCATAACTTCATACAGTGTCCACTGATACCGCCTCCTCAGGACTACCTCATTGGTCTTATAATTCAAAGTATCACTATGCATGTGCCACATCTAGTCCTCACTGGCTGCCAGTTCATGTTGGTGCAGGCAGCATAAGCCCGTGGTCCCTTTCTCTCAGGAGCTTGCATGCAAGGGAGGCTCCATAGGCACATGCAACAGAAGGGAGGCACCTGAAAACAGGAAACCTATAATTGCTAATAAAATGTTGGGAACACTTTAAGTGTTATTTACAGGGCTGTGTTGGATATGCTGCCTTAGGCAAAATTATATAATGAGGTCCTTTAAACTAGAAGGAAGTGGCCTGTGACTGCTGAACTATGTCAGGTACTAGAATCTCTTGACTGGCAATTCGCTAGCGCTAAAAAACCCTAGCATGCTTCACCGATGTCTCTCCTGGATCTCTACAACTACAGGTCTCAGTGTGTCCCTCTGGTCTCTATATTATACAGAACTAAAAGTTCCAGCTTACTCCCCTAACATATCTTTTCATAAAGTGTATCTATAGCTATTTTTTTATTTTAGGATAGAGTAAGAGTAAGAGAAAGAATACTGTCTGTATACTATTAGGGAAATTTCCCTTCACATTCTTGCCCATAGTCACAACAGGACCCTAGTTTAAATTTCCCACAATAGATTATTGCTCCTGGAACAGATGCCCTGATTGTCCCCCTCTTGTCCTGGGGTCAGCTCATGATTTGGATTGCCCTTCAATTTCTTTCTCCGTGACAATGGTCACCAATAAAAATAGAAGGATGAATTTCCCTAGTGGGGACAAAGACAACAACACAAATTGATAAAGAATCTAACCTTTCCATATTCTATCCAAAGCTCATAAAAAGGTTTTGCCTAGAAATGCAATTTGATGTCACTACCAGTCCCTGTATGCCACTGGTGTTTTTCCTCTTCTTACAGCAAGCATAATTAAAGGTTGCAGGTACTTTTGTTTAATAAAAAAAGGCCCTACATGAACCTTCCCATCCAAAATAAATCCAAGCACAGACCTCACATGAGTCAGTCATGTAGTTCTAAGCGCTGATGCTGGCTTATTGCTAAAAAATATAATGGCTATTAAATGTCTTGTAGTTGAGCAGTTCATTATACCCTATAGTGCATATGCAATGCTGCACTGTCTGTCACTTTTGCAGTGGTAGGAAACATCACCTGACCGAGCAAAGGGAGAGCTTAAATCTGAATGATACCTGACCAGCAACTTTGTCCTTCATGAGGAGAGTGAGGTGGGCCATCCAAGGCTTTCTTAGCTGAACGTGCACTAATCCTTTATGATCATGAAAAATATAAAGGATAAAAAACGGGTAGCAAAGTATCATTTCCACATGTCTACTTAATGTTTTAACTGTACTTATGCAAAGTGTTCCACTGCCACAGCAGGAGCTGCTGGAAATGTTAGGTTCTCCTACCATCTCCAATGATGATCTGCCCTGTAAACATAACCTACAGTACATGAAAAAAACAATAACAGATGAGGCAGCAGTAAGCCCTGAAGGGGGGGGGGGGGCGAATCTTGATGTACTGACTGAGT
>BLSH010131538.1:1019928-1039490 GCA_018402905.1 Glandirana rugosa | reverse complement strand
GCTATTCAATGTCTTGTAGTTGAGCAGTTCATTATACCCTATAGTGCATATGCAATGCTGCACTGCCTGTCACTTTTGCAGTGGTTGGAAACATCACCTGACCGAGCAAAGGGAGAGCTTAAACCTGAATGATACCTGACCAGCAACTTTGTTCTTCATGAGGAGAGTGAGGTGGGCCATCCAGGGCTTTCTTAGCTGAACGTGCACTAATCCTTTATGATCATGAAAAATATAAAGGATAAAAAATGGGTAGCAAAGTATCATTTCCACATGTCTACTTAATGTTTTAACTGTACTTATACAAAGTGTTCCACTGCCGCAGCAGGAGCTGCTGGACATGTTAGGTTCTCCTACCATCTCCAATGATGATCTGCCCTGTAAACATAACCTACAGTACACCAAAACACCAATAACAGATGAGGCAGCAGTAAGCCCTGAAGGGGGGGGGGGGCAGTGAACTATTAAAAGGCACAGTAAAACAAATAATGTTTTTTCCCTTTAAAGTGGTTGCAAACCTCTGACATAAAATATGAACAAAGCATATCTCTCAATAGTGTGTACTTGTCTCAACCCAGAGCACTAAATGTAATTTCTGTCTACTGCCTCATTCCTCTGCTATATGCATGAGTTACATTGGACAAGTTTCCTGATACCAATAGAAAAACGGTAATGGGGAGGGATCTCCAGCACACGGCCTGTGATTGACAGCCTCAGCTCTGTTCCTGACTTCTGTGCGAAAGGGGGTGCAAACCTTCCCTCCAATCAGCTCTCACTGAGCTCTGCAGAGTGTAACTTTAGTTCCTCTCCCCCTGCATTTCAAAATTGAGAGATTATGTTGAAATTCTGGACTGTGAATAGCTGCAGATAAATGGGTACAACTTATGTAATGGAATTCATGAGGTGAATGAGAGAGATACAACTATCAATGTGGAATATGTTTAATGCCTAGGCCTTATCTAACCACTGGCTAGTGGGGTAAATAAATGTAAATACCTGCGATGAAACCCTATTACCTGGTGCAATCTTCAAATTAAGGTATTTAAAAGGGCTACAAAAGTTGCATGTTAAAAGAACACGTGCACTTTTTTAAAGGTGTTTTCTTTGGAATAGTTTATGATCTTTTAATTTTATAAATGGTGTTTTCTTCATAGTGTACCTTTTAGTTGGTATTCTTTATTACACATTTCAGGATTTTTATTACACCCCAACATTCCTCCTGTGTCTGAATGGCACACCTTTACTAATATAACCTTTTTTTAAATGGCCTCAGTTTTATATCTTTTGATTTCCCTATAATTGTAATCTGTACATAAATAGGTCTTTGAACTTGCGTGCATTTTTTTTCAATTGAAACTAAAGAGAAGCACATTGGGGGAGATTTACTAAAACTGGTGCATACAGAATCTGGTGCAGCTGTGCATAGTAACCAATCAGCTGCTAACTTCAGCTTGTTCAATAAAGCTTTTAGAATAAAAAATAGAAGCTGAATTGTTACTATGCACAGCTGCACCAGATTCTGTGTGCACCGGTTTTAGTAAATCCCCCCCCCCCAATGTGTATGACTAGTAGTTAGAGACGGACTAGGTAAGTAAAGCGCTAGTTTTCTGCAAAGAGAGGCATTTGTATGTATGGAGTAATAGATACCAAACCAGCAGATGTTGTGTCAAGAGCCAGAAGGATATATAAATGTGAAGAAGCATGAAAAGCAGAGAAGACAGATAATTAAATATAACTGAGAAAATGGAGAATGCATAGCAAAATATTGCACAAATATTACAGAAAATGTGAAAAGGGTAAATGTAGGCTTTGCAGGTTAGGTGATGCCAAAGAATAAAAAACAATAAAAGTTGGTGGAAATGTTCTTGGGCAATTTCCAGTGTGCTGTAAGGTTTTTGTGTTTGACCATAGAGTTTCTTCAGAAAATAGTGAATCATAAAAGAGTATAAGGTATTGTCCTTTAGTGAGGAAATTGAAAGATTTAGCAAATGGTTAATTCTTAGATTTGCATAATTATTTTATGTTTTCCCTTGTATGGCCATCTTTAGGGATAATACCAGAAACATTTTTTTTTTTTGCATGTGTATGTACACTAATTCAGCATACAAACAATAAGCTGTTTAGTTGGATTATGTTGAACAGAATTGCATTGGTTAGCCCAGCAAGAAATACAGCTGTCCTCCAAAATTCCCAGACAGCTGTAAATTGAGACCCCCAACACTTCTCTTTTTAGAAATTTGCAAGCCAAATCTGTCATATATTGGTTAATCTACTGTTATGAACGAGTCTTAAATTGCATACAGGTGCTAAATTGTCAGCGGGACACGTACAGATAGATTGACATACAAAGTATTTAGACTGAGAATGGGCAGCTATTGTCTGACAGCATTCTCCAGCCTACCTGCCCATCATTGACATGACTGTTACATTTTTTTTCTTTGCATTAATTACACAATGGTTAGTGCTTTTGCACAATTCCACATTGAGTTTTTGCCTTTGGATGTCTGTTCAGTCCATATTTACATACAGTAGAGAAAACACCAACAACGTCTTTGGATACATAAATAGGATATTGCATTTCTACTGCATAAAGTTGCCTTGTCTTCCATTGCTGTATGTTTTACAATATGGTGTTCAGTTGTGTTAATTAATTTGTTGGTTGTTTAATAAAATTTAAATTAACACGGTCATTAGTTCTTTGGCACATGCCCACAATTGATTTATATATTAGGAGATTATCTAACGTAAGAAAGGGTTGGCCACGATCACAATAATGAATTCGCTCGTCCTTGGGATTCCTGAGAAAAATCCTCCTGACCACCTTCAGTCTAGTTCGTATTAGTAAACCTACCCCACTGTGATTAATTATACAAGCCTGAAGCATGAAACCAGGTGAAGGCCTGTGAATAACAGCACTATCTTAGAAACAAAGGCTCAGGTCACATTTGTATGTGTCACATTGGGAAAGTGTGCAATCAATATGTTTATCCTTGCAGAACAAACTATGTAGGACCTGCAAGGGTAAAACATTGTATTTTATTAATACTGTGGACTGAAACAAATGTTGAAATAGTATAATACACATTTAATAAAGTGACTTTATTGTATGAGCAAACTTACATTGCATCTGTACTAATTTAATAACAAAACGCACAGCTTAACAGAGTGCGTTTCACCACTCACACCATTTAAAGTGAACCTGTACTAACTTTTAACATTTTTAATGTAAAAACCTTTCCTAAGAACAGATACCAAAACATGAATACTGTTAATTTTCTTACCCAGAAAGCCCTCTCTGTGTGTCTCCCTCATTTTGTTTCATGTATTCACTGCTGTCTGACTTTCCTTATATCATGCCTAAGCTCTACAGACTGCCATCCAACCCTTACCCTGTCCAATGAGGGTGCCTTTACTAGCCTGTGAGAAAGTAGACAACAGAATGGAAGTTAGCAGAGCTTATACTTGAAGCCATGGAAAGTCAGATCTAGTGAAACTAAATCAAAGTTAAAAAAGATTTTTAGCTCATTCTGACACCTTTAGAAAAGGACTTTAGACAAGGGCTTTTCTTTTAAAAGTTTAAAACTAAGCACAGGTTCACTTCAAGTCAGTCAATGCTTTAGAGGAGTTGCCATAGACAAGAGTTACAGATATTTAATATTCTATAATTTGTGTTTTGATTTTGAAGTATAAGAAATTAACCAAATCATTTGTTTCTTGGTTGTGTAGAAAGATTCATTAAAAGTGTATATTTCGGCAAAATCTTTTTTTTTTAGTTTTGGCTAAAAGGAAGGCCTGTGTTGGCTATACATGGCCATGGGTGGCCCTGTCGGCAACACTTGGATTGGCAAACTTTTACCTGAAATTCAAAGAAGCTGGGTGGAAAATTCTCAACCAAACAGTGGCTGCTGTCAATCTGATGCAGTCACTGTCTGGTGTTTTGATAGTCATGGGAGAAGCAGCTTTCAGAATACAATAGCCAACAGGGGGGATTCCTCCATCTATACTGTTTAGCATGATAGGGAAATCTATTGATTTCACCCAGGGCTGAACGAGAGACATTTTAATGTGTATGGCTAGCCTTAGGGCCCTTTCACACTGGCTTTCCGATCAGGTCTGCTTGCCAGTTTTTCAGACAGACCTGATCAGACCCTCCATTCACTCCTATGGAGCAGTGAATGTCAGTGGTGACACGTCCGCTGACACCTGCTGACATCTGATCTGATCCTGCCCGTGAAAGCCAGATGGATGGTGACCCTATTTTCCATCTGACTGGCGGATCAGGTGGGATCGGATGAAAACAGACAAGCGGTCCATTTTCATCCGATCTCCCCATAAAAGAAAACAGGACTCTGACAGGTCCCTCTCAGCACAGTGAGCAGAGAAGGACCTATCATACGCCTGCTCAGCAGGGATCACCAGAGTGTTCCCCCATTGAGCAAAGCGAAGTTCACTGAGCAGACCGCCCATGTGAAAGCACCCAAAGACCTTGTTTCAAGTTTTAATAGCTGACTGTCTCCAATGCGGACAGTCATCCCTCTTTTTGCACTGGTGACAAGAAAGAAACTGAGGAGCAATTCAATATTTTAGAGTTGTCCCAAGAACATTAGGTAAATGTAAATCCTCTAATGGGAGCACCTGTCTAAGAGTGAAATTTCTGTCACTTTGGGAGATTTTCTCTAACTCACTGCTGCATCTCTGGGGTGGGAACTGATGAGAAATTTCCCCAATGGTACACAGACAGCAAAAAAAATGGCAGGAGGTTTAACTCATTCCCACTATCTAAAACAGGTTGTGGCCAGCATTATAATTTAATGTACCTTTTACAATCCCACAAGCACCTGCAAACATTTAGGGTCAGTTTAGTCTGCCTTCCATTCTATATGAGAACCAAAGAACAAAACTAGACCATTCAGAGGAAACCACATCTCCATCTGTGCCTTCAGTGTGTGAGATAGTGCTGCCACCCACTATATGAACCTGTTCTAGTAAGATAATTTTACAATAGTTCACCTACTAGTCTTCTAGTTGACTAGTCTAGTAGTCCTTCATCTAGTGGATATTCCTAGTATATCTATTAAGCATGTGTAATGAACAGGTGCATGCACACATTTTCCCTATTTGGGTTGAATCTTGGTTTATCCTTATCAGTCTGTTCCCCGATACTTATGAATCCATGCAAATTATCAGGGTACACAAAGAAGCAACACCTAATGCAAAATAGCAATGTTTTTACTGGTTTATTAAAACAGCCAATAACTGGTTGATATTGTTCAAAGTTAATGAGCATTTAAAGTAATAACATAATAACATAAATAAAATAACATAATAAAATAAAATAATATGAAAAATAATATTAATAAATAAAACAGCATATTTCAGTGTTGGTCACGGTTCAGCCAATTTTAAATTACACAAGTATTCCTGTATCAAAAAGAACATTACATTCAGCACTGCCAGTAAAGCTTAAAGGAAAAAACATACCCAGATGGAATACAGTTTGGTCAACACCAGTATGCTTATGGTGAGCAGCACTTTAATAGATATTACACAGTCTGTTTTGCACAGCTAGACAAATCAGATGAGGTGAAAGATTAAATCTTTTCCCATGTTAAGGGTTAATTGCATTGCCATGGCAGTCAAAAGCAGTAAACATACCTTTGCCCAAACATTTTTATTAACGTCTTGCATGTCTATCACATATGACATTAAGTACTCGCCTATTTTACATATCATCCAGACAAGCTAAAATGATTACTAGAGCTTGCTTTCAATATAACTGCATATTTTCACTATATCTGTCTCATAAATAAGTGTCATGACAACAAATGCCACAAAAAAGTACACACAAAATAAAAAATAATAACAGCAAGTGCAAGCAAGTGAAGCCTTAGTGAAGTCACGACTCCTAGTTTTCATATTTCTTATGCTGCTTCTATGCTTTGACATCTACTTTTAAAGGGTAACTCCACCTTGATGATACAACATTCATCATATTTACTTAAGCTATGCTGTAATTTTATAATATTTAACTCACCTTTTCATTTTAAATGCCTTTCATGATTTTTCTAAAGCTTTAAAAATTCAAACCATAACAACCATGACAATAATAGGGGCAAAGTGGACACTGTGTACATACGAGTAAGTAGGTTGACCCTCCCACTGAGCTCAGAAAAAAAGGAAGAAACTGCAGAAAGCAGGGAACAAGAAGAATACATTTGTTTTACATACAATTACATTAACAAAATCAGCAGCAAAATTCCTGCAATCCTTACAGCATATATAATTGACCAGAAGAGGATTTTTTTTTTCAGATTAGAATAACTGTTCTGCACACCAGCCACAGTCTTTACAAAGCATCCTGGCTCTCTCTGTATTTTATAATACAGAAAATTCTGTATAAATCATAATATCCCAATGTGGGCAGAAACACCCAAAGATGTACAGCAATAAAAACAGAAATTGTGATGAGGAGATTGGGGGGAGGGGGCCCACACTCAGCCCACAAGACCCCTTCTACATGTCAGGAGCATGTAATACTCCTGCTCCATCACAGCTGCTGGTCTCATTCCAGCATCGTGGTTTTGGATATGATGCATTCTCGGTGTCTGCTTGTTCACCTACAAAGTGATTTATGTAGTCAATCTCTGGGTGGAGACCAAACCTGATTTAAACCAACCAAGCTTGCAGTCCCATGCTTTTGCCTGTTTGTCTGCCCTGTCTGCTGCTTGGATCCCCCCATTTTATGACCTCAGATAGGAACTCAGACTATTCTCTGAACTTTGCCTGCTTTTTTGACTATGGATTGACCCTGAATAACCTTGCCTGCCTTGTACCTGGACTGTCATTGAACAACTCTGCCTGTCTGCCAACCGCAAGTACCTGTTTGCTGTGCTCAGTTCGCGCCTGCCCCGGTGTAGTAGCCAGGCCCTATATCATTGTGCATAAGTCCTGGAAGCAACCGAGGACCAGTAGGCCTGCTTGCCTCATGGGAAAAGCGACTGCTATAGGTGAAGAACACAACTAGCTATAGTACCTGACCACCTGCATTAGGGGTAAGTGTGACACTACAAATCAAATATCACTGAGTGTGATGGCCCTTTAACTTAAAAAGAAGCTTCACCTTCTTGCGGGGTAATTTTGTTTTTAATCCATTTTTACCTTGTCCACTGGGTTGTGCTCAAATAATATACTTACACACCCAAAGAATGCAGCACTGCCCTCTGTGTTCTGACACTCCGCCACTGCATATCAAGTTCCATGTCGCCAACTACTTTCCTTATGTCATTGGGAGAAAGCTGTCTTACCTGGGTTGATGTAGCTAGCCCCTGATGACACACTACCGGGCCCTCCCTCTTCTAACCACTGTCTGCCAGCTAATGCTTCCTAAGATATCTGAAATGCATATCCCAAGAGGCTGTTTGAGCAAAAAAAAAAATACAACAGCAATAAGGATTGCGAAGAGGGGAGGGTTGCAAACATGTAAAGTGGTTTTGAGAATTAAAGGTTCACTTTATGGGGGAGATTTACTAAAACTGATGCACACAAAATCTGGTGCAGCTATGCATAGTATCCAATCAGCTTTGAATGTTGTATTGTTAAAGCTTAATTGAACAAGCTGAATTTAGAAGCTGATTGGTTACTATGCAGAGCTGCAGCTGATTCTAAGTGCACCAGTTTTAGTAAATCTCCCTCTGTATGTTCTGTAAAGGCTTTTGAAAAATCCTTTACTCTGTCTGCATCTATTGTAAGAAATTTTTAATGTATCTTGTATTTACAGTGTTTTCTTCCATATGCAATTATGTATGTTTATTCAATGCTTCACTAACAGCTCTCAAAAAAACATGGGCATTACACATATCTCTATAGAAACACAACTGCGACAGCATATCTAAACAGCAACAAACATTTTAACAATTTCATTAATTTTTCAAGAAGCTGTGCAAACATAAGGAAACAACATGAATACATATACAAACACACACACACACATGCATGCTCTTTCCATATCCTGTATTACACGGAATTTAACTAAAAGCAACAGCTTTATGCATATATTGTATTGTACAAAGCTTGTAAAAATTTGAAGCACGTCTAAAAAAATTGCTTTATTACATAGCTAATAAAATCATTGTATGATGCAAGTTGCATTACAGAAGTTTAGCCTAGCCAATATAAGGAATTCAGAATGTAAAAAGGGCTCCATTCAGTTGTAATAAAAGGAGAATTTACAAAATCACTGTTTTTTGTACCTTTAAAATGCAGTGCGCCTGTGTGCTGTGAAGTTTTCATTTCACAAAATAGTTATCTTTATAGCACCCTTAGGCTTCAATTTTTAAACAGCTTTTTCCAAAGTATTTTCTTTGCTCTTTTCTTCCTTTTTTCTAATAAACCAACGTTTCTATTTACCTGCTCTTTTCACTCCTGAGAACATAAAATAAAAAGCTGCACAAAACCTTAAAGTCAGGTAAATACCTTAAGAAACAGATTGGCCCCACAAGTTTGAATTTTTGTCCTGAAAATTAAAGGGTTAATGTAATCATGTTTATTTAGTACATGAGTTAAAAGTATAGTTCATTATGTAATCCTAATCATAATACTGTTGAAGGAAAGAAAATTGCTTGATTCCCCCATCAACACAGTAGTGTTGTTGGGAGAATTCCTCCCACAGTGCTATTGTTTTCTACTGGCAGGGAGCGCAGGTATCCTTCCCCACCAGCAGAAAACAAAGATAACTGCTTGGGGGGACCTTTTCCGCCTCAACCCCGGGATGGACGTTCGCCCATGGCCTTTGTCTCACCCCTATGTCGGCCGAGCATTGTCTGGAAATCGGTGTGTATAAATTGGATATGTCTATATATTTTTGCTCCCCTTTTAGGGGGACTATATATTTCATCATCCCCCATTTAATTAAATTTTAACATATTTTTCTGTACCATCTTGCTATACCCCTGATGAGTGGCTGATACGCCACGAAACGCGTAGGGTTTATTTTTAGAAGACTTTTAGACATGATGGATTTTTACGAAGACTATACTTTGTTTAACCAATTTTTTCCTGTGTGCGTATGATATTAATTATACCCGACCAAATTATATTTATATATGATAATTTTTATCCTGCCAATCATGTTCCCATGTGCAAAGATTTCATATATTACCATTATGTATTTTTGCATTACAAATTGTATCTATTACATACATATGCATTTATAAATGATTATATTTAGTCCTATGATGGCTTTGTTATTCTTGACATGTACCATGATTGAGATATATTATTATGACATTATGAAGGTATCTATTTAATCATACATAGAGAATCATGCACACTGGTTGTATAATATCAGTTACATTTACATGCCTCATTTAAAGCCCCATGTTTTACTTGTTTGCTTTTCCAAAATTGTATTAGGGGTGGAGGCCTGCCAATGTGGGTTGCCCGGCCACACATACTTTCTTGTTTTGCCTGTGGCTATAGTGGCTTCTGCACAAAGACAGTCTGTGTATGGCTGGCCTAATGCTTATTGCAGTCTGCTGGATAGATGGTCACTGACCATTTTTCTATAGCTAACACGTGGCGTATATGCATGCTAGTAAGAAGAACAATTTCATATGCTAACTCTGTATAAAAATAATGATTTTGAATTCAGTATGGAAGAACAATTGCTAGTTACCATATTCCATTCTCATATCAACTCTATCATTCCCAAACTATGGAATAAAGAGGACATGTTCCATGTCCTCAGCATCTAGACCTTTAAACTATGGCCCTCCAGATGTTGCAGGACTACACATCTCATGAGGCATTGTATAACTCTGACATTCACAGACATGACTAGGCATGATGGGAATTGTAGTTCCTGAACAACTGAAGGGCCATAGTTTGGAGGCCACTGATCTAGACGAATCATTGTATAATATATTCATCCAATCTCCACATTAAAGTTAATTTTGTTATACTATCACCCTTATAGATTAACATAAGGTATATGTGGGGGATTTTTTTTTGGGTAAGAACTTAGTCTGGAATTTAATAAATCATTGTTGATAAAGAAAGCTTATATGTTGAATAGAAATGTTGTATTTTATAGTGAATCTGTTGCTTCCACCTTAAAATAAACTTGAAATGAGAGAAAGTTGGGGGCTGCCATTGCTGACCTCCTTCTGAAAATGTTTTAGTACCTGCCAAGTGATTGACCTGAAACAGGTATGCAAATCAGGAAAGTCAAAAAAGTCCTTAGCTGCATTCTTGCTCTGGGGAAAAGACTCTAGATATTGTAGAATGTGGCTACAGCCAGGCAAATAGAATGATGGAGAGATCACACTCCATGTTTTCCTATAACAGGTTTTCTTAAAGTGGAAGCAAACCCTCCTATCCTTTTCAGCCAAGGAAGCTGCCATCTTGGCCTTTGTTTGATCTGCCATGATGCTGCACATATGATCAGTTAAGATACCAGCCATTGGATGATTTGACAGTTTGGTTGAGAGCACAACCAATGTGACAGATAGCATTTCTGGTATTTTCCGAGAATGTAACTGGTTTTTGAAACTATTACTACTACTATCGATGGGTTTACTTCCGCTTTAAAGACACAAAACATGTTTTCAATGAGTAGAGTAGTTAACCACTTGCCAACCGCCGATCGGCGATTGACGGTGGCAAAGTGGCTCTGTTTAATAGTAAAAAAAAATAAAAACCCCAAAAATTAATTCTCATCATCCGTAAACGTGACCACTTTTGCGCAAACCAATCAATAAACGCCGATTGCGATTTTTTTTATCGCAAATATGAGGAAGAATATAAATCGGCCAAAAACGGTGAAAAAAAATGTTTTTTTATATTTTTTTTTGGATTAGTATTTTAGCAAAAAGTAAGAAATTTGTTTTTTTTTGCAAAATTGTTGCTCTTCTTTTGTTTATAGCGGCGATCAGAAATGACGCAGAGGGGATCAAATACCACCAAAAGAAAGCTCTATTTGTGGGAAAAAAAGGACGCAAATTTCGTTTGGGTACAAGGTTGCACGACCGCGCAATTGTCATTTAAAGCGACGCAGCGCCGAATCGCAAAAAGGGCTCCGGTCCTAAAGCTGGAAATCCTTCCGGGGCTGAAGTGGTTAACCAATCAGAGCTTAGGAACTGGACTATGGGAACATTCACTGATACCCAATAACAATGCTATTTGGGCATGTGACACTGTGAAATGCATGAACATAAATGATGTTGGCACAGGACGGAGAAGACCTGAAGGTGCATGAAGGTTCACATGAATTCAGATGGCTGAAAATAAACACTTTATAAACTGAGCCTAATGTAACATAAAGATAATTAGCAAAAATATGTTAACTTTGTTTAACTGGAAAATTGATGAATGTACAAGCACTGCTGGTGACAAACTCCCTTTAATTCTATCAAGAAAATAAAATCATTCTCAGTACCCTTTTTTAATCAAGTCATTTGGGATGGCAGGTAAAAAGCTGAGTCAAATGAATGTGCTAACAAACAGAACTACATAATTGTCTGTTGCATCTGACCCTTTTTCTATAGTGACAATGCGATAGAGGTCCAAGGATCCAATTTAGAAAGCAGACAAAGATTAATTTCACTTTACTTTAGTGACAGATATAAAAGATTGGTTATTCTTTGCAGCAATCAATAACAACTAAGAAACTCAGTTTCACAACAGAGAAAAGGTTTTGACTATGTTGAAGCGAGAAATGAGAAAATGATAACAGTATCCTTTTGTAAAGGTCACTTTGCAAACCACTGTTTTACATCCAGCCACTGATAACGAAAGGAACTTTGGAAAATGACACAGGTCATATGAAATATCAGATTAACCTTAAGCAGAAGGAAATGTCTTTAGGTTTTTAGTATATTCAAAACAGGCTTAGGGAAAATAAGAATATTTATGCCTTAGATACTCTGTCACAACTGCATACTGCAAGCACTGACCCATATGTGTTTGGGTTGGTAGACCGTGCAAAGCAATGCTCACTGTTCTCTTCTGCACCTTTACAAGCAGAAACAGTCATGACAGGAAAGAAGAAAGTGACATTTTAGTATCTCAGTCTATTCCGCAAAGAAGCAAATGACACAGATTTTAGATTCATTCTCATTAAAGTCAGTCTGAAAGCCTAATGCTGAGTTCTCAGCCAATGCCTTGGAAGTCATTATAAGGTTATGGTAAATTAGAATGTTTGACAGACTTATACCAAACAATAATTAAACTGGATGGGCAACCAAACCATACTTCATCAGAGTAACACAAAGGCCTTGGAATCACCATAACAGAGTCAGAAAGCCATATTAACTGGAATAGTCTATGACTACTTAATTAGTTCTAAAATGGCTATATTGTCATTGATATATTCTAATTCTCAATAAAAGTGTAATGTGTAACTCCTGTGCTACCCTTCAAATTTGTGTGATGATATAATAAAATATCTTGAATACAAAAAAAGTACAAAGATTAGTGCTCACCATATAAAGTAGCAAAAGTGGAACATAAAATTCCACAAATATTATTTGAAATTGAATATAGCTGCTGCTCATTCATCAATTCGTGTTGTCACACAAGGCCGGGCTTTGTTTCCCACAAAGGTACTTTCTGCACCTCTCTCCACTATCCTTCCCCCACCTTTTGATTGTTTTTGTTTGTTGTGTAGTGTTGTGTTGTGTCACCTATTTGTTTGGGTTGCACGAGCACCGTGTGATGAGTAGGGTGTACGGTCCTCGGGCCTACCCTGAAAGTCTTGGTTGGTGGTGGGTATGGCCTTTTGGCTTGACCCACCACCTCTCATGGGGTCTCCCTTCGGGGGAGTCCCACAGTATCGAGGGGCGGCCGGTTCCGGCTGGTCGCCAACGAGAACTGGGGGTTGCCCGGCCTTCTGGCTAAGCGATCCTTGGTGCACGATACCCCAATCCCTGTCAGGAGCTTCGTGCCACCGGGGGGCCAGGGTAGAGGCCCTTCCTCTTCGGAGGGGGGCTATTGTGTACACCCATGTGCACTTTTTGTGTCTTCACTTTTGTGTTGTGCACTTTTTTATGCACCGGGTAAGACTGGGTGTGTTTCACACCACCACGGGCTTCAAAAAAAAAAAAATAAATAAATAAGACAATGAAAATTGATAGAAAATAGTGTAGCACTGCTATAAAATAACATATACAATATAAACTGTGTTCCAATTAGTGATACCAATATATTAAACACATATCAGTTCTCAGTCTATAAGAATATTTAATGTGAATATCCCACTCCAGTGTGATATAAGTGATCATTTTCATATGTTAAAAACACCACGTCCTCCCTCCAGTCTCCCAAAACTCTCACCTCTACTCTGGAGAAAAGGAGCTTATATTGTTATAATCCTCCCAGCTCACAGGATCAAGAACATGTCCTCCTCCATCCACAGGAGAACTTGCAGGAGGGATTGTGAAGCAGAAGGTACATTTCTGCATGTATGGTTGGGGTGTCCCTTATTTCAACCCTTTTGGATTGCAGTATGAAAATGTATGCAATAGTATGGTATTTTTATTCCAAACAACTCCTTCTTTACTCAAATTGTACAAAAAATCCAGTAAACTCCTTTTCCTAAAAGATGTCAAGTGCCTCATACCTATTATGTGGAAGACAAATAAGATGCCTTCATTTAAGGGCTTGTTTACTAAAATAAATGAGATAAGGAAGATTGAGTGGTGGAGGTACTAAATGAGGGGTCAATATAAGACATTTTATAGCATATCGGTGAACTGGAACCATTTAACATCCACAAACTCCTATAAGGTATTGCACCTATAGCTAGGACACAATACATGCACCGGATGCACATTCCACTGTCACATTTTTATACTTTCTATGTAACCACTAGCTGGCTGCCACCTGTCTATTTGTCCTGGCGAACATTGTCAGAAAATGAAGGAAAAATCCAACATTTTGCAGCTGTCACCAGGATTGGAGGCAAGTAGAAATCTTCCAATGAGGACAGCTGTTAAGTAGAGGATTTTTCTGGCTTCCCATGTTTCCAGAACAGGAAGTGAGATGAAATTCCCTAATGGGACAAAGACAGCAAAAAAAAAAAAAAACTTGACAGAGGTTTTAATTATCCTGTACTGTATCCAAAAATAGATTTATCAATATTTTGATTAAACCATTTTATCTAGTTGCCCTTGGGGGTCAAAATAGTTTTCACAACTGGCAAAAAAGTCAACAATTACTTGGGGCTTTGATGTCTTCCCCTAGACCATAACTACAGTAGCTGTGATAGTAGTAGTTGTGACCTTGGTGAACATGATTCTTTTTTGCAGCCTTATTAACAATGTTTTGATTGTATGGTTGTCTAACACATGCTCTAAAGTTGGTTATAAATGGTAGGCAATGAGCAGGACTAAATGATATGCATATTGCCTAAACTGATTATACTCTACAAAGTAGAAACTGGGACATTTGTTTTCAGATTTTGACTTTCTGTTTATGTACAATGAAATAAAGATTCCTTACCCCTTTTAAGCAAATATTTAGTGATGCTGATTGTATTTAATTTCCTTATTATGTGCATAACTGAAAAAAGTAATCATAAGAATAATAATTGAATACATGGTAAATAAGAATTTAATAAATTAAAAGAGAAGTGTGGGTTTACAAAAAGACAAACATTCATGCTTACCTAGATGGCTGCAGCATGGTCCATTGCTGCAGCTGTCTGCCGCTGGCTCTGCACCAAGAACTGAGCAATCAAAGACAGCTGATCGCTTGGTTCTCGGGTACATTCTGAGCAGACAGCAGTCAGACCATCAGTCACCACTCTATGCTCTGCCCCTCCAGTGTTCACTGGAAAGCCGGACTGTGGAGAGGGCAGGAGTGGTTGGCTAAGGCTCTTAGCAGCGTAGGATCCCATCAGAGGTTGTACCAGTTCTGTGACATCAGCCTCCAGTGGGCTTTAGCCTGCTGTTGAGTGCAGGAAAGCTGTCTGGGTCACAGCAAAGCAGAGCTAAGTGCACTCCTGTGACTCACAGGAGAAGTATGGCCAAAATAGCTTTGGCTATACTTCTCATTTATATAATGTATTCTGTGTATTATTATTTCATATATACTGTTGATTAATTACATACTATTTTGATCCAGCAGGTAGAGCTTTAGGCTCCTTTTTACACGTTTACTAGGCCAACCTTAACTGCTCTGCTGAAAAAAAATATTTGCAAGAGTAATAAAAAATACAAAAAACAATACTTAACATAACCTGTACAATATTAAATGTAAAGTAAAACCTGGTGGAATACCATTAGAGTTTGGATCCTGCCCTTGGAGATATATTGTATAATGCCACTGTGACTGCCATCTCCAACAAGCTAATAATATGAATGGTTGCATTAGAGGAATGGGCTATATGTAGCAGCTAATTATTGCCCATTTATTTTAGGAATTCTCTTTACATTACCAGTAAATTATTTGTTAAAACAGATGGAATTAAAATTTGCTTGCCCATTTAGGGTAACAAGTGTGCTTTAACTGCTTGCTGACCGCCCTATAGCACATTTACTGCTACAGAGCAACCGTGCTGTGCAGGATCACGTATATATATACATGATCCTGCCAAAGGTAACAGGTGTGCTTTAACTGCTTGCTGACCGCCCTATAGCACATTTACTGCTACAGAGCAACCGTGCTGTGCAGGATCACGTATATATATACATGATCCTGCACTTCTGTGTATCTGGTGCCAGTGCGTGTGCCGTCGGCTCGCTCCCACTGTTTACACGGCAGGAGCTGATCAGCGGGTCCCGTAGGCCCGATGTCTGCCGGCACCCAGGAATCGCTCGATACACAGGCAGAATGGCAATACAGCAATCTGCCTATGTAAACAAGACAGATTGCCGTTCTGTCAGTACAGAAGGCATGTATCCTGAGTTCCTGTAAAGCAGGAACACTGATCCATGCCTTCCACTAGTAAAAACACCTCCCCCACTACACTGAATCACCAGCTAGGCACACATTTAACCCTTTGATTCCCCACTGTTAACCCCTTCCCAGCCAGTGTCCTTAGTACAGTGACAGTGCATATTTTTAGCACTGATCACTGTAATAATGTCACTGGTCCCCAAAAAAATGTCAAAAGTGTCATTTAGGTGTCCGATTTGTCTGCTGCAATATTGCAGTCCCACTATAAGTTGATGATTACAGCCATCACTGGTAACAAAAAATAAATAAATAAAAAGTCCATAAATATATCCCATAGATTGTAGACGCTATAACTTTTGCCAAACCAATATGCGCTTATTGGGATTTTTTACCAAAAATATGTAGCAGAATACATATTGGCCTAAATTGATGAAGAAATTTGACTTTTTATATTTTTTAATGGATGTGTTATAGAGTAGAAAGTAAAAAATATTATTTTTTTTTTGTTTTTCAAAATTGTTGGTTGTTTTTTTGTTCATAGCGCACAAAATAAAACTGCAGAGGTGTTCAAATACCGCCAAAAGAAAGCTCTATTTGTGGGGAAAAAGGACATACATTCTATTTAGGTACAACATTGCATTGTTACTCAATTGCAAGTAACGCAGTGCCGTATAAAAAAATTGGCCTGGTCAAGAAGGGGGTAAATCTTCCAGAGGTGAAATGGTTAATATCCCCTCCCCCTCTCCCCATCCCCAGCAGCAGTTACTGACATTTTATTAAAGGGAAACTCTGTTCAGTTCTGGAAGCTGAAGGAAATACATTGAACTTCTAACTGGAGGAGCATTTAAGTTAATGCTTGTGCCAGCGCATTCCATAGTCCATAGCCCTGTGTGGGTTCCTCTGAATTTCAGCTTACATAGGGCTTTGCTTTCACCGCCAGCATCTGAACAGAGCTTAATGGTGAGACAGATAAGTCAAAGTAGAGTAGGTAGGTACTGCAGGGCAGATCTGCCATGGTTAAAGCATATGTTCATTTTAAGGTGTTATCTTACATATTACAAGCATGCAACTTTATTCCCCCCCCCCCCCCAAAAAAAAAAGCAAGCACCAGCATGCAATCATCATCTATTTTCTATTATAAAAAGGTATTTTGGCTGACTTGATTACAGTTTCGTATTTTCTTTTCATTATCCTTTTTTATCATGTTAATGTGGAAAAGGCTCATATGTGTAATTCAGTTGCTCTTAAATTCTGTAATTGATTATTTTCTTTTTTTAAACAGAAGGTTTCATTTAAAGTTTGTTCCTGTTTTTCACCACTAAAAAATAAAAATGTTATTTTCTGTTGTCATCACTTCTACCCCACATGCTTATTGTAAGTGATGCTTGAAATTGTATTGCCTGGGCCAAAAAACAGCACGTGCATTCCAGTGGATATTTCAGGGAAAAAAAGATAGGCTTTGAAGGTAGCATATGATCTTCCTCTACTCTCATACTGAGAAACAATAGGGTATCTGCAAAAAATTTGCAAGCCAGAAGATTGTTTTTGTGGAACCATGAGGTTTTCTCCATAGGATTGGAATACATACACGAACCCAGGAACAAACAACTCAAAGCTTTACAAATCCAACTTTGATGTGCCCATGGAAAGTGAGGTTGTGTTTATATTTGATTAAAACTAAACAGCATTTTAGGTCCTCTTTTCAGCTCTACCATCTGCAAGACGTTATACTTCTAAAAGCTCCTGCTGTTTAATTTAGAAAAAAAAACCCTTCTTTTAGAAATGAAAGGCAAGGAATCAATTTAGCAGAAATAGAAAATAAATTCAAATGTCCAAACTATGTAGACTTGCACACAGTCTTCACACAGCTTTCTCTTGCATGCTATGTTATACAAAAAAAGCTAAGAAAGTAAAAAAAATCTGGACCACTCAATGAACATACCCAAGGGCATCAGATAACCATAGCAGATTAAATGTGAGATAGCTACTTGTTATAGGCTACCCACAAAGCTATTTATTCCTTTTACAGATAGTTTGATTGAAGAAATTTGGTGTGCAAGCCTCTTTATACCTTGGGCTAAAGGAAGATACACAATGATTAACCACTCATTATTTCACCTCAGTCCCTGGAAACCAGCTAATGGGATTTGATAACAAGAGCCAATTTATTTGTCAGTAGGGAAACAAATAGTGTAATAACATGTCTGATTGAATGTGTTCTAATCTAAGATTCCCTTATAAGTTTTTGGCCATGAATGCATTAATAGCAGGAGACTTATTGACTATGTTACAAGTAATACTTGTCATCTTATAACTGCAATTTGGAATCTACTAAACTCATTTATCTACCTATTCACGAGTAGGAAAAAAACTAACTCTTAAGCCTGGTACACACTATTCAGTTTTTTTTTTGTTCAACCCAGAGGGCTGAACACAAAAGATCTGACAGCTCAGGAGGAGCCACTGTATTAACTATGCAATGTTAGTACAGAGATTTCCCTGCTGAGCTATTGTGTTCTGAGTGCCTCCCCTCCAGAACACACCTTTCAGCGCTCTCAGCCATTGCTTGAGAGCACTGATCAAATGCCGATTGGCAGAACTGCTTCGGTCATGCCCCTTTAACAAAAGCCATACACATGGGCCGAATGTTGGTTGATTTCTATTCTATTCTTCTTTTTAAACCTAACATGCCCATACAGTTAAAGTACAACCAAACCCAAAACCAAAAACATATTATATATTGCAGCTACAAATCCTTAGATGTAGTGGCTGCATTTGTTTTTCTTCAGGCTTTTTTTTCTTTTATGTCCACTTGGTATTTTTGCAAATAACTCACTTCTTGTTGTCTACACTCATTTCCCCTCTGTTTTTATGGAGGGAGCCATGGTTGTCATACAGGCTGAACTTCAATCATGTCTGCTGTTTTTCATTACATGGCGGATTCATAGGACTATTAGTTTACAGAAAAAATATAAGGATGTTTGTGGCTAAAGTAAAACTAATAGCAAAATGTTTTTTTTATTTTGGATAGAGTAAGGCAGGTCCATCTGTGTCCCATTGGAGGATTTCCTTTTGCTTCTTGTCCTATGACCAAAACAGGAAGTGAGAGGAAATCCCTCCATAGTTAGGGAATCTCTGGTTGTCACCAAGGTCACCAAAGCTAGTGTCCAAATTGGAAGACTTCCCCTCTATTAATTTTCCAAGGACAACTCAAAATGTGTTTTTTTTTCCTTTTTAACCACTTCAGCCCCGGAAGGTTTTGCAGCTTTAGGACCAGAGCACTTTTTGCGATTCGGCACTGCGTCGCTTTAACGGACAATTGCGCGGTCGTGCGACGTTTTGGAAGGCCCCGACTTCACCAATTTTTCCTTTTTTTTTGTGTAAAACTCAACAGGAACCTTTTAATTATCTCCCCTTCAGAAGGTTAAACCTGTGATCGAAACCACTGGAACCACTGTTGGTCTCTAAGGGATTGATACCTCCCTAAAGGAGAGTGAAGGACAAAACCAGTATCCTGTTCTTCGTTTTCCTTTAGGAGGTTACCCTGTGTCTACCTGGACGGAATGAGATAGGTTTTATTTTTTTTGTAAAACGATAATCAAAATGAAATCGGTGTTTGTAGGAATATAAAAAAGACATTTGATTATCAGGATACTTAGGCGGTACATTAC
>BLSH010131538.1:989476-1011782 GCA_018402905.1 Glandirana rugosa | reverse complement strand
ATACAGCGATCAGTGCTATAAAAATGCACTGATTACTGTGTAAATGCCATTGGCAGTGAAGGGGTTAACCTGCAGGGGGCGCGCTAAGGGTTAACTATGTTCCCTGGGCGTGTTCTAACTGTATTGGGGACTGCCTAGCTGGGGAAGGGAAGTTATCACAGCCTTCACGTAAAGGAAGGCTGTGATCACATCCCTTCCCCCTCACACAGAGCGGAGGTCCGTGTTTACATACACGGACCTCCGCTCATTCGCTCCGGGGGGGCCATCGCGGGTAGCCGGCGGCAATCGAAGCCACCGCACCCGCTCCCTGGCCCTCCCCGAACACAGTGAGCGCGTTATCGCAGCCGCCGTCGTATGACGGCGTTTTGCGATAACGAACCACTTTGTCGCCGTCAGATGCCGATCGGCGGTCGGCAAGTGGTTAATAAAGGACTTGTCCCTAATTGTCTCCTGTGTTTTTTTTTTCTTTTTTGACACTTTTTGGGTGAATTAGTAGTGGTACATACTCATTCACATGGGGGGGCAGAATCTGGGGCCCCCTTATTGAAAGGGGCTTCCAGATTCCGATAAGCCCCCCTCCCACAGATCCCCACAACCACCAGCAAGGGTTGTGGGGATGAGGCCCTTCTCTCCATCAACATGGTGACAAGGTGCTTTGGGTCGGACCCCAAAGCACCCTCTCCATGTTGAGGGCACGTGACCTGGTACAGTTTGGAGGGGGGGCACTCGCTTCCCCCCTCCTGCTCTGCCAGGCTGCGTGCTATTTTTGGGGGACCCCCCTAGGCATTTTTTTTTTTATTTTGGTGTGGGGTTCCCCTTAAACTCCATACCAGACCCGAAGGGCCTGGTATGGACTGGGGGGACCCTCATGCAATTTTTTTCAGTGATTTTTATATATATTGTCAAGAACTGGCAATTTATTACAGCCGCAAGCGATTTTAAATGACAATTTTTCCTTTACAAATGTCATTTTTCTCTCTCACTGTTCTAAACATCACAAAGATGTGCCACTTTACAGGCAGACCGAGGGGACCCCCTAGGCGCAATATTTACAGGAATATTTCATTTTTATTTTTTCACTAATCATCATTAAAATCACTGCTCCTGAAAAAACAATTGATTTAAAAACTTTTTTTGCATTCATACATGTCCCCTAGGGTAGGACCCAGGTCCCCATATACTTTTTATGGCAATAACTTGCATATAAGCCTTTAAAATGAGCACTTTTGATTTTTCATGTTTGCGTTCCATTGACTTTAATAGGGTTTGCGTGTTCACACAAATTTTTTGCCTGTTCACAAGTTCTGGCGCGAACCGAACTGTAGGGGGGGGGGTTTGTTCCATCGCTAATTGTTAAAATGGCTTTTTTAACAATTAGTCTTAAAGTGGTTGTTAATCCACTATGTAAAATTTAAACTATCCTCTCTGTTTATTAATGTAATCAGGCCAGTGTCTGTGCCTTATAAAAAAACAGCTATATACCTGTTTTCAGAGCGTAATTACATGACCCACCTCCTCGCTCCACTCTCGACCTGACAGCTGAAGCGGGCAGGGCTGAAAATCTCCCACTGACATCAGTCAGGAGGGGAGAAGGAGAGGAGGAGAGAGCTGGCCGGTCACGTGAGCGCCGAGCGGCCCTCTGAAAACAGATATATAACTGCATTTAAGGCACAGACACTGGGGCAGATTACATTAATAAACAAATAGGATAGTGTGAAAAATTAACAGTAATTTCAACAGCCGGAGGGGAGGGGTCAGGCACAGATATGGAGCTGACAGGCTGGGAGAGGAGGGGGAGAGGACGGAGGAGAGCACAGAGGAGGACAGGAGAGCTGCAGATGACGGAGGCACATAAACCGACCCCTTTGTCAGGGCTCAAAAGCCATGTTAAACCGTGTTCAGTTTACAGAGGGGAGAGCAGAACCAGGCAGGATCAGCCAGGTATTTCAAGTGATAGTAGGGGCCAAATTACACAGCACAAGCGCTGTGCTGTATAACATGCTTTAAATGAACAGGATCCATTTTTTTAGGGTAACAAACACTTGAACCTGGCAATACATAGATCAAAATTCAGCCAGTTTAGCAGGGATTTGCTGACATTCAATCCATGTATGGGCAGGCTGGTTGCACACAAGTTGATCTATTAATCAACTTGTGTGCAACCAGCCTGTGGGGTTCTTCACAAAGGATCAGTGCTGCTTGCTATAGCTGGCAACATTGACTATTGCGCTCTGACAGCAATGAAGGCTCCCCACTCTCAGAATACAATACCACACCTCGATGTGTGAATGGGGGGAATGGAATAATATTTTTTTGTTCAACCCACAGGTTGATATAGAAAAAAGTTCATTGTATGGGCTGTCTTACTTTTACAGTTCCATTTTACAACACTAAAATATAAACTTTAAAAGGGAAACAGTCCACCCGAGTGCATGCCAAGAATACAAGGGGGGTTATTGTACATTAAGCAAAGCAAAACATCAAATATCATCAGTATGTGAGCTATGACTAAGCACTAAGGTAATGTGAAATGCGTTAACTGGTGATGCTGTTCCCCTCTACTTGTGTTTTTGGATATGTTTTTATGGACTTGCTGAAATAAAGGTGATTTTACTGGATGTATGGCCAACCAGAATTATTTTTGCTCTTTGAAATTTGTGATGAATGGGGCAGACTGGTCTGTGTGTTAGTGGAGGAGGGAGTGCCCAGTTGTAAGATATACAAAATGTACCGTATATATATATATATATATATATATATATATATATATATATATATATATATATATATACAGCATTAGGAGAGCTGCTTACTTTGATTGCATTCATATATAATTTAGGGTAACCATTACTTTACAATGTAATTGGAAATGTAGAGGTGGAACAAATTACAGAAAGAAGTGTTTAAAATAAGGTGAGGTTTTTGTACTTGTATTGTACCTGGTCAAGCTTAACCACTTCAATACTGGGCACTTAGTAACACTTCCCGCCCAGACCAATTTTCAGCTTTCAGTGCTGTTGCGCTTTGAATGAGAATTGTGCGGTAGTGCGACATTGTACCCAAACAAGATTTTTATTATTTTGTTCCCACAAATAGAGTTTTCTTTTGGTGGTATTTGATCACCCCTGTGGTTTTTATTTTTTGCGCTAAAAATAAAAGAAGACCTAAAATTTTGTAAAAAAAAAGTTTTTCTTTGTTTCTGTCACAAAACTTTGTATAAGTACATTTTCTCCTTCACTGATGGGCACTGATGTGGCTAGACTGACGGGCACTGATGAGGCAGTACAGATTGGCACTGAGGTGAGGTGGCGCTGATACGGTTGCACTGATGATGGCGCACATATACACAGCACTGATAGGCGGCACTGATAAGCAACACTGATGGGCACTGATAGGTGGCACTGATGGGCACTCATAGGTGGCACTGATAGGGGGCACTGGGCACTGATGGGCACTGATAGGTGGCACTGCTGGGCACTGTTAGGTGGCAATGGTGGGCACTTATTGGTGGCACAGGTGGGCACTGATAAGTGGCACAGGTGGGCACTGGTACATGGCACTGGTGGGGCACTGGTGCATATAGCACTGTTAGGCATGGCACTGGCAGGCATCATATACGGGCACAGTGCCATCCCTATAGTGCAATGTATTGCCCTTACCTGGTGGTCTAGTGGGGGCTCCTTTGTGGTCCTGGGCGGCCTCCTGATTTTCTCCCTGGTGGTCCTGGTCAGCCCCCTTATGTTGTCCCTGGGGAGGGCTCCCTGGTGGTCCTGGTCGGCTCCCTGGTAGTCCAGTGAGGTGACCCTGAGGGGGCTGCATTGATAAACATTCAGCACAGCCCCCCCGTCAGGCAAGCAGCCAATCGAGCAGCTCAGGTCTGCAGACCTGAGCAGAGGAGAAGCCGATAAACGACTCTTCCTATTTACACTGTGATCAGCCGTGACTGGTCATGGCTGATCACATGGTAAAAAGATTCCAATGGAATGCGGTGGGTCAGTCTGACCCACGGCACCAATGATCGCTGCGATGTGCGCCCCCGCAGGCGCAATCGCGGATTATCCTGAGGACGTCAATAGACGCCCAGGCAGGATAATGAACCCCCACCCGGACGTCATTTGTCAATAGGCCGGGCGAGAAGTGGTTAATCGTCTGACTTGTACTCAGACCACTACAGCACAATCACTGCACTGCCCCGCCAAGCAATAAGAACAGACTGTATATGCAATGATCAAACAAGGCTGCCATGTGTACATACAGTATGCGCAAACTTTATACCTAAATAATGTCTTTTAAACATTAGCATACTTGCATAACATTTGTGTTTAACTATATATATATATATATATATATTATACTATATCTAAATAACGAAATACATACGATGATCACTTTCACGTATAGGGTGCTATACCTATATAAAATAAACAAATCAAACATATGCAGTAGATTCCCATGTAATGCTAAGTAACCAATGCTAAGCAATCTCTCGCACTTGGTATATTAAAAAAATATAACATATGTTTTAAAGCATAATCATGTAAAACCTATTATGAACATCAGAAGATATGGGCCCACCAAAGCAAATGAATACAAGAATTTTATATGTTAGACGATTAGTCATAAAAAAACGATACTAAGTTTTTGACGGCCCAATAAGTTTATCACCAGCTAACAATACAGTAAGCAGTCTCCTCATTTAGACACCAACAACAAAATGTCCTAGTGGGTAACTAGTAATAAAGTACTGAATGATTATCGTACATAAAGAAAATGGAAAAACAAATTGTGGGGTTGTAAAATTCTGCCCTGTAGTCTCTCATTACATTCAATGAATAGCTTTTCTCCCCATGAGGACATTCATTTTATTGAGTCATTTCACAAAGATCTAATAAAATAGCTGTGAGGACAAAATGAAGCAACCGATTTGAGGTATATAATTTACATTGTAAATATTGATAGCATCAGACTAGAAGGAATGGTCAGAATAGTTATTGGGAGTTGTTTGAAAGGCTTGCAGAGCAGGATAAGTTTCTACAACAATGATACTACAATTTATTAACTGAATGGATATACCTGAAGCCAGACTGCATGGGAGCATCTTTATATCACCATTTAAGATGTGTTCATTGAGAAAAAAAATGCTCAGTCAGGTTTTATATTAATATTGAACATAATGAAAACATTCATATTGGAGGTAGATACATGGGTTTGTGACCGGTGGGCCAACAAAATGCACATTTGTTTAGCTCACTCTAACTCATTGCCATATTCTGGTCACTTATGCCTAAGGCAGTGCTATGCAAGAATCAATCTTGTCCAGTTCTTGAAGCTGCAGAAAGTGAGAAACACAAAATAGAAGGTACATGTTAGTAGAGGAGCATTGTTTTCTGTTTCCCACTCTAAATTTAATTTCCACAGATAGAGCTGCTAAAATCTCTAACTATAAATGTGTTTTGGGTGTTACTTCCAAAAACCTAAGCGATTTAGGTTTTGTGCACCAGAATGGCTGGCATCTGCCCAGGTAGATACAAAATAGACAGGGGGGTTAATGAAAATTTAGTGAAAATGTATTTTATGTTTGCCTGTAAAAAAGGTAGCTACTTATTGCAGTTAGCTCAATCGAATCAGCTTGCTTAAAGGATACACATTTTAATTTATCTTTACATATTATTGCAGTGTTTACATTAACATAATGTTTGTTGTGACTTTCTCATTTTGAAATACTTCCATATTTTTTTATTATATCAAATATGAAGATTTATAGATTACCCACTAGAGGGAGCTCTGTATTTGTCGCAACTCACTACTTGGCAACTGTTGATATCAGTTAGCAAGAGACTGAATTATATCTAGTGAGTTGGCCAATTGACAGATTTGCTTTGTTGGAAAGGGTAGTAAAGCAAGCACCACCATAGTACTTTAAGCATGAAGCAGAGACCAAGTACTTAATAAACAAATACTTTTGCCCCCATGTTTATACTGCATATTGTTACAAACCGTACAAGGTTTTACTAAAACATTAAACACAATGATAACATCATCTACACTATGATGATCTCTTTATATGTATGCATAAGGCTTCATGCACACAGGATGTTAAAATAACGTTATAAAAACGTCATGTTAGTAGCTTTGTAGAGAGTTTTTCAGCTTTTTTCAGCATTATTGCACTAGCGTTTTTGAGCGTTTTGTTTTTTTTCAATCGATTAAAAACGTCTAAAAATGTTGATGAGCCACATTTTTGCACATTTTTGAGCGTTTGAGCGAATTTACAGCTGAAAAACGCCTCTCAGAACCCACTAGTCTTGGGTTTTTTTATAGCTCAAAAACGCCCCAGCCAAAAACAGTTGATAACAGCCTATGTGTGCATGAACACATAGGATAACATGATAAGGAGTTTATTGACTGTAGGAAAAATGTCTTAAGCTAAAAACAGCAGCTGTAAAATGGCCTAAAAAGTAACAGAAATTTCTATATATTGTCTTTACAGTGGAATTTGGAGCAAGTGATGATTTGAGATTGGATTGTAAAACCTGAACACAGGTTTAATTGGTTGCTTGCAATGATTTGTAGCATTTGTCTTTCTGTGTACCAGTATTGATCTATAGACCTGTTTATATAATATTTGTTCTTTACTTTTCTCTATCAATAGCAATGAAAAGAGCTGGATCAGTTTGAATGCAATACACTTATGTTCAAGCATAATGTAATAACTCTCCATTTTATTATTAAATCTTAGACATTTTAAATGTCTACAACATACAAGGCAGAGTAAACAATCTAGCATTTCAAAGAGGTGTAGCATAAACAGGTCTAAATAACAAACACATTAACATTAAGTAATACTAATACAGGTATCTAAGAATGATAGAGTTACTCCAGCAACACAGACTTTCATCAGCACACAGATTTTGGCATAATTGATATTGTCAATTGAATTTGGTTTCTAATATTCTTAGTTGAAATGATTTTTGCACTAATTCGATATAAAGTTATGTTTACCCGCGGAATGCAAATGGATCTTGGCACGCTTTGTGCACATCTCAATATGCTCATTTCACGCTCTTGGTTATATAGCTCTAAGTTCTGACAACTAACATTTTATAGCACAGTCTCCAGGTAGAGGACATCACACAACAAAAAAATGAGGTTCAAGACCTTATTTACAACAACCTTCTCAACCAACATTCAGGTTAAATGATAACAATTCTAGAATCTTAGCAAACTGTATCAAGTCACCGAGACGCAGAGTGATACCTCCTTGAAATGTCTTCATTTGCATACTAATAAAACATTTCGTCCTTGTGCCCTGCTCTGGCCTCAATTAACAATTCTATCTTAGAACCCCAGGTTTCCAGGGGATGTAAAACAGGGTGGAACACTACAGAAATTTTCCCTCCGGAAACAGAAACGCTAATGGAGCTTATCATTTCCATCATTAATTTAATCAAAAAAGCTTGGGGCAGCATTCTGCAGCAATCTGTTAAGAAAACATTTCCCTGTGTGCTGAAGTTTCTTGTTTCAATTAAACACTTGCCACTTTTCTTTCTTTTTTTTTTTCTTAATAAACAAATATATTGTTATTTAGTATGTTGAGCACCAACCAGCCAGACACAATGTGGATGTGCCTGGTGCTGCAGTTTGTGAAGTGGAAATGTTTTTGGATGGGAGTATTTCATTAAACACAAAGGAGATATGTTATGACTCCCATTACTGAAATTAAAAGGAGTTAGAAGTCATCTTAGCATATCACAAACATAACAGAACTGCTGACTTATAATAAAAGAAGACATCTAGAGTGGCCTTTATTTAATAAGGCAGAGAGAGCTGAGAAAGTGCAGTAGCTCACAGTCAACAATCAGGAATGTTTCTGGCTTGTTCTAAAAGCTCTCAGCTGATGAATGTAGAAATCTTATAAGAATGCTTTTGGTTATTGCAAATGATTGCAGCTTATCCTCAATAAATGCATCCCACTCAGCTTTATTTATCAAAGTATAATCAATAAAATACAAAATCTTTCAGAGGATTTCCAAATCCCAAGTCTGATCAAAGCCAGCAGCCTTCCACTGCAGGTGTACACACATGGCTTGCCAAGTACAACAGTAGATGACACGCCTTTGCTATGACAACATTTTTTGGAGGGATGGAGCCTCTTTTTTCAAGTCTTTCTTTCAAGGACTTGAAAAAGGAGGCTCCATCCCTCCGAAACGCATTGTCATAGCAACGACGTGTCGCATGCTTGACGGTTTTACCATCCATTGCTGGTTACTGACTTCCTGCTGATCACCCTGTTCGTGTAGTGCTGGGATTGGTGTAGGCTTCTCAGTGGCTAGGTGCACTTTTCTGCCCCGTGGAGAGCCTGTGGTGTGATGGCCCTCATGCATGCAGGTCCGGGGTGCATTCAACCCTAGAATTGATGGCTGAGCTGCTCTGTGGGTGAGAGGAGGAAGGGAAGATGTCCACAGCATGATGTCTTTGCAATTGTTGACATACCTGACTTACATCTACAATTGTGAGTGCAATTAACTTGTGGATTTTTACTTTTTTAATTAAGGTTACTGCACTAGGAGCTGATGCACTCTTTTTTTCTTTGTGTCTTTTCAGTATCCGGTGTCCCACTGGTTCAAGGAGCAGCAAGGCGTCCCTGGTTTCGGTTTTCTAACTGATATTAACTGTTTATTTACAAATTTTTGGACTGGCTAAGCAGGTCTATTTTTGGCAGTGGCGCATGTTATCAACACAATATGTTCTAAATTATTGGACTATGTGATTGATGATGGATTTATGCTGTAGGACATATTTTTCCCCTATTTTTAATAAAATACCTTGTCAAAGGTGTCTGTGTGTTTTTGTATATTGTACTTTTTTTTTTACTAAGTACCGCTTACTTATTTACATAGGGGCAGGGTTGATAATTGGGGGCCCCCTTATTCTAAAGAGGGCTTCCAGATTCTGATATGTCCCCCCACAGACACCTACATCCACAATGTCAGGGATATAAGACATAGGTCCCCATCAACATGTAGACATGTTGCCTTGTTTGGTGGGACCCTGGCATGGTACCCTTGCAATGTCATGAGAACGCATCCTGGTATGGTTCAGCAGGGGGTTTGCATGCTTTATGCCTCTCCCTTTTCTGGCCAGTCAGTTGCATGCCTGAATAAGTGTCTGGTGTGAATTTTTTAGGGTGGTGGGCCATGTCATTTTTTTTAAAATCTTGGGTTCCCCTCCAAATCTTGATGGGCAAGCTAAATCTGCTAATTTAGTTCACCTGTTTGGCATACCTCGAAAAGGCTAGAGTTCTGGTTGAACTCACCAGCAACCTGAAGTTCATCCCTACCACAGATAAAAGCCCCTAACTTTTTCAGTGTATTACAGCTGGGGGCTAGTGTGGAGATGGATCCTTTGTCACAATAAACTAGCATGTATGACCTTCTGTGCACCTTTAGCAAGGCAATATGTGAATATGTATAAGTGAAAAAAGTAAACTAAAATATACTAAACTCCACGCTGATGATCTCAAATCCCAAAGAATGATATCTCTCAATCGTGCCACTGCTTTAGATGATAAGACATTAAAATAAGGTGAAAAACACCAGTTAATCATAGTATTTCACAGCAGCGCATCTAAATTAAATAATAATTATACCATGCAATAAATTGCAATGAAAAAAATCAAGCAGTGCATAAAAGATTGACATTCCATCAAAAATGTTTCATAAAAATGAAGTTCATAAACTCAAAAAGAAGTGTCCATAATAGTCCAAAAGAATCCAATAAAGTGAACATGTTCAATATAAGGTGCTTCGCTCATACACTCCAGAAAAAGTCAAATATTTCCACCACCAGTGCTCCAATATACTCAGTGGTCACCCATAGGAATACAGCTTACCAGAAATAACCTTTCAAACAGCATGTCAAGCCATGCTCTTTATCCAGACCTCAGCCATTGTATTATCGCAGGTAAGTTACCACTCAGATAGGGAGACAAAGCATAGAACTCTCAAAGTGCAATATTGTCTTAAAAAATGGATCCTTTTATTCTAAAACTTTATGCGCTTACATTGATTAAAAGCAAACACAGCAATAGTTACTCATAGGCTGCGATGTCCCTGTTTTATAATCCGATCCACCAAACAGTGGGCATGCAGCCTCCTCTCAAGTTGCCATATAGTTTAGGGGAATAACTATACGGCAACTTGAGAGGAGGCTGCATCTTTTCATGTTCAAGTCTGAAATTTACAATATTACTGCACAAGATCACAGACTGGGGGCTCAGGGGGTAGGTATCCCTTTAATTCCTTCACCAAAATAGTACTAGGCCAAGAGAAAGCATCTGCATGAAGGAAATAGGCCTGGTTGTAAGGAACAGGTAATAACACTTTCTTGTGCATCCAGCCACGATCACCACAGGTAATCACTGACTGTGTGAACGGGCTTAAATATCTGCAGCCACCAACAGGCTGTCATTGCGCTATTTGGGCTAGGTGGCCATTTCTACACATTCACACAGCAGAAGATTCCTGATGATGGACAGTATGGCTAAACTCCCAAGCCAGCGGTGCCTTAGCTCAGGATATTACAGGGGGCATGCAGTGGTTTAAAATGTGAAAGCAGTATACTTTATTTTTATTACAACATTTTTACATGACCACCCACAATTATTTCACTTGAACATATGGCCAGCTCCCCAGATGTTACCTTCCTTAACCTTACTATAAACGTACAGCCATTAAATAGCCACCCTGAATTGATGGCTACCTGAATTTTTTTTTCCCAGACCAATGCATCTTGAAAAGTCTGATGGTCATCTGCAACTTTACCCTCCCACATTGTCATCAAAACCAATGCTTCAAATGTAAACCATACTTAAACATATTAATTTGATGTGGTTAGGTGCATATTTAGCCTCTACATGTTCTACAAAAGACATCTGTTGTATTGTCTCTTAATAGAAATAAGTTGTGATGGAAGAATGAGTTAAGTCAATACTGCATTATTCAGAGGAAATCATATTCTGTGTATAATAAAGTCTCAGTTAAATGTTTAGTGTAATTTTTCTACATTTTCAAGCTTTTTCTATTGATGCTCATAAATTATGCAGCAGTAATTGTGCCATTTGCATAACTGTAGCACGCTGATGACTAAAATAAGTTTATTGTATTTTATTAAACAAGCCAATTAAAAATTCTGACTCCCAGTTCTGATTGCTTGATAGTAAAATGTTCTTATTACCATAGCTCTTTTGTGTATATATTTTACAGCTCCCGCCAGACTAAAAGCCTCAGTATAAAATAGTTACGCTATTTTGCATGCATATATATTAATCTACTCTTCATTGGCGAAATGTAAAAATATATGGCTTATATCACAGACTCTTATTTAGGGTATTGATTAAAACCATTGCACTTTTATTGCAAGGTTCATCACACATGATTACACATGAGCTTAGCTGCTCAGAGATTGTTATAAACATTCCCTTAACGTGAAGGTACATGGCACAGCAAGGAACAGATACACTTGCTGCATATCGTGTAGCAGATTTCTTTATTGTGTTTTGCAGATGATAGATAACACACAGTCAAGCACATCATCACACATTATTGGCTGTTATTAAAAGCCAATTACTCCAGACACTGACATTTTGCATGGTTACTGGCAAGCAGAATCACAGGCTGGCTACTTGCGTCTCTCAGAGGCTGCAGTGATGAAATCTTTCCAGATTTATTCCCAGTTCCATTCAACTACCATGGCCACTGCAACAGCCAAATGATAGTATTATGTTCTCCCAGAGCATCCTTAATAAAACAGAACAAACAAATAACCTGGATGTTCAGCTGCAATTTCGTTATAGACTTCTGAGGAAGTTGTAGAAATCCCTTCAGTAGCCAGCCAAGGTGGAGATGCCTTCTAACCTATATGAAGCTAGTGCATATTACAGCAATGGGTTAAAGCAGATAGCTCAGGGCTCATGTAGGGAACACAAGCCAGCTTCTGCATCAGGGTCTGTAAGAGAGTAGGTTTGGTTATGTTGTATTCAGCAGGAAACCTTGCTACCATTTATTATTGCTACTACAGCTGTCTTTGAATAGCTTTTATAGATTATTATTATTATTAGAATACAGGATTTATATAGCGCCAACAGTTTATGCAGCGTTTTACAATATAAAAGGGAGACAATACAATAAAATATAAGAGGGTTAAGAGCTCTGTATCCAGTTATTGGTAGTTCAAAGATAGCTGTTAGAATTTTGGCTATGATTCTATTATTCACTCTATATAAGCTCCTCTGCTTTGCTTGTGTTTATCCTGCATAAAAATGGGCTGGTAGCTTCATCCAGGATGGTCATTGATTATGCATGAGCAATGTACATATTGTGGATGTGTTGTGTTTTACTCTACATATCAGTATATTGCTCTTGCATTAAAATCCTGAGGTCGACTGGTTGAGTGCTGGCTCTCTCGTCTATCGGCTGTTGATAGTGTCACCACAAGCTTTCCACTCTCAACAAAGAAAATGAAAGGGTGTGGTGCTGGAAAAAATTTTTGCAAGGTCATTGATGATGACTGGTTATAAACCAATCATTGCCAATTTTACAAATGTTTGAACTGCAAAGATGTATAAGAGACATTTTAAATTGTACTTTGATTTTAACGTGACTTCTCATCCACTATTCAGTTACTGACCTGGAGTGACTTTGGTAGCTTCATAACATCAAAATACATGCAGAATGGAATAATCCAGGTAGGTCTCAGAATTGCAGATAACTGTAAAAATTGGTCACTGGTATTATGTTTATATTTTTTTTTAATTACAACTTAAAGAGGACCTGAACTGTGGGACATGTGCCCAGATGAGATAAGCAGAGGATGAATGATTAGTCACCATTATTTCATATAGGCTCCCTGCAGCTGATATTTTTCCTGGTACTGACTTACCATGCCTTGTTCTGTACTATGGGGTTGATTTACTAAACAAAAATAGACTGTTCACTTTTCAAGGGAAGTTACCCTTTGTGAGGGATTTAACCCCAGAGCTTAGTAAATGTGGTGAAATTTCACTTTGCAAAGAATACCCAATCACATGCAAGGAAAATAAAAACAGCATTTTTGCTTATACATGATCGGATGATGAAAGACACAGAGCTTCGCCTCATTCGCTAACCTCTGGGGCAAATTCCCTTGCAAAGTGCTATGGCAAAGCAAACAGTTTATTTTCCTTTAATAAGTCAAACCCCATGTCACTGTGTGGAGGTATATATCCTGGTAGAGGGTTGAGGCTTTGATTCCTCATGTCTGACTTGCTTCCCCAATGACGGATGATCAGATAACAGATTTAAGAAGAACTGACCCACAGGAAACAGAAGCTGGCAGATGCATGAAGTGCAGGTCTCCAGGCACAGAATAATCTGCAGAAAGTACCAAAATAATGACATTATGAAAATCTCATTCTATATCTCATGAAAACAGCATCCCAGGAATTGCTCTGCCATTTTCAGGAGTAAATAACTAAACATATTCACTTTTTGGTTCAGGTACAATATTTACTTACCAACAATAAAACAGAGCTGGCATGTTTCTGGACAGTATACGGGAGGACAAAAAATAATTGTATTCATGCTCAACAACTGTATGCAACTTATAACATAGTCCTCAGTATTTTACAGTTTCATTTCATCGCTTGACAATTTATTCACTTGAAACATTAGCTGTGTTTCTGTCTGCCTGAGAACACAGATACAGTACTAAAGAAGCATTGTCTAATTTTGTTAATTGACTTAGCTGTTATGTGTTTTTTTCCATTGTGTCTCTTAACATCTTAACTCAGATGTAATAATGACTTTAATGCACCTTCTTGTCTGCATTAAACCATTTGGAAATATGCTATCTATAACAGCATGAGCAAAAAAAAAAAATCTATAAGGCTGGGGTATTCCAAACAATGTGTGGAGTTATACACTCCTCTAAATATATGTATTTAGATTCCATCCAAGGCAAATCAGAATTTATGTTGTATTACCTATATAAAGGATGTTGTAATTTTAATTTGACTTTGGATATGTTTTAATTTTTCAGACAGTGTTTTAAGTGTTTTTTTTTGTTTTTGTTTTTTTAATGATGTTTAGTGATGTCCTTGTAACTACTGTATTTTCTTAAGATTATGATGTTTAATGTATTGCTGACAAATATGTCAACAAAGACTCTACATTTTGACTTCCAATAGACAGCTATGCTTTTAACTGTAATTCTGCCAATTTTCAGACACACAAATTGTTTTCAAAGTGGAACATTTCTTGAAAACGTCATACATATTACCTACTGTGTATGATGTTTTCAACTAATACCTTCAAGATGTTAAAGTGGAATTCCAGGCTTTTCCTAACTATTCTAAAACCTGCCCTTACCCCCTTCTAACGCCTATTCTAAGTTTTATGTAAAAGAGAGATGTATATATTAACGTATTCCTGGGGGAATTTTGGTCTGGTCATATGATCGCCTCCCAGCCATGGCTTCAGGGTAGAGGAGGGACAGCCAACAATGAATGCCCCATAGTAAACCTATGGGTAACCCCAACGCACAGGTATTTTGACCCATTGTTCTTTCCTCTCCCCTGAAACTGGCTGCTGGTAAGGTCACATGACCGGACCGGAACCCCCTCAGGATAGGTAGGTATACACATCTTCCTTTCACATGATAGTTAGAATAGAAGTTAGAATGAGGTGTGAGCAGATTTAAGCATTGTTGGGAAAATCCTGGACTTTAACTTTTTTGATGTTATAAAGCCTAATGACATCATCTAGGTTCATATTACTATATATTAAATGAAAAGGAAAGTCTGGTTTCAATTCTGACATAAGCTGGTTTCAGACTGATTTTTTTGTTTTGTTTTGTTTTTAGCTGGACGGGATAAACAAAAAAATTAAACAATACTTTGATCTACACAAACGAGGTGCATTCCCCCTCCAGGACATTGTATTCTGATCAAAATCTGGCCAGTCCCAGTTGAACCAGACACATTTTTGACAGTGTGTAGCCATCTCTGCTCGACAGAATTCCACCTGTCTCTGGTCAGCTTTGAGGTTTCTCGACATTGACATATCCGTATTCTTAACTTCTTTATGTCCCTGAATCTGATCTTGCAAAAATACAGGATGGTGTGTTTCATGAGTCCAGCACCATCTTCTTTTTGAAGCTAACTGTAACCTCACCTATGTACTACTGATTTCTGCCAGAAAGCATTTGTTAATGTGTGATGCATTGATGCACTGTGCCATGCACTGAATTTGGAAATATATGACTTGGATGGAAAATTGCAGGTTAACATACCCAAATACAGCAAGCAGGATTTAGTTTCCATTACATTTCAATGCTTTGTTGGGAAAACAATGGGCATTCTGATGTTGATGCATTTTTTGTTGTTGTAGAATACATTGTAGTGTATCTAGTGGAAATGAGCCCTTTGAAGTTCACTTACAATTTTAGTATTTAAACAGAGTTATCTATATTCAGAGCCTCCTAAAAGCAAATGAATTAGTTATAAATAATATATAACAGTGGTTATTGCTGGCTATTTCAATTCTTTCACATAGGTAATGCACTGCCTTCACTCATATAAAACCTTGGGTTTTTGGGGGTTATTATTTAAAAAAAATATATGAAGGATGTTATTTTAAAATAAAGTTAGGAATTCACAGAAACAGGTTCATTCTTTTTGGGAAATTGTACGTTTGGGCAAAGTCTATGACCCTAAGCTGCATTCTGTAGGAGGTGTTGCATTGCTACTGTGAATAAAGTATCTTTGCTTGTTACAGCCATCAATAGATCTTATTTTGACAAGTGCTACTACTGTTCTGCCTAGCTCCCAGCAGCTGAAAGTAAACAAGCCACAGGTATCTCTTTCACTGTTCATTAGAACAGAGTTGAGATAAAACTGGGTTATGGATTAAACAAAGTATATAAAGCTTTAACTTTAACTATAATATTGTGTACGTATACCTATTTATATATAAAAATGTTGTGTGCATGTCTCAGCATTCAAACAAAAGTCCAAAATACTACCTATAATGATTGTAATATGTGTCAAATTTATATTTCTATTTGGCGCATTTCACATGGAAAATGTAACATTCCCTAAGATTCAATCCCAAGAGAAAAATCTTTAAGAAGAAATGAAGAACATTTAACCAATAGACAAAATATCCTAACACTAAGAGCTAAGAACAATTGACCAAAAGGAGAAATAATATGAGGGACACCACCACATTATGGGTGTCAGGTCCGAGCATTCCTAGATGAACAGTTTCCTGGAAAGTGGATTGGTCGTTGTGGGCCAGTTGAATGGCCCCCAAGGTCTCCCGATCTCACCCCCTTAGACTTTTATCTTTGGGGTCATCTGAAGGCAATTGTCTGTGCTGTGAAGATACGAGATGTGCAGCACCTGAAACTACGGATACTGAAAGCCTGTGCTAGCATTTCTCCTGCGGGGTTGCTATCAGTGTGTGAAGAGTGGGAGAAGAGGGTTGCATTGACAATCCAACATAATGGGCAGCACATTGAACACATTTTATAAGTGGTCAGAAACTTGTAAATAACTCATGAAAGCACACCATTGTTTTTCTTTTGAAATTCCCAATAAGTTTGATGTGTCACATGACCCTCTTCCTATTGAAAAAACAAAAGTTGGATTCAAAATGGCCAACTTCAAAATGGCCGCCATGGTCACCACCCATCTTGAATAGTTTCCCCCCTCACATATACTAATGAGCCACAAACAGGAAGTTAATATCACCAACCATTCCCATTTTATTAAGGTGTATCCATATAAATGGCCCACCCTGTATAATGTATATTAATGGGTATTAATGTATGTTAATGTATAATGTACATTAAGAGGTTAATGTGTAAAGAATTTGCATGCACTTTCGTTTTGTGCCAATGCAACAAAACAAATGTAAATAGGCTATGTCCTCTGCTGTTGAGTCATGGATTTAAAGTGGGGCTACATGCAAAACTTTTTTTGTTTTGGATAGAGTAGAGAGGGATTAAAACACCTGTCAACTTAGAGTGCTATCTGTGCTGCCGTTAGGGGGATTCATTTATTCTATTTGTCCTGTTTACTGCTATCATCGAAAGTAAAAGTAAAAGAAAATCCCAAATTTTAGGTTGACATCAGAATACTAATAGAGGGAAAATCTTCCAATGGGGACACTAGTTCTGGTAACCCTGGTGACACACTGGGATTCCCTCACTTCCTGTTTTGGCTATGGAACAGAAAGTGAAATCCCCCCAATCAGACACAGATGACAGATGACAAAAAGATGGGGAAGTGGCAACGGACACTTAGGGACCCACATGACACCAATGCACCTGCCCAAAGGGGTAATGTACTGGGGAGAACAGCCCAAACTATAAATCCCAGGAATGGAGTTCCAAACAAGAAGAAAACAGCCAGTCCCAAAATCAGAAGCCAGATCCTGTTTAACAGAACACGTGTTAAAAGTAGCCTACAAGGGCTCTACTATGGTTGATTGCCTGTTTAACGTCTTTTGGGATTGGCTGTTTTGGATCTGCACAAACAAGGTAATTTCAGGAATCTCTCATGCTGGGACATTGTATTCTGACAGCAACATCAGAAGATGTCAGAATACACTAATCAGCAGCTGCAGTCAATTGGTTGAAAACGCTGATCAAGAAAGATTTTCCAACATGTCCTTTTAACAGTAGTCGATCGATTGATTAATTTCAACTCAAGCGGGGGCAGCCAAACATTGATCAGTGTATGACCAGCTCTAGCTATGAGCTAATCTAAACATGGAGAATCAGGTTTGGGGAAAAGGACAGTAAAGCCTGGAACACACTACAGATTTTTTTTCGTGCAACCCACTGGGTTGCACAAAAAAAAACTGACAGCTCCGGTCAGGAGCTGCTGTACTAACCATGCAAGGTTAGTGTATTGATCCCCCCTGCTGAGCTGTTGTGTTCTGACAGGGGGATGGTCCCCCTGCAAGAACACTCTGATCAGCGCTCTCTGCCATTGGCTGATAGCGCTGATTGGGAGTCGGTCTGCTGCTAGTTTTCCAGCATGCAAGTACAACATACACATGGGCAGAATATTGGCCATTTTTTTTTGTACCAGCAAATGTCTCCCAACATTCTGCTCACATGTATGGGGCTTAAGGTGTATATTTACTGCTAATCACCTGTTCTGCAAGACTATATCATAATGGCACTAATGTGCTAGTACTTAGGGCAGCAGAATAAGAAGGGACAGGCTTCACAATGTAGTAATTGAGACAAAATTTTTCCTTATTTTGTTTCCCATATTTTCCCCCCTCAGTACACTCATGGCTATGTTCAGCAAGAAAATTTTACGGTGAGGACGGTACATGAATTGTTAAGAGGAATTAAATGGTTATTCATTGTTCAGAATATATGAAACCATTTTTATTTTCTCCAGCAGCAAAATAATCAAAAGGAGTGCAGCTTTTACAAAAGGGTATCATCATTCCATTGTTTTTAGGACAGCATGATGTCTACATAAGGCCTTATTGCTGCTAAGATACAGAGGCAGTGTTTTTACTCTAGGTCAATAATTTATGTATGAACTTATGGCAATTATGTTTTCTACACTTTTTATTATCATTAGAGAAAATACTTGTTCCCTGAACATTACCATCAGCTAGCCCAGGGGGAATATCATTGACAGCCTAGGTGGATGGGAAGGGTTGGATGATCCATTATTCAACTTGAAAGACAGGAAGTGACCAGTGTCATAGGAAGACAGGGCCGGGGAGTGCAGAATGTAGTAGTGTATTTAAACTTTTTCTTTTTGTTAATGGCAAAGAAAAAAGGTTTCAAATTGAAAAAAAAGAAAAATAAAGCTGGAGTTGCACTTTAAATTACAAAATGGTTTGCTTAGCAAATATATCAGCTAAACAAAGCCAAAATGGCATTTTCAATTACAGCACTAAGTCTAGGGTTCAAATCTGGGCCATCTGCCTCATATTGGTAGGTTCTGTCTATGTTCTACCTCTGTTCTTCCCCACTGTATGGCTTTGTATAGACTGGTTGACCTGAATGAATGTGCATGTGCAAAGAACATTAGTTTGATTTTATGTAAATTGGAAAAAAAAAATCCCCCTACAATGTTGTCTCCTTATTAGTAAAACATTTTGGCAACAAAATCATGTTAAGGATATGTAATCTGACATTAGAAATAAAACAGGAAAACAGAATTAAACTAAATGAGTCTTGTGAGTCATGATGAAAAGTGACAATATCCTTATTGGTTCAAAGAATTCACTGTGATTAGCTTGGTCATTTGGACTTATTTTGTTTGTAAGTAAAGATAAAATCATTGCCAGGGGGAAATCCGGCATATGCAATCCTCTGTGGTTTTATAAATAAGTTTATCCTGATGCTGTCCAGCCAAAAAAAAAAGAAAAAAAATGTCACTTTAACTTACAGCCTTTAAATACAATAGCTCTGACTGCATTAGGCAAAATAATAAGGCCAGTTTTATAAACAAAGGATGTAGATATTCAGCTTGATTTGTTAAGGAAAAGAGCTTATGGCTGAGTACTTAGAAAGTCATTTTAAATTTTATTAGGAATAGCTGAGTAATAAACAACAAATGATGGCAATCCAGCAATGGGTGATGGACAGGAAACATAGCCTATGTTTAGAGATTACTTCAGCACAGAGCTCATTGTGTGTCATTATTTGGGCCACTGGGATCAGTTTTGTCTGCCTGTCTCCAACCAACTTAGCCATCAAAGAAGGCTTGGGGATAGGTAGTCATTCAATTCCTGTATAAGAAATGAAATAATGGTCTGTGCATATAGATAGAAAAAGGTGGTTTCTTTTTTTGTTTTGTTTTCTTAAACCCAACTGGATTTGCCAAAAAAAAGGTGGAATTCTTTTTGCATATTAAAAAGTATATACTTTTAAAGTATATACTAAAACAACACTAATGTAGACTTCAATAAACCCATTCTCTAATTTATAACATATACCTGCCCCATTTCATTTGGTTCCATCCAAATAATGATCAGAACTACAATTAAAATTGTTGTAGTTTTCACTAAAATATTAATTTTCCAACATTTTTCTTACTGTTCTAAAAAAGATCAATTTAAAAAATCATTGGATTACTGGCAACCCATGAATACAATTAACGTGGTTGTAAAGTCACATGTATTAATTACTTTGATTCTCTCCGTTTTAGATCCCTGATCAGTACAGTGTGTGTTTTCCAAAAATTATAATGCTAAATACCTTCTTTGCAGAGCCCTGCTGTCCTGTCATGTGACCTCCTCAGCTTCCCTTCCCGAGTAAGTGAGTACAGTAAGAGGTGCTGAGATTTCCCTCTGATGAATGCAAGCTAGCAGAGGGAGGTCACATGTCTGCACAGCAGGGCTTGGCAAAGAAGTTATTTAGCATTATCATTTTAGGAAAACACACACACTGTACTGAACAGGGACCTAAAACAAAGAGGATCAAGGTAATTAATACATATTTCTTTACTTTACAAGCACTGGGGAAGCTGCAGAGAAAAGAACTATACAGGCATGGGGGGGGGGGGTAGGGTGGAGATTGGCTCTCACACAGACTACAAAACTGACAGACAGAGAGGGAGGGGGAGAGGGGAAAATGCAGGGACGCTGAGGAGACAGCTGGGTGATATAAGCACGTAAACTGACCACACTATCAAATATCAGCAGCCATGATAAACATGGTCAGTTTACGGAGGGGAGGGCAGGAATAGGCAGGATTAGCCAGGTATTGTAGAACATAGAGAGGGACAACTGACATGGCAAAAGCACTGTGCTAGATTTTTGTTTTAGGGTTACAACCACTTTAAACAAGCAACTAATTATGTCAAACACTGCAACCCTGTTAATGTCCTGGGAGTTGATTTACTAAAGACTTATAAGCTGCTCACTTGCAAGCATAGTTGCACTTTGCAAAGGAATTTTCCTGAGAGCTTAGTGAATGCAGTGAAATTTTACTTTGGAAACAATACTCATGCAAGGAAAATAAAAAACAGCACTTTTGCTTGAACATGCCTGGATGAAGTAAGTAGAGTTTTGCCTTATTCACTAAGCCATTTTCCTTGCAAAATGCAACTTCCCTTGCAACAGTTTATTAATCTTTAGTGAATCAATATAAGGTCCACTTGGATTACCTTAATGTAAATACAGCAAATACACAGAGTCAGGGGCAGTGTACTTCCTGAAGGCTATGCTGTAGGTTTGATTTTATTGGTATCTGGGAGAAATTTCTTAGTACAGGTTTTCTGTTTGTGAAAGGCAGCATTGAGCTTGCAGTGCATCTTCCATCACAAACAGGTACATTCATTCCAGAATCACCAGTTTACTTCAAAAGAACGAGGTGTTTTGGTGCTGGACATGGCCCATGTTTGGAAAAAGACCTGAAGTATTGAGCAGGTAGGTCATACTCCCTGTAGGCTTCTTAATGTCTAATTTTCATTTTTGACTAAAGTGAGCTTCAGAGTTGGGCTTGCCTTTTTTTAATAAAGCCTATCTTTGAACTTTTTTCTTTCTGTTGGAAGGTAATATCAAAGAACTGCAAGATATAACAGCAAAGCCTTCAGACCTGCAGCATCCATTTGAGGATAAAACAATAGTATAGATCTTTAACCTCCGTGAAAGATCTGAGCTAAGCCTTCTGAAAATCTCTTCATTATCAGGCTGGATACACATGGACATGGGAAGGCTGCAACAGACGCTGAAAGAATATGACAAGCATGCTGTGTTTGGCATATTTTGTGCCTGTCTACAGATGAGGAAACGTCTGCCTGAGAATGACAGGCAGGGAGACATCTGCCCATACTTTGTAGCACAGGGACTTGCTGTTGTGTCTCTCCTGATGGACAAAGAGGCACACATGGGGCTAGCAGGAGAGGGAACGATTGGTTCGAATAGAGAACAAGTTGGAAAATCTATGTGTGTCATAAATATCCTATTTGTGCTGTTGTTTTTACCCACTGGGTAGCCCTAAACAGCAAGACATATCTGAGCCTGTAAGGACTGAACTGTTTTGGCCACCAAATCCTACCATATTGTTGTGGAGATGAGACTATCAACACATTCAGTCTTTGAACTGCTGCTCAGTTATTATGTTTAAAACTCAGAACAAAGAACTGTGCATTGCACGTTTAGAAATGCATATATAAAGTATCTAAAGCTAACATTTGTATTTTTTATATTTGAGTGGTGATGTGTTAGAACTCCTCTCAGAACTGTTACTACTCTCTGTGGGGGGGGGGGGGGGGGGGGGGGGG
>BLSH010131538.1:962671-976883 GCA_018402905.1 Glandirana rugosa | reverse complement strand
TGCCCTCAAATCAGCTTAATTGGGTGTGCCAGCTAGAAAGGAGACACTAGAGAGTCTCTTGAAGAACAGAGTCCAGCTTCTGTCCTTACTGCTTAACAAGGGACCTGTTCTGCTAAAGTCAGTCTGCCATAAAGTGGCTTTGGTAGTCTGCTACACTGGGTTAGAAAGGAGACACTGGCTAGTGTCTCGAAGAAACAAAATCCGGCATGTCCTTTGTTGCTTAAAGATGGACTTGTTTCACTGGAGTCAGTCTGCTGTGTGAAGCCACTGACCACCTGCTATACAGAGCTAGGGAGAATTTGTCCTCAGTTACAGTCAGTTAACTTGGAGTATCCCATACCTACCCTTCTCCTATCCAAGTTCAACAATAAAGCATTGAAAATTCATCCCCTAGACTGGTCATTGGAAACAAGCAGGATTGTATGTGCACCTGGCTGTGTGAAAATGCCATACTGACTGGCTGCAGGATAATCAGAGGGAGGCCTGGGAACAAATACAAATTACAAGCAGCTCTTTCGGGGGTACCACTACAAATGCATGCAGTAAATAGGTACTGGTCAAAGCATGTGATAACTATACGATAACTATGCGGTAACTATGACAACTATGGTCAGACTCCCCAGTGATTGGTTTAAAAAATAGGTGGGCAAGTGAAAGCTGAAGCAAGTGTCAGTTAGATTTTAGTGAGGAGTTGTTTCTGGGGGCTAGAAGACATTTTAAACAGGGTGGAGTCCTTTGAATCCAGTCTTCTGGAATTTAAAGCAATACAGAAGAGGAGGAGGAGAAGGATCTCTGGTCCTTTTAAAGGTAAAAACCTCAAGGAGCGCACACTGCTGGATACATTTTCAGATGCTGATACCCTGCAGAAGTTCAGGTTATCTAAGCCACTTATCATGAAGCTCTATACCCAACTCATGGGGTACCTTGAGCCCTCAGTACAGAGAAGTCATTCCATATCAGCCATGGCTAAGTTGCTGGCTGCCTTACACTTTTTTGGAACGGCAACATCCCAGATCATAGCTGGAGAGATAGTGGGAATTTCCCAGGCCGCATTTTCCCATCTCCTCCCCCAAGTCCTACAAGGTTTCCGTGCAATAGCAGTCCAATACATTTTTTTCCATGAATCTCGCCAGGATTGGGATCAAATAAAAAAGATTTTTATAATATTGCCAGAATACCCAATGTGCTCGGTGCAATGGACTGTTCCCATGTCACCTTTTTTGCACCATCTATTAACCACTTGCCGACCGGCAACATGTCCGCTGCAATATCGCAGTACCGCTAAAAATCGCAGATCGCCGCCATTACTAGTAAAAAAAATGAATAAATAAAAACCCCAGAAATGAATTCTCATCATCCGTAAACGCGGCAACTTTTGCGCAAACCAATCAATAAACGCCAATTGCGATTTTTTTTACCAAAAATATGAGGAAGAATATAAATCGGCCAAAACTGATTGAAAAAATGTTTTTTTTTTATATTTTTTTGGATTTGTATTTTAGCAAAAAGTAATAAATTTGTTTTTTTTTGCAACATCATCGCTCTTCTTTTGTTTATAGCGGTGATCAGAAATGACGCAGAGGTGACCAAATACCCGCAAAAGAAAACTCTATTTGTGGGGAAAAAAGGACGCAAATTTTGTTTGGGTACAATGTCGCACGACCGCGCAATTGTCAGCTAAAGCGATGCAGTGCCGAACCGCAAAAAGCACTCTGGTCCTAAAGTGTGAAATCCTTCCGGGGCTGAAGTGGTTAAGAAGCATATCTACCGGAACAGGAAAGGTTACCACTTCTTAAATTTCCATGAGGTATGTGATGCCACCCTGATCATCAGGAACGTGGTCACTGGATTTCTGTGATCTGTGCAAGATGCCTACATATTGCTCCAATCCCAAATCTACGAGAATTTTGAAGCCCAAAATATATCCGGAGGTTGGCTGCTGGGTAAGACACCTTTATGTTTCACATGTTCTTATGCTTGTGTTCTTTCCCTTTAAATAAACCAATCAAATGTTTGACTAGGTGATGTGATGTTCATGCGAGATGCTTGCGATAACTTACCACATGGTTTCATACAATATTTAAGGCATACTTCAGAAAGATGGCGCATGCAAGTTTTTACTCAGAATTTCTTTGTGAATTAAACAGTTTTGTTTTGGAATGTTGTGCATTATGTTTTTGCATACTCGGATGTGGTAACATATCAATTAGTGAATTGTGCCCAATATCCTGTCAATGATTAGTAAAACAGAAACCCTAGCAATGCCCTTTTTGGCCTGTATGCAAACAGTGTACAGAACATCCTCTGTGTTGTCCTTGTGGCTATGGCTATGTGTAAGTACACAGTATGTTTTAGTGACATTAAATTACAAATGGCATATGTATAATTTTTATATTTTATATGAAATTTAGCATATGTATTTTCCTCACAAATTATATATTGCCCATCACAGGTCAATGAGCTGCTAAGAATCTGTAATAGTCACTAGTCATTCTTTCAGCCATTGGTTATTCATAGCTTAATAGCTCTTTTCTGCAAATGGAAACCTTGTGGTTAATTTATTAAAGAAGTACAGTCTGTTCACTGGGCAAAGTTAATTTTCTTTTTGAAAAGGAATTATCACTAGATTTGTGAATTAGGGGAAGCTGTGCTAACATTAATAATCCAATCATGTGCAAGTAAAAATTATTATTTTTTTGTTTCCCCTTGTGCGTTATTAGGTATTCTTTGTCAAGGGGATTTTCAACTGAAATAAGCATAACATTCCTTTGCACAGTGAAAATTCACTTTGATAAGTGAACAGCTTAACTGCTTTTGTAAATCAATGCCATCATGTGCACAGACTGCAAAGTGGCAAGAGTCCGGAAATTTCTGCCTTGATCTTTGCAGCACCTTTTGTCTTACTGTAATGCAAATGACCAATATTATACATTAATGATTCACTAGTTACCAGTTGTATTGATACATAATGTCACTTCCATCACTATGGAATATTTACCAGTCTAGTATCTATTAACTTCCTAATGCTACTGTAGACATGGTTCATATTTTTTGAAGATTACCTAAACTTGCAGAAAAGCTCAATGGGAAGCAAATACTTCTCTGCACTTGCAAGATATAGAAATGATTGAGTCCCCAGAATACCTTGCCATGTGGCAGCATTCATAAAAGAAAATGTCCCATCAGTCACAACTAAACGTTCATATGTCAGGTAAGCTACTCTGCAGATTATTGGAAGAAATCACAAAAAAGTAGACTGTATTGAGCGACTTGCTTTAAAAGGTACTATACAGCTATACCAAAATAAATAACATCCTGTCTGTTATTTATGGAAATGACAAAAGAGCCAAAAAAGAGGGATATATAAAAATGTCCAAGTTACCAAATACATTTTCCAGGCGTAGTACTTGCATTATTTTATTTTACTTTCTTTTTATGGTACATTTTTTAACTCGTTCCGCATTTTATTTTCTTTGTTATATTAAACAAAATAACTCACACCACAAACATGTTTTTGTTAGGATGGAATTAAGTCCTTAAAACATTGCTTTGTATTAGATCCAGATTTAAGTAAATGCACAGAAGAATTTTCTAAAGTTTTCTTTTTTTTTAAATAAAAAGTCTAATGGTATTTCAGCAATTTCATAAAACATTTACTTTAGTGTGCGGACATGACAGCTTAACTACAGCAGGTGGGTTTCTGGGTAACAGAAGCTTTGAGACCCAGTTCTGAATTAGAATTTAAAAGGAGTTGTGTGTACAGTAAAGAATTCAGTTCATGTCCAATAGTTGAAGCTTAAGCAGCCCATAGATTTTTCAATTTTCTTTCCTTCCACCACGGCTGGAGGAAAAGAAAATCACTTGATTCCTACATCAACACAGTCAGTGTTGATGCGGGAATGCCTCCAAGAGGACTATTGCTTTCTGCTGGCAGGGCACAATCAGCCTGCCCATGAATGAATCTGCTGAACGGGCCAAATTTTGATCCATGTATGGCCGGCCTAAGTATAGGAAAGCAAATAATCTTAGTTACCTGCAATGGCAGCGTTTGCAGTGTAAAGTCATTGAAGTCAAGGTCCAACACAAATTTTTCGGCCTTATATGAGAGCATGATTGTTCATGCAGTGGTCAATAGCCTATTTAAGATTAGCTTGATCTTTTACATAGCATTTACTGAAAAACTACCTTTTTTTTATTATTTTTGTTCTTTAAATCAGTAAAGCATTCTTTTTACCCTTTTCACCACACAGTAAATATATATATTTACACATGTATATAAATATATAGTCCAGCGGAGGGCACTGCGCTCAGTTGAGAGCAAGGACTGCCCAGGTGCACTCAAGTTAAGTAGATACAAACAATCCAGTGAAAGAGGCAGGTCTTGCATTGAAGCAACATAGACAGGTTTATTGGTTAATGTTTCAACAAGGTACTGCTTGTCTTTCTCTTAAGAAAGGCAAGCAGTGCTTTGTCAAAACATTGATCAATACTGCCCAAAAATCAAACCGTTTTGGCAGGGGGTGACCTGTACTATCAAAGATCTGACCAATGTTGATCTAGCGGGGGATCTGGCAGCATGCCTGTTGCACCTCACCAAGTGGCCCATCAAAAAATATAAGGCCTCTCTCAAGATCCAGCTGTTGAATGCTGCAAAGACTTGCATTCCTTGCTGGAGATCTGTGACTCCGCCTTTCGAGGTCTCTTTGGTTTTCCAAAATTAATGAACTCAGGGACATGGAGGATCTTATGGCAACCTTACACAACTGGGAGGAGACCTTACGGGACACTTTGAAGCTGTGGCAACACTTTGTATACACTGATGCCTATCTACGGGAGGCTTTGCAACCCAGTTGAACTCCTGGGATTCGCTTGATTATGGCTCTGGGCAAGCAATCCTGTTTCTCTGGTTTTATGTCTTTTTATTTCCTCTTTTTTCTCTTCTAAAACTCTCTTTCTCACCCTTTCCTTACCCTCTTCTTTCTCATTTTAAATTATCTGACTCATTCCTGAAGATATTTCTCCTGGCCCCTTGGGGTTCTTTAAGCGACCCCAGGATTTTTTACCATTCCTTACTGTACATGGATGTCTCTGTATCCCCTAGACTGTTTATAATTGTTGGAGGTGCTTTTCGTCGCTTCTAGCTAGGATATTTGTTTTGTTGGCTGATAACCAATTTACAGTCTGTTAGATTTGTAAGACACTGATCTGAAGTGTGTTCTACTTTTGTGTGCATATTATAGCTAAGCAGGCCTTACTGTTTACACGCCACACTGAATTTGGTTATCTTTGTACCCTTTCATGCTTTCTCTTGCCTAGATTGTAGTGTGCAATTCTGGGTAGACAAATAAAAGAATTACAAAAAACATTGACCAATAAATCTGTTTATGTGGCTTTAATACAAGACCCATATGAGCCTTTTCCACATGACTGTATATACTGTATACTGTAAATGTCCTTAATATAATGCATAACAGTGCAAATATGCATTCATATAAAAGCATCATAATTTGCCATTAAATACATTTAAATAAGCACTGTACAATGATTTACTGCATTTTTGGCCAGGGCCTTATTTAATATGAGACAATTTGAGAATATTATTTTAGACAATAAACTCTAAAGGATCATCACCTCTTGCCCCCTCCTGGGGAAACTATGTGAATATGTAAGATCTTGGCCACTGTATTGATCCTGCAGAACTGTTGCAATAACAGCCCTTGCAGGTACTATGAAGCCGAACAGGACAGTGGTCTAAAGACACAGAGAAAAGAAAATGCAGACCAAAGGTGATCAATGGCCTAAATCAGTTATACCTGGCAGCTCATTTGGATTTTCAGTTGGAGGGGCGTTAAAGCACTCAGTTGAGATCCCTTTTTAGCACCCTCCATCTGCCCCCCCCCCCCACGAAGCTGTAAAGGCAGTGAATAGGAGTGTTCACATGCCTCGTGATACTTCATTCCTGCAGAAAAAATTATCTGACAAGCAAACCCGTCCAATGTGAACCGTTCAAACAATATGGGGAAGCACTGCAAATGCCCCACAACTGGGTGCCAGTATGGGTTTCCTACGTGAAAATTATGGGGTTAAAACAGGCAGTGAGCATTTATACATTGTCTCCCCACCACCTGTCAAATGCATCAAGAAAGCAATCTGAATGTAGATCACTTTTTGGAGGAACAGTGGTTTAGGCACAGGTCTAAATCTAGCCTAACAATTGAAAACAACCTAAGAAAAACTGTTAAAATTAATTTAACCATGAAATAAATATCAATACCATTATCATTCATCATTAAGCTTGACCTAATATTAAACCTAAAATGGTCCATGCCTTGGTTGTTAGACTATCTTTAAAAAGGAGATTCAATGATCAGTGGGTACCATACACATATTTAAATGGGCCTGGAGCAACTGGAGCTTAGTACAGTGATGTGGAATAGGTTGGCTATACACCTGTTTAATTTTGGGGTCCAACTGATGATCTTTTTTGACAGTAGTGATGGGGAAAACTGAAAGAGAAGGTTGACATGTTTTTTTAATGAACAAAATTCTAAATGTGAGTAAGGCTTTCAGGAAAAATCATACTTCTTGTAATGCACATGTGCATCCCAAAATCAAATATAGACATAAAAACATTGGCAACTGAACAAACAATTTCAGGGCTTTCATACAAAATTTGTGAAATCCATACTAGTATTGAATGCTCTTGGGAATAATTTTTCAAAATTTCTGTATGAACATTCAAACAACTGGTGTTTGGACAGCTTGTAAATGCAAACTGATCCACCCTGCTTTTCACCATGAAGACCAAAAGCCATATAGGCTAGCCATCATAAGGCAGCCCATGTGAAGGAAAAAAATTGACCCGATTTCCCCATGTACGCACTCGATGTGGATGAGGGAATCTTCCCCTCTGAGCTATTATATTCTGACAGCTATAGCCTGCAGCACTGATCGAGTGGGAAAAACAGAGGTGGTACAGAAGTTAATTGTTAGATTGACTTCTGTACCACCTCCCTGCCATACATGGATCGAAATTCTGCCAGTTACTGCTGAACTGACCGAATTTAAATCCATATATGGCCAGCTTAAGAAAGTACCTTAGAAAAAAATGCTAAAATACCTGCAGTTTAATTTACAAATCTTCTACATTTCTGTCAGTTTAAATTGTGTCATAGGAAAGTGAACTTGCATATTAAATATCTATAAATATTATTTTCCTTATTTATTATGCATCTAATGTTGTCTGTATCTGCACCAATTAATTGCTAAGTGAATTACAATTGCTATCATTATGCAGTTTTGTTCTCTAAGTAAATTACTTTTTTGCACAGTTATTTGGGTTTTGTTTGACTTTTATAATTGCTGTATCAATCCCTAAAGCTTCATAAGACATTCCATTTCCCTTCTGCTTCTTATAGAAGTTTTTTTTTCCGAGGAAAAGTTTTAGAAAAAGTACTTATGCTGTAAAATTGTACGGAAATATATTATTAAATAAGTTAGCATAATAGATTTTCTGCAGCAGCTCCTCCAGATAAGCCTGTAACAGTCAACATGGCTTTCCTGCTCTCCCTGACTGGATCGTGCTGTTCCTTTGCATATTACCTAACACATCAAGAATGCTCTGGCCCTCGAATAATGCATTTGACTTTCCTACAGGCTGAATGTGTATGCGCAATGGAAAGCCCCATATGTACATGCACTTCATTTCCCTACAGAGCAGTGTGAGATTTGCAATCCGCGGCCTTAACACATAAAATATTAAGAACCAATTTTCAGCTGCACCTCTGTCACTTCCATTATCATTCTACACATCCAGAGGTGATAATGGACTCAGTAAATTGTAGCTTGCAGGCAACTTACACCACTTGGGGCTTTACCTAGGGGACAGTTCTATGCAGAAGGGTGGCCTTGTAAGGCTCTTGTTATGTCACGTTTATTAAGATACGAGTTATGTATTTTGGAGGTTTTTATATATATATATATATATACATATAAACTATTACACACACTAAACTATTTTTTCCCAGTTCAGCTGATGTAAACACTGTGTATTTTATTTTTACTTGTTGGAGATGCTGAATATAAATGATGCATACCCTTTTGATACACTTACATTAGGTGCTAGTCATACTTTTTTTGCACTACAACTCAAATGTTTTACTGTATAAAAATGTCTTTCTAGTAGCAATTCCATTCTTTTCTCTGGGTTTAGTTCACACCTTTGTGTTACAGTTTAGTGAGTATATTTACAGCTGGACTCCAGACACAACGACTTTAATTTTATTACTTTCCTTAACCACTTGCAGACAGCCTGCCATGGCTTGACGGCGGCAAAGTGGTACGTTATCGCAAACCGCCGTCACCTAACGGCGGCCGCGATAACGAGTATTGCGAGCGTGCGTGCGCTGGCGGAGGTGCGCTCGCATGCTCACTGTGTTCCTGGGGGGGCAGGGAGTGGCTAGGGCAGACCCAATCTCTGCCGGCTACCCACGATGGCTCCCCCACATTGAGAGAATGGAGGTCCGTGTATGTAAACACGGATCTCCGTTCTGACAGAGGGGGAAGGGATGTGATCACAGGCTTCCTGTATATGGAAGCTGTGATCACTCCCTTTCCCCTGCCAGCCCAGCCCCCATACAGTTAGAACACACTGAGGGAACACAGTTAACCCTTAGAGCGCCCCCTCCAAGTTAACCCCTTCACTGCCAATGGCATTTACACAGTAATCAGTGCATTTTCATAGCACTGATCGCTGTATAAATGCCAATGGTCCCAAAAAAGTGGCAAAATGGTCCGACATGTCTGCAATATCGCAGTACCACTAAAAATCACAGATCGCCGCCATTACTAGTAAAATATATATAAAAAAATAAAAACCCCACAAATTAATTCTCATCATTCGTAAACATGGCAACTTTTGGGCAAACCAATCAATAAACGCTGAAAACCGATGAAATAAAAACTTTTTTTTATATTTTTCTTTTGGATTTGTATTTTAGCAAAAAAGTAAGAAAAATAGTTTTTTTTGCAAAATTGTCGCTCTTTTTTTTTTTATTAAAGCGGCGATCAGAAATCACACAGAGGTGATCAAATACCACCAAAAGAAAGCTCTATTTGTGGGAAAAAAGGATGCAAATTTTGTTTGGGTACAACGTCGCACGAACGCGCAATTGTCAGTTAAAGCAACGCAGTTTTGAATCACAAAAAGTGCTCTGGTCCTAAAGGGGGAAATCCTTCCGGGGCTGAAGTGGTTAATTAATAGCTACAATAGATACAAATCCTTTGTGTCTTTTGTGTGCACCAAATGACTTTGCAAGCCCAGTTATTACTTTGTAAAGGTAGTACAGAAATGATCACTGTGCTGCACATAGCCCGTACAGAGAGCAGAGCTGTGGGAGGGTCGCAAAAGGTTCTCCAACTACAGGCTGCCAGCAGAAAACTACAGGAAGGGGTAGATACAAGACCAGTCACCCTGCACAAGGAAATAGAGCAGCAATGACTGGCCTTGTTTACAGGAAGATCCTATACAAAGGCAACATTTCACACTGGATTACTGCATAGATCTGGAAAAAATATACTAAATCTGGCCATAGACAGATCAAAATTTGGTCAGCTCAGCGAGGACCACCTGCATTTCTCTCCATCTCTGGCCATTCCTGCTCTAGAGAAGTCAATCTAATCATGGGCTTCTCTGGAATGGGCATGTTGGAAAATTTTCAGTTGATCGGCGCATGCAGCCAATCGGCTGCAGCACTGATTGGTGTATTGTGACAGAGGAGGAGTCCTGCTGTCAGAACACAATAGCACAGCGGGGAAGATTCCTTCATCAACCATGAATATACGCATGGGGGAATCCATTTGTTTTTTTTGATCAGCCACCAAGCTGAAAAAGAATGATCCATCTATGGCCAGTTTAAGATGGGAAACTATAAGGGCCCATTCACAGTTACCAGTGTATATTATTACACACACTGCAGCAAGCACATACAGTATACTGTAGGTGTGAACATGCCCAAAATAAGCAATTACAGGCAGCAAGTAAAATCAGTTTATGACAACCTAATGCTATTTGGGAATTTTATTTCTGTGGCAAAAAAATCGGAAGTCTATTAAAGCGGAGTTCCACCCATGTAAAAGTCAGCAGCTACACAAAGTGTAGCTGCTGATTTTTAACAATCGACCACTCACTTGTCCCTCACTCCAGCGATGCGGTCACCCGAGGGCTCGCTCTTCGACCCCTCCCCTTGGCAGCGCCGGCATCATGAGTGTTGGCACACGGCTTTGGCTTCAAAGCCAGGCACACACTGCGCATGCACGAGTCACAATGCGCCTTTTGACTGGCCGCCGTATCTTTTGGGACCTGTGACATGTCCCAGAAGATCGCTGAGAGGGAGGGGGGAAGGTGGACTTCCTTCCCTGAGCTGTGGCTCCAGGGGAAGAAGTGGACCTGGTACCCTGTGAAAACAGGATCCCTGGTCACCCCCCAAAAAAAAGACATGCCAATTATGGCATGTCGGGGAGTCACCTTCCATTAAAGCGGAAGTTCCACTTTAGGGTGGAACTCTGCTTTAATTTCATCTTGACATGCATTTAAATTGCACATGTGTTTTTGGGTTGTGATTATGTGATTATGATTTTGTGATTTTTTTCAATTTGCCTTTTCTTTCTCTTTTTTGTGTTTAAGACAGCAAAATACATGGGGCTACTGAAAAAACATGGCCTGCATTTAAACAAGAACAGGCAGCAGGTCTTCTGAGAACATTAGATTACCAGCAACATGGGGATTTTAAAGTGACACTGCCACCATATGGGTTATTTGGGAAAAGGATAAAAAAAACACCAGCTCACCAGCCCTGTAAAAGACCAGGTTTGATATTTAAAGTGGAGGTCCACTTAATACTAAAAAAAATAAAAGTCAGCAGCTACACATACTGTAGCTGACGATTTTCAATAATCGGACACTTACCTGTCCTGGAGTCCAGCGATATTGGCACCCGCCGCCGATCTTCAGATTGGGGGTCTGGTGCAGCTGCATCCATAGCAGATAAGGGAACCCGGCAGAGTAGCACGATAGCTTTACATCGGGTTCCCTACTGCGCATGCGCGAGGCTCCGCTGTGCTCTGCCAATGGCCCTGCTGACATCAGCGGCTGAGGCCGCCGGCCCAAGCTCCCAGATGTGTTTCCCCTCGAAAGGTACCACATTTGACACCTGAGATGGGGAGGAATCCAACCAGCGGAAGTTCCACTATTGGGTGGAACTCCGCTTTAACTTTCTGGTGGGCCTTGTCTTGAAACACTGCTGATTCAGTTCTCCTGCTACCATAGGAATTCCAGATTATTGAACATGAGCCAATAGGTGCAACCAGTGTGCGAGGGAGGGTAATTGGATATTTGATCCATCTGGCATTTTAGGACATAGGCCACGAGAAAGGGAAGTACTGTGTTTCTTCTTTTATGGGGTAGGTTTTTTTTTTGTAAGTGACCTTATGATGACAGGGTGACTTTATCACTTTAAACAGTGGTAAACTGATGTACGTCAGCTTTTGCTGAATGAAAAACTGGGCAGGAAGGATGTGTTCCATGCATGTGTTTCAGTGCTTCGATTTCTTTGCACTTTTTTTTTGGGGGGGGGGGAGTGGGTACCTGGTTTTGGCAGGTATTCTCTCCTACTTCTGGTTGGATTGCCATGGCGATCTACTGGAAGTTTTTCATCCCCCCTCCGCAACATTCTCGGACACGTCACAGGTCCCAGAAGGCTGCGGGACCATTCTTAAAGTGCATGCAGTGGGAAGCCAGCTGTGAAGCTGCAAGCAATCACAGCCAGCTGCTTCCAGTACACATGCAGGCACCAGAGACATGAAGCCCGGTGAAGAGCCGGTTCAGGTTGGACCCCTGGACAGGTAACTGTCCTTTTATTAAAAGTCAACAGCTGTATCTGATACAGGGTGAAGAACTGCTTTCATTTTTATTTTTTAACTGACTGCCATTCAGATAATTTTTTATTTATTTATTTATTTCAGGTAATTATATAGCACCGTCAAATTACACAGTGCGTTACATATACATTATACATTCACATAGGTCCCTACCCTCAAGGAGCTTACAATCTAAGGTCCCTAACTCACATTCATACATATACTAGGGCCAATTTAGACAGGAGGCAATTAACATACCAGATAATACATTTATAAATAATTTCTTATGCTCTAATCCTTCCTAGGCAGGTTTTTCAACTGTAATAATCACACAACCACAGTCATATACACAAATGTCTATTCTTTCTAACAAAATGTACCTATAGCCTTTATAATGTTTTTAGTTATATATGTAAAAAAGATCAGCTAAATGTAAATATTCTTATCAAAGCGTGTTAATGTTTTAAAAGCCTTGTAGCTATGCATTACAGGCTTTGATTCCTGGTGGTCCTCTTATCTCACAGATAAAGTCTGTCTCTAATGAAATCAAACACTAACAATGCACATGATAGTCAGGCGACCTTGTCATGTTTGCATAAGCTGTAAATGACATGATGGGAAGCTTCGTGCAGCATTTTTATGCATTGTAGAAAGGAGCTACCGTGATACTCAAAAACATAATGTGATTTGGCAAGGATGACTTGGGACATATTGATTCAAGTAAAGTGTTATTTTTAATGATATGTCTATGATAAAGACCAATTGCACCCTTGCTATTTATTACCGTAATGAAGTCAGGCTTAATTTACATTAATAAATATAGGGCTTTTATGCATTTATTTTTTTTTTACTGCAAAGAGCTGCTGAAAAAGTGCTGTAGCACACAGAAGTGTCCGACTGCAGCTCTCACACAAAAAGCAGTGGCCCGGGTCTTCACTGGTTCAACACATCTCTACAGTGCTCTCCATTCCTGAGTTACAGTTTTATTATTTTTTTTATATCATTTTATAAACTACTTTTTGTGTCACTTTTTCATTGCCTGTGTAAAATGTTCATTTTAGAAAAAAAAATGTAATACCTTTGATGGCACGTTGTTCATAGACAATTCTAAGCTTTCTAATAAGAAAGCCCAATAGTAGCTGCTTACTCGTGGGCTGTCTCTCTAAGGCTGGGTTCACACTATTGCGAATTAGATGTGAGTTCCCCGCAATAGCAGGAGATTTTGACTGGCTCTCTATGGAGCTGGTTCACATATCTCCGCTGCGGCTCTGGTACGCCGTTTCAGGTCCGAATTCAGCCAAAAATTCGGGCTGATATCAGATCTGAAATGGTGAACCCCAGCTGTGAGCTGCATGTGAATATAGTGTGAACCAAGCTTAAAGCCGGCCATAGACCATAGAATCTCACCTGGTTCAACAGGGACCATCTGAGATTGAAACTATGTATGGGCATTCTGATTGTACCCGACCGATCAACTTGGGTACAACCAGCCTATCAGATTTTTTCCTGCAATTTTTGCCAGTGGCTAGCAATAACCATCATGTATTCTCCCAGCCAGGACAGTTCCAACCCCCCCCCCCCCCCAGCTGAATCAAGCATTTTCTTTCCTGCATCCTCCTCCTCCATCCTTTTTTTTGGAAGTGGGTGCCTATTTCTAACAGGTACCCTCTCCCAGTTCTGCTTCTTTCCCCTAGGTCAGAATAGGAATAGGAGATAAGGCTTTCTCCCTGCTTGCAACCTTCTGGAATATATCACACATCCCAGGAGACGGCAGGATCAGTCTGAGAGAACAGCACATCTTGTGCATGTGCAGTGGGGAGCTGGCAGTGAAACTGCAGGAAGTCGAAGCCGGCTTCCCACAATCGAAATGCTGCCACTGGACTTGACGTCTATAACATTAAGGTGATTTATGTCGAACTGGGAGAAAATGTATATAATAATTGGAAAAAATAACCTTAAATCTCTTTCTGACGTTGTAAAATGTAAATGGTATTTGTATTAAGTTGGTCAGTATTTATAGAATGTATGACATATCTAAAACACATTTTAATACGTCTGTAAAGATTTGTTCTTTTTAGTAATCAAACTGTCGATAGTAGGGATTTCTCCTTGAAACCAGTAAAACCTTTTTTTTTTTTTCAGTCGTCGATGTTTATGACATAGTCAAGAAACGGGTAGAAACACAGAGGTCACCGTCGTAAAGCTAACACCCTTCGGCCGAAGCTGAAGGACGTCAAAGTGACGGTCGAGGGGTGACGTGTACGTGTTCTACACGACAAGAGAGTCTGACTAGGAC
>BLSH010131538.1:940985-954483 GCA_018402905.1 Glandirana rugosa | reverse complement strand
TTTACTTGATGACGTCATCATGGAGGTGCCAGCATCATAAAGAAGAGGCTTCTGGGAACAAGGGCATTCAGATAGAGGGATCCTGCCAGAGAAAGGTATGAGGTATTACACTTTATTTCTCTACCCCCTAGACTTAAAACAAATTAAACCTTTGCAGTGAGGGTTGGGGGGGGGGCACTGCAGGGGAGTTTTTCTAAAAGGTAGTTGGGGTTTAAAACCAATAGTAGGCAAAGTAACAGCTGTATTGTATAGCTAACAGTATAGGCATGCTGCATTTACCTCCTCTGGTCTTCCTTGCTATCCTAATCTGCTACCAGAGCCACAATAAATAACTGACACTTTTGTGCATGTAGGATCAAGGAACACACACCCTGCCTCCACAAAAGAGACTCCAAAATCCAGTTTTAGTCCATTTCTAAAGCTTAGAGCAGCTGTTATTTGCTTACATTAGACGGCTGGTAGGCTGCCAAGTCACTGCTACCAGAGAAAGGTGAGAGAAGCTTAGATTTCAGTGCTTTAGCTTTGAGGATACATTTCTCAACAGTTCCTTCAGTAACAGATGCCAGGGAGGGTTTGTCTAAAATTCTTTTACTGCTTGCTAAGAATATGTAAATACGTTTATATCCTTCGTCTGGAAACGGATTCACTTTAAAGTGCTGTTTTTTGAATTTTCCTTGCACATGATTGGGTATTCTTTGCAAAGTGAAGCTTAACCTTATTTTCTAAGCTCTGGAGCAACTGCACTTTGCAAAGTGCACTGTCTATTTGCTTTTAGTAAATCAACCTCATAGTAGTCACCCCACTGCAAGAAGAATCTGAGCGCGGACCTTTATGGCAGGGTCACTAGATATAACTTTAAATAATATTTTAAAAAGATGGAAACAACTTTTGAAATTAAAACTTATATGAGATTTTATTGATTGAGTTTAAATCTAATATAAATATCCACCGTAAAAGCTTATTGTGTTGCTTAATAAAATTCAGAGAACAAATTTATGGGAGACGCTTTTACTTATAGAAAATTGCTATATATCTACCCTCACAGTACATTGGTATGCTTAATAAGTTGTAGATATATGAATAAATAGAAGAATAAAGGTGGCATACTTAACTGGGTTTATATTATTTATTTATTTCAGGTACTTATATAGCGCTGTCAATTTACACAGCGCTTTACATATATATTGTACATTCACATCAGTCCCTACCCTCAAGGAGCTTACAATCTAAGGTATACATGAATATTGGAGGTCTATACGGCGTTCACCTGCTAATTAACAATAAATGAATCCCGGGTCCTGCAGCCTACCTCCCTTCAGTACAAAAAAATGTATTGTGCTGAGTTAAAATGGTATATGTTGATAATGAAGGTCTCAACGGCACTTACCCCCCATGCAAAACTATATTATTCAATCAGCTCCTAAAAATTAAATATATATATCACAAAAAACAGCTCTTTCAGATACAATCCACTATCAGCCAGTATGTGCAAAGAGTATTCCTGTTACAAATGCACTATAAGTCCGTCAGTAAGTCCTAATAGAATCCCAAGTCCTTCCCTGCAGGGATGGATAGGAGCGCGCTGTCAGCAGTGAACCAATACTGTGCTGCCTTTAAACCAGATAGTTTTCTCTCACAAGGGGACCGCTCATGAAAGGAAAAATAAAAACATTCATTGCGCAAAGCTCCAGCTAAGTGAATAGTAAGACAGAAGCCAGTGAAGGAAAAGCACTCACGTGTCCCTGTGCCGTCCGACCGGCACCGTCTGCTAACACGATGGCACTAGCCTGCAGGAGTTCATACCAACCATGGCGTGCGTTCCACCGTTCAGGAGATGGAAACCACAAACACTGGAAATGATGTCAGAAAGAGGCGCAGCTTCTATGCATTTCATGTTTTCATTAAACACATCATCACGAAATGCATAGAAGCCGCGCCTCTTTCTGACGTCATTTCCAGTGTTTGTGGTTTCCATCTCCTGAACGGTGGGATTCTATTAGGGAAGGACTTGGGATTCTATTAGGACTTACTGACGGACTCATAGTGCATTTGTAACATGTATCTGAAAGAGCTGGTTTTTGTGATATATATATTTGATTTTTAGGAGCTGATTGAATAATATAGTTTTGCAATGGGGGGTAAGCGCCGTTGAGACCTTCATTATCAACATATACCATTACAATCTAAGGTCCCTAATTCACAATCATACATATACTAGGGCCAATTTAGACAGGATCTAATTTTACCTACCAACATGTCTTAGTTCTTGGTACCCACTTCTGTGGTAAATTTTAAAGCATATTTAGTAATACAGATTTTAAAAATATATGTACATACAGTTAAAACATATGTATAACAAAACGAGCAGTTGTTTAAAAAATGGTTAAAATAAAGATCCAGTGCCCCCCATCGTACACTGTGGCTCATTCCTTCAACCCCAACAACACTACTGTTTCTTATAGAGATGTAGTGGTTGGAGGATGGACTCAAAGGGTGCAGCAGGGAACACAGACATCTGAGACTCTCACAAGTGTTAAAGCGGTAGTAAACCCATCCGTTTAGCAGTTTAAAAACCAGTTACATTACTGGCACGTGCCAGAAATATAACTCCCATTGGTTGTGCGCTAAACCAAACTGTCAAACCATCCAATGGCTGGTGTCATAACTGATAACATGTGCAGCATCATGGCAGTTGTAGATTAAACAGATGCCAAGATGGCGGCTTCCTTGGCTGAAAATGATAGGAGGGTTTACTACCACTTTAAGGCTTCATGCACACAGGACGTTTAGCATTAGCGTTTTTTTTTCAGTGGGATCAAAAATGTTAAAAATACACTGGTGAGCCATGTTTTTGAGCATTTATCTGCGTTTTTGGGTGTTTTTTGAAGTTAGAGCATTTTTACAGCTGAAAAACTCCTCTCAGAGCCCACTAGTCTTGGGGTTTTTTTACAGCCAAAAAACACCCCAGCCAAAAACAGTTGATAACAGCCTATGTGTGCCTGGACATATAGGATACCCTGCTGGCGAGTTTATTGAATGTAGGAAAAAACATCTGAAGCCAAAAACAGCCTCTGTAAAAACATCCAAAAACATCCTTTGTGCATGAGGCCTAAATGCTGAAGTGTCTGAAGAAGGCTGCAGTGCTGAAATGGAGGTGAGTGCAATACCTCTTTGACTGACAGGGCTGCTTTAAAGGGGCACAGTTTTCAGTGATGTATGCTCCAATGGCTATTTTATGAAAGAAAGTGCTCCTTCATCCTTAATAGACAATTAAACTTGCAGTTTAAAATGCCAGTACACACTTACTCTGTGCTAAATGTGCTTTTCATAAAGTGCCATATGAGTGCTAACAAAGTGTTTACCTCTCATGTGCAATTTTGCAAATATAACAACAGATTTTGTCAAAAATGATGTGCAAATATTGAAATAAATGAATGTCCAATATTCCCCCTGTAGTATCAAACCCCTTTTTTTCTCTGAGGCGTGAGTGACTCACATCATACAATAGCTATTTTATGTTTTCATTGATATATCATGAGTAACTAAGACAGGTCAACTGAGTATTCAATGTAATATATGAATATAAGATATATAAGCAATATGCTTATCCTTTTCAGGGCCAGGATTTTTTTTCACTTTTGGATCACACTAGGCAATGGTTTATAAGCATCTTTTTAACCTTTATTGACAATAGTGTCTTTTTAAATCTAACTTATGTAACTACATAAGTGTTGGGACAATCAATATAATGGCTGGCAATTTTTTTTATATTAATGGTTCGTTCTGGTGTGCAGATATGAGAATTAAGGAAAACTATTACATTTTTATGTCCCCCCCCTTTGTCCATGGTACTTCATCTCCAGTAGCTAGGTGCTTTCTCGGTCTAGTAATGAGGTTTGACCCAGTGGCGTTGCTATGGGGGTGCGGGGGGTGCGGCCCGCACCCGGGTGACACCCGCCACAGAGTTGACACCAGGTCCGGATGCACAACAGGGAGGCGATTCCCCCCCGCCGCTCTGATACCAAAAAAGAGGCTGCCACAGTGCCGCTTCCACATCCACATTACTCACACAGTAATATCCGGCTGAGAACCATTTTCACTTGTTCCACCTCTGGTCACTGGTTGCTAAGCCCAAGCAGTGAAATCACATCCACTAATGCACAGCCAGGCCGCCCCAGCATTCAGAGGGGAGGAGGATTTAACTTCCTCCTTCTCCTTGCCTACTGCTTAGCTCCACCCACCTCATCCAGCTTGTGCAGCAGCATGCTCAGAGGGAGGAAGGGAACTGGATTTGAGAATCCATCAAGACTGTGAGGTGAGGCCGGGCATGAGGGATTGAACCATGTGTGTCACCAGGTAGCCGGGCAACCAGAGACCCATACAGAGAGGAGGACGGCAGATGAGCTGGGAGCAGATGACACTCTAGGGATGGTAGGGGGAGGAGGAGGAGGAAATCACATACTCAGCACTGTGACCTCCCCAAAGTGAAGGGCTACAGGCCCCAGCATGAACTCCTCAGAGCTGAGGATGTGTCCCCCCGGCCTTTCAACTAGTGAGGGAACTACAGGTCACAGCATGAACCTAGGAGATCCAAGGGGTCACATCCTTAGATCTCAGGGGTTAATGCTGGGACTTGTAGTCCTTCACTTTTGGGGATGCAACCCTCCAAAAGTGAAGGACTACAGGTCCCAGCATGAACCCCTCTGAGCTCAGGATGTGTCACACAGCCCCCCCAACTAGTGAACTACAGGTCACAGCATTGACACCTAGATCTAAGGGGGCACATCTTTAAATCTCAGGGGTTCATGCTGGGACTTATAGTCCTTCACTAGTTGGAGGGTGGGGCTGTGTGACACATCCTGAGCTCTGAGGGGTTCATGCTGGGACTTGTAGTCTTTCACTAGTTGCAGGGGGATCTCAACCCTCCTCTCTCACTACCTCTCTCTCACCCCAATCTCTGTCAACCCCCACTTTCCTCTCTCTCTCATCCCTCCCTCTCTCTCCCCCCTCTGTCACTCCCCACCCCTCTCTCTCTCTCATTCAGAGTCAGTGCCAATAGGCTCCTGAGATGTAATCCGGCCCTGGAGAGAGAGGCGAAGGGGACAAAGAAAAAGGGAGAGAAAGAAGAAGAGATAGAAAGAACAATAAAGACAGATAGAGAGAGCGATACAAGGGGAAGAAAGGAGAACAGAGAAAAAGCAGTAGGGCAAAAATATATTAGGAAAAGTGTATTGTGGGGGGTGACACCATCTTTTACCACACAAGGTGACACGAACCCTAGTGACGCCACTGGTTTGACCTGCCCCCCTTATCTCTTCAACCTGCTTCAAATTTGACAACAGCCAGGAAGAAGATAGATGCATAATAACTGCAGCTTGTCTCAGCTCAGAATACTTTCCTGAGACAAGAGGAATGCATGTGGGTGGGGGTTATCAGCCTTATGTCTCTCATCTTGCTACAGTTTGTCTGGGGATGGTTTTCTAAGCCGAGCTACAAAAGTGACAAAGTATTACATCTACTTAATCCCATGGGGAAGGGGTCAGAACAATGTAAACAATTTGTAATTATAGTTCTTCTTTGATGGCCTTTGGAGAGTTTGCACCATGTTTATAGAGAATTTAAATGCTCATAATGAATGAAAAATGGATTTTTCAAGGATCTTATGTTTTTCAACATGACAACCAGAAGCCCTCTTATTTTGGCACTTTGAACTGAACATTTTGTTCAAAACTGCTTTAAACAACTAAGCGCTTGCTGAAACTGTTAGTGTGGTGATATTAATTAGAGAAGATGTAAAGCCATGCCTTGCTTCTCACCAAGGGAGATGGCTGTTAGAGCTGACACCCAAGACACCAGCTTGGCAGTATAACTTCTGCACAGCGTCAGAAAGTGCATTACTATAAACTGGCACAGTGTCAAATGAAATCAGTACGGGTCATCTGCAGGTTACACTAAGAAAACAATAAAAAATTAAAGGCAACAAAAGCACTGAACAGGAAGGTTTGGGGGAATTGAGGCACACAAACATTGGAAAAGTCAAGTGCAAACCACCGTAGAGCAATCTGCCAACTTTATCAACTCTCGTTTTGAGAACTAGTTCATTGACTAATATAAAATGTAAGGTTTCAACCATGGCAAAATATTTCTGTATTCACATTGTAAGATATCCTCAAAGACTACATAATTCCTATGTGGTACAACACCTTCCTTTTCTCTCGTGTAAACATGTGAGGACAGAAATATAGAAACCATTTCTGACTTGTTTTTTAAAAGGTGCAGGCAACGGGTTTCTCGCTGTAGTCCTGACCACACCACCTATTAATTTAATGACCTGGGAAAAGCATGAAGGATTGGAGTACGGATCATGTAGACTGCATTGGTTGAATGCTTTTTTTCGGGTCAATGGCAAGCAAAGTGAAGAATCAGCATAATAACCCTGGATCCTGTACCTGAAACAAGCATTTTTGCATATTTTTTCCTCTGGTGGCTTTGTAGAGTTTTCATCTTTGCTACTGTTGTGTTTACAGGATAGGAAGTGACGGGAAATCTCCCAAATGCAAAGCAGATGGCAAAATAAAAACAAAAAGAAAAAACAACCTGACAGGAGTTTGAAACATCCCCCACTCTATCCAAAATGAAAAATGGGGGGGGGGATAGAACATAACCACCTGTTTTTCCTAATTTATCAAGGTGGAAAAAAATATTGTAAATAAATACATTTTTTAAAGAAATAAATGACATTTGGAGTTGGGCATTGTACATACTTACAATTTTAGGGATTATAGAAAAAAACTGAAGTATGCAAAAGGGAACTGATGTCTATGGCAGCCAGTCTGATTCTATTTGTACTTTTTGTAGCACAGACTAGATTGACTATTTTCCAGACTTCCAATTTACTTTCGTAGACCTTTTAATGATGATACTATTTCATAAGCTTCACCTGTAAACATTTTTAGTAGTTTTAGAGCTGCCTTTTTCAGCAGAAACAAAATGAAGAACAATGTAGTTTAATTAAAACATTATCTGCAAAGCCATTGATATACTCTGCAACTGAAAATATCAATGTACAGAAAAAGCACAACTATATGCAATAAAACTAACAATAATATTAACAACAGTAAATGTTGATATGCTAAACTTCACTCATAATTATTGACATATAACATGTATTGGGTTTATACAAGGCAAAATGCTGTCACAAAATCACTGTACAGTTTTGGGAGAAAAAAAAAGATTCTTTAGAATCTTGTTCCATCTATATTAAATATTAATATATCTCAAATATATAACTGCTTAACCTTAATCTTTTGCTAAATTACTTTCCACATGTCTTTATTGGGTCTACATTGAACTTAACTCTGGGGATTTAGACAGGCACTTGGCATGTCACTCATAATAGGAAAGTTTAACTTTTCATCTAGAAATGCAACTCATTTCGTTATATAATGTGTTCAGTAGCTGGCAGACAAGGCAGAGGATTGTTTTACTAACTGAAAAACTGATTATCCAATCTGATAAAAAGAAGACATATATCTCACACCTGTCATGAAAGCCTCTCTTGGGTGGATGAAGAGCTGTTGAAATCAAAGCAAGGCTAATTGAAAGGCTTAGTAGGTATGAGATTAGACTGATAGTATTATAAAGGTGACTATGATCAAACACTAGATACTTATGAAGGTAGTCACAATGACTTTTGATGATGACAAATATCTGATCAGGATGCAATTTATGTGGGAAAGAAGTACTGTTACCACAAAGTGTAATATGACATATAACTTTTTTTTAATGTAAAGCCAGCTATAGACAGATTGAATTTTGAGCCATCACTAGGCAAGCTGGTTGTACAGAAGTCGAGCTCTCGATCAATGTCTGTATAACTAACCTGTTGGAAAATGTTACACATGATCAGTTCTGCCAGCTATAGCCAGTGGTGCTGATGAGCGTATTCTGACTGTGGAGAAGCCTCCCTGCTTTTACAACACAATAGCTTCATGAGAGGGATTTGTCACCAAACATGCCAGGTGGATGGAACTGGGAAATTGTATTCTGACAGCAGGACTCTTCTGATTGACTGATCAACAAAAGTTTTTCAACAATCCCGTTGGACAGAAATTGATCATTAGACCTCTGTTGAGCAGGAATGACCCTATATGGATTAGAGATCAGCTGCTCCCTGCTGGACTGGCTGAATTTTAATCAACCTATTGCCAGCTTTAGATGTAAATATGGAAATCGTGCAATTAAACTGCACTTGTGTTCATATGTAAACAATCCAGGGAGGGTTATTTACTAAAGGCAAATCCACTCTGCACTACAAGTGCAGTGCAAGTGCATTTGGAAGTGCAGCCCTTGTAGATCTGAAGGGGACATGCAAGAAAAATAAAAAACAGCATTTTTGATTGCACATGATTGGATAATAGAAATCAGCACAACTTCTCCTCATTTCATATCTACCCCTCAGATCTACATGACTGCACTTCCAAGGTCTCTTGGAGTGCACTTCCACGTGTACTTGCAGTGCACTTGTAGTGCAGAGTGGATTTGTATGCCATCCACATGTAGAACCCCCACCCCAGATTGTAAGAATGCACACTTACCCAATATGAGTGACATTCTATCACTAGAAAGGATCAAAAGGCTTTGATCTTAATCAATCAAACACAGCTCTCTTAGGAGCGACTTTAAAACACCTTCCATAGGAAATAAGGAATAGTGGTCCTCCTATAAAACATCCTCCCCATGGACAGTGAATAGGGGTATAGAAACAGAATGCACCAATAATGTAAACCCTTCTTAAATGCTTTATTAAAATTCAAAATTCTGCTTACATCATAAAAATTATCATAACGCCAAACAATGCACATATTCATCACTGGCAATACATCAAACACCCACACTTCTGGGATCGGTAGAAGCAATGTAAATATGTTGATGTAAACCTGTGATCCCCCAACAGTCCTCTCCAGGACTGTATGAGCCCCCCATCTGGAGCATTTTTTTTTAACTATTGCTATGCCATTAGTATGCACAGAGTTTCCTACACTTCCACTCCTCCGGAGGAAGTGGGCCTTTGGCCTAAGAAGTGCATAGAGAACTTGAATACCCCATAAGTGATACTATGGATGAATTATATTATAATGCACAAAAATTGCAGTTAAGATCCAACAAATATGTTCAATAAGGGTTACACAGTTCTGTAAAACTGTGATGTGGATCTCTCTGTTGTATAACTGTTTTGTTTAATTGTAATGAATGTGTACATTTTCTTTAATTTCCTTTGTATAATTTTGTCTCTTTGGTAGCACTATTGCATTTTGTAGGTTATTGCATACCACTTTTAAATAAGCAAGCATTTAATACATAGTTTGATATTTTTGGTAGAGGATTTTTTGGGATTATGTTTTTTTTTTCCTAAGTCTAGTATTTGTGATACAAACAGCACAACGCTATAATCAGGGGTGACACATGAATCCACATTTTATACGTGTTATTATAAATCAAGATAAATGTTTATTTATTTATTCATTTATTATTTATCAATATAATTATATTATATTATGATATATTATATTATATATTATATTATATTTTGCAATTTCAATGCCATAAAGGGTAAATCTCACATTGCACAAATATTAAATGAAACATAATTATTGGGTCAATGTTATTTTATGGATTATTAGAATTTCACATATTGTATCATTTTGGTATGTTATTAGTTTCATTTTTACCATTTTTACAATTTGCTTAATTCTGTGGTAGAGTAAGTTAGAAACGCCAGAGTGCTAAACTATCCAACACTATTACAGTAAATACATTATGTGTCAGTTTTTAGTTCTAACAGAGGGCTGGTAACAGCTTGTCAGCTGCTGTACTAATAGCAGTTGAGTTCTTTCATTCTGATGACAGAATTGCTTTAAAGTTGACACAGGCTCTTCCAGCACGAAGTTTATTTTTTATTCGCAGCCCTAGTACTACAGTGGATATACCTTTCAATCATTTGCATGGGCTAATAATACTGACTAATAGCACATTAACAAACTGCCGTTCCAGAAAGCAGTCAGCCATGACAAATAGATAATCTGACAATCGCTCTAGACTCATTTTCCACCAAGAGAACTGCTGCAGGCTTTATTATCAGGCAACTCTGCCTAGTGAGCAATATGCGTCAGATAGCTGTCACCAGAAGAAGTAATTTATCTCATTAATAAAATTTATATGGATATTTGGATACTCTGATTGTTGTAAAATTAAAAATAATGTGACTATGTTCAGTGAAGCTCTACTCTGTTTGTACTTATGATTTATGCCTTAAGTTGTCATTCATGCCTCTTATCTACTCAGTTTGATCTTGAAAATGTTATTGTGATACTTTGTTAAATTAACTGTTTACACTTCATGCAATACAAAGGCATGAGGTTAAAGTGTATGTCAAACCAAAAACTTTTTATCCAGTTTTCAATGAAGCGGAAGAGAAACTTCTCTGTTAGCCTCGGTTCTCACTATGAGCCGAATGTGAATCACACAGGAACCGCACCACAGCGCATTCTTGTTCAATTCACATGCAATTCAATGCGGTGCATTTGAGCCCAATCATTGTGAATGGGCTCAAATCACACCACGTCGCACAAAAGTTGTGCATTCAGCAATTGGAAGCAGATTGCATGATACTTTTATACCATGTAATCTGGTGGCGGCAAACCCACTGCATTTGCGCCCTTGTTTGGGGTGTCAGTAAGATTGTACTAGCACCCACAGTGGATCACAAAGCCAGTACAATTTGAATGCTGTGCAAGAAAAGAGCACAGATCATGGCATTTCCTGCATCACATTAGTGTGAACCTAGGATTAGAAAAAAATCCTCTCACTTCCTGTTCTGCTAACAATGGCTACACCACACAGGAAGTGTGAAAAAATCTGAACTCTGACAGGGACACAGACAGAAATAAAAATCTGATAATGGTTCTAGCCCTCCCCTATTCTAATAATAAAAAGCATTTTTAATTCCTTGTTACTGTTGCAGAGTTTCCCACACTTTCTTTCTGGAAAAACTGTGTCAGCAGGACAGGAAGTGAGAATTAAACTTTATAATAGTCCCTGCTAGCGGTAAAAAGCTGGCAGGTGTTCTAATCCTTCAGCAATCCATCAAAAACTAGTAAGCATATTTGGCTGGACATACACTTAAACCTTCTCTATTTTTACACAAAATAATCTTATCCATTGTAATTTAGGTGAGCCATTTGTGCACTAAAAGAACTATTTGATTTTCCATCAGTAATGAAGCTTTCCTTGTTTGATGAAAATGTAACAGTTGTTTGACCAGGGGTCATTGATGCACAGATTCCCAGGTCAAATTTAGAGATGTAAACATGCAGTATATTTAACAATTTGATAGGTAATTTGCATATCTGAATCACATTTAGTCTTTTTAAGGACACATGTTATTTTATTCGGTGCATTCGGTGATTTAAGAAAAGACCCTGCTCTGTTTTTATTATAAACTGATGAATGCACAATAATTTGTAAGAAAAGTTACTAATAAAAAGAATAACAGATTAATTTTAAATAGATATATTTTAAATCAATGTATTATTTTTTTAATAGTAAAGCCTAGTACACATGGGCTGAATGTCAGGCAGAATCGGCCGGCTCAATAGAACCAATAGACAATATTTGGCCCGTGTGTATGGCAGGCGGTCCGACAGAAGCCAACCTGAGCTGTCAAGGTATGGCAGGTGGTCTGACAGGAGCCAACCTGAGCTGTCAGTTTAGTAGTAGTGTGTATGAGGCTTTACAGTTAAACTATCAAATGGATGGCACTGCAGATAAACACCGCACCAGAAGGTGGCAGTGTTCATTTTCAGGCTTTAGGTTTTGATTTTTGGCAATGGAGCCTCTAGCCTGCATGTGTTGACTATGTCAGAGATTACATAATGATCACATAATCAGGAACCACTCTAATTGGTTCCAAATTGTGGGGATTCCAGGTGTTATTGACACCTAGGATTGAGAGCTTGCATCAACTTGAAGTATTGATTGCTGGCTCTCATGGGGGTTACATTTATTGTGTTCCTCGAATTGTGCCAGAGAATGTTAATATAGAGACTGTGGGCAAAAAGGGGCTAAAGAAAGAACAATTGCTGTAATTTCAACTTGGGCATACAGTGATGGTACAGCATGGAAACGTGTTTGATTTTTCTACAGGAAAAATGTAATTAAAATTTTAACAAAAATAGTTTATTAAACAAACGCTATATCCAAAGTAAACTTTTCCTTTTAATGTATTAAAACTGAGCACTAGAAAGCATTCCTGAATTGTTCACACAAACCATTGACTAATCATTGTAATAAGGAAGTAACAATTAACTCAGCTGTATAAAAATGCTTTAATGGAAAACTCCTCCTTGTCCTAATTAACAAGCCAGACGGGCCTTCTGTTCTCCTGATGAGCAATTTAAATAGCAGTAGGTTAGTTAATGCACACGACAAAGGTAACTTAATACAGCCTTTCGCATTTGAACATTTCCCTCCAATTTCTTTTTATCCATTTTCAAGTCATTGTAGTTTCCATCTGCAGAAGGTTCTGATGTCACATCTATTAATAACCATAAATCTTAGCGGAGCTCCTGGAGGGTAAAATGAATATTAATTAATAACCTTAACCTGAATGGCACCTCTTTGTAACAGTTATTAGTTGCATAGAGTATCACCATCAAATCATTTCAAGCAGGCCAAAATAATAAGTGGCTCTCATGAGGTTTCCTTTTACCATACAGCAATCAGGATTTCAATGGGATTTGTAAATCATTTTTAAAATGTAGTTAGTATATTAAAATAGACGTAAACAATGTATGAAATAAAGGTGCAAAGCCAGGATTCATTACATGTTTACATCTTCTTTTAAATGCAAAAAAAATGCATGAGTGAATGGGCAAAATGTGGATGTTGACCATATCATCTGTTTTTCTAGCAAAAAAAACAAAAAGAAAAACACCATAAAAAAAGCTCCTCTGGGTACCACTTCCAATTTTATTTGGGCAACATTTTTTACAATAGCTTCAGTGAAACTTATTTTATAGCATGGGTGCATGAAAAAATTGATAAGCCCTTGGCCAATCAGATTCAGGGTTTGAGATTTCAAATGTCAGAGCAGAAGAATTTCATTGAAGACTAAGGACTAAAGTAATTCAGTCACATTGCTTTACCCATCCATTTGTACAGACGAGACTGTAAACTTTAGAGTTTGGGACTTAGACTAACCGGTTCCCGAATAGTTAAAAAAGTACGTGGGTACGATATTTTATTCAAAGTGACTTCGATAACATTTTTTACAACGGGTTTATTTTAACCTTCACCATGGGTCTCCTCGAAAAAAATACCACAAAAAGAAAAACAAAAAAAACGATCTTTTTGTCTACTATACCAGTTGTAGGTGTAAAACGGGTAAGTGAGTACGTAAAAAAAACGTAAATTTTCTTCTACATTTGTACATTACTTA
>BLSH010131538.1:914289-932205 GCA_018402905.1 Glandirana rugosa | reverse complement strand
CTGATTCCCGGTTTCATTTAAAGTGATACACACTTTTTGCAGAACAGTGATATGGGTACTCCCGGCTTATTTATACTTTTTTGACACAGTTTGAAGATGATTTTAGAACAGTTCTATGGCCTCTAATGTTAATTAATACTTTTCAGACCCATTTTGAAGATGTTCTCCATTTTTGCATTTTTTATGTTTTTATTTTTTTAAAAATATTTAAAGTTATTTCCCTGTCCCCATTTCTTTGTAGGGCACTTGTCCCACCCTTACCCACATTTTCCTTCCTTTTGCAGACCTCTAGGACCTTCCTGGGCTTTTTTACAGCATTTTAAAGATTTTTCATTAAAATTACCAGAACCCCGGATCCGAACCCGGACTTTTTTTGACTTTACAGTCCGGGTTCGCTCAACTCTACCCATTACTAGACTGACATTGCTAGACTAATTTTTTATGGTTTTTATATATAACTAAATTTTCAATGTTAATTAACCCGCATTAGGCAACACATTTGTCTGTTATTATAATTCTGTAAGCAAACAAAATCTAAAAATGTTACTATATTCCTTCATATAAACAGAACCCACTCAGAAAAACGACTTAATGTACTGGATGTGGCTTTAATTACTTTCATTTTTCCATGGGTGAAAGGTTTGGTCTCCAACTAAGGTAAATAGTAAATATGGCAAAAGAGAAATTCTAGCAATGGTTTACAAAATTCCCATGAGAAATAAGTAATCTTGTAGCCTTTTAAATGTATTTGTTACATTTTTACAAGCCATTTTTTTTTTTTTTTGCAAAAGGAATAAAAGGATAAATATGCAGTAAAATAGTATTACAACAACTCAGTTTTTGTCCTTTTAAAAATATTGAAATATTTTTTTTGAGTAATAATTATAAACAAATACAGATGTTGTCATGCACACAAGATCTTTCTATATAATTTGAAACACTGCCTTCTGCCTTTTTTTTGGTTGTAGAGCTGTGATGAAATACAATTATGTTGATGAGAAAAATAGTTGAAAAATAAGCTAAAAATAAATCGATTAACTAAAAAAAAAAAAATCCCAAAAATAGTACTAAAATATAAATAGCAATGTTAATGCATTTAATTGGTTTAACAAAACCATCACTTCTGTTCCTAATCATTTACTTTTTTTTGCAGTGGAATTTATTTTATAATTCGCAACTTAAAAGCAATGCTTACAGTAGAGAAAACATTCAAAAAAATTCCAGCCTTATGATCATATTGCAAAAGACCTTATCATATTCATGACAATGGAAATGCAGCTGGCACATCTTGATATAAAGTATTGTATACTACAGAAGTGTCATAAGTCAATTATGCCACTTGCTAAAGAGTAGACATGGCTCAAGACATGTCACAAGGCAAGTTATCCTGTATCTACCACCCACTGACTAATGAAAATTAGCATGTGTTGCTTGTAAGAACCTGCAGTGAAAGATTCTGGGAAATGTAAGGGCTCCATTATCAACTAGGAACTGGTGAAGATTTTTTTATAGTTTGGATCAAATTACATAGATATCCTGTCGCTTGACAAAAATAGTTATATTTTTTCGTCTATAATAATAAGTGTAAAGAAAACAACGAGGAAGTATAAAATCTCTGTTAGACTTTTTTTACCCTCCATGATTCCATTGGGGAGATATCTTTTAAATTCAGTTGCGGTAAGTGGGTCAAGAAAGAAAGGGATTTATCTAAACAGAGGGCAATTAGTTATGCTCATTTTGTTACAGTGGTAAAAGGATAAAAAAAAATATATCAGTCCTTTACTTCTTTCTGTGTCCTCACTGGGTTTATCCCTCTCACATTCTGTATGGTTTTTGAGTCCCAAATTTGGAGGAGATACACATCAAAATAATTACCAAGGTATTAATGCTCCCCTACACTATCTAAGACTAAAATACAGTTTGGACTATAGCTGGCCTTTAAGATTTTTACATTTGATTAATTCATCCAAAACAAGGACTGAAAGGAGGAGCAGCTTATAGGTGGTAACTAGAAGTATCTATCTATCTATTTATCTATCCACCCAACTATCTTCCTTTATCTATCTATCTACCCATCCATATCTATCTATCTATCTATCTGGTTATGTTAGCAAAGACTATAGGCCGTTCACTTTGCAAGGGAGTTTTTTTCTTAGCTGTGAAATGAATGTGGTGAAAATTCACTTTGCAAACAATACCCAATCATGTTCAAGGAAAAAAAAAAGTATTTTGCTTGCACATGATTGGATGATGGAATGATGGAAGTCAACAGAGCTTCACCTTATTCACTATGATAATGGAACATTCCCTTGCAAAGTGACCAACCTATTTACCTTTAGTAAATACCTGTCTGTCTGTCTGCCTGTCTGTCTGTCTATCCATCTACCCATCTAGCTATGGGTTTGAGTCACTAAAGGTATTAGAGTGTTCACTTGGCAAGAGAATTTGCTCTCAGCTTAGTGAATGCGGTGAAAATTCCCTTTGCAAAGAATACCCAGTCATGTTCAAGGAAAAAACAGTATTTTTGCTTGCATATGATTGGATGATGGAATGATGGAAGTCAACAGAGCTTCACTTTATTCACTATGATAATGGAACATTCCCTTGGAAAGTGAACAGCCTATTTACCTTTAGTAAATATCTATCTATCTATCTATCTATCTATCTATCTATCTATCTATCTATCTATCTATCTATCTATCTATCTATCTATCTATCTATCTATCTATCCATCTATCCATTGTGTTCAGTTACTATAGGCATTAGACTGTTCACTTTGTAAAGAAATTTGCTCTTAGCTTATTGAATGTGCTGAAAATCTCCTTTGCAAAGAATACCCAATTACATGCAAGGAATTAAAAAACTATATTTTTGCTTGCATATGATTGGATAGAGCTAAACACAGCCTTGCCTCATTTACTAAGCTAAGAGACAATGTCCCTGCAGAGTGAACAACCTACTTATCTTTAGTGACTCAATATCTATCTATCTAGAATCATTTGAATCATTTCAACACATTTATTGGTAAGCTAATCTGCATGGTTTTTAGCTAGCTGTAAAGCAGTCAACACTCTTTCCATACCCAGAGTACAGTATGTATTTCAGTATACCTATGCTAGCTTTCTGTCTAGAAGACAGATGATTCTAAAACAATAGCTTTCACGCAACAGCATACTGTCAAAATTTCATGAGATAGCAGAATAAGGGCCTCAGCATAAATAAATACAGGTAATGATAGAAGCTTTGTTATATAAAATAGCTTGCATTTAGGTTTAAAAATCTTTCACATTTTGCAGCCTATTTGTATGATATAAACACAAACAGCAAACCTGCCATCAAATAGAGGTGAGCAGAGAGAGAACACGCTATGCTGGAGGTGTAAAGAAAACTGCCTGTCCTTGTATGCCCTCTGCAAAGAGACAGCTCCCTATTATATTAACAGCAAATGATCTCTGAGCAGTCAGACTACCTGGAGGTAATTGAACACATGCAAAATATCACACCACACACATTATTACTGTATATCATTAATCTCTTTATCTGTGCCTCAGATATGATTATTTTTCACTACATAAATATATTTATTGGTCCATAGGAGTAGAAATATCATGAAATATATCTTTATCAGTGAAGAACAATTTGAAGTTGTTTGATATGTACTTTCCAAAACTAGATCCTTAGTAATTTGCTTGGAGGGTGCTACCTGTGACAATGAATGGTGGTTTATTTCAAATAAGATGGTGTTTGATAAACATTTCTTAAAGGAAAGTGGACCTGCCTCTAGCAACCACATTATGTCCTACACTTAGCTGTCTGGATTACACTGAGACCTTTTCTCTTTTTTTCTATGTTTGTGCTGCAGAATCTCCACTCATTCCTATAGAAAGGCCATCTATAATGCATCCCAAAAAAGTGACCAAAAGTGCTAAAGTGCCTGAAGCTATGGTGGTCAGAAATGGCTTGTTTTAAAGCTTATTTTCTGTTAGTATAAGCTGGATCAATTTTCGGCAGGGACCAGGCAAATTTCAATCTACATTTGGCCACTGGAATTGAATAGAAGTCAATCTACCAATCAACTTTTGTTCAACCACCCTGTTAGATAAAAGCTGCCCAATCAGTGACTGCAACCAATGGCAACAGCGCTGATCTGTGTACTCTGACAGCAGGGGAGTCTCCCCTCTGCCAGAAAACAATAACACAGTGAGGAGTATTCCCCCATCCGCCTCAAAAGTGTGGGTGGGAGACAGTGTATGGCCAGCTTAAGAATATATGAATACTTCAGTGTTTATGTAGAAAGTTATGACATGCTTCAACACATTTATATATAAGCTCAGCAGCACCATTTGTTGTAAATAATGTAAGTAAAAAAATTCTCCTATGCAGTGGATGAATTTCAGGTCTAGGGAGCATGGACAAGCAGAATTACTTACCCAATCCTCTGCATTAGACATGAGGACAATGAGAGCCAATTCACCAGCAGAGCATGGGGAAGCACCATTTGCCAGGGTAGCAGAGGATTGGGTAGGTAAAACGGTTTTTACTCTCATCTAGAAAAAATGAGCAACTAAACCTTGCAGTGTAGGTGAATTTTCAAGTTCTTGGAGTTGGGCTTTAACAATGTTTTTGTAACCATAGAATAGTTTGTGCTGATCCCCTTTGATGAAGTCACGAGGCACGTGACGTAACGCGTAGGGCGGCAGGAGAGGTGTACCCTTGATGTTACTGGAGTACTGGATGTTACTGGAACGAGCTCGATGCTCGTGGAGTTTTGCATGCGATTTGTTTTTAAAAAGTGAGTGTTCCTGTTTTTTTATCTAATAAACGCTTGTTAAAACGCTATTTGCACCAAGAGAGGTTTTGTTTGTTGCCCCCATATACCCCCCCGAGATGACCCCAGAGAAATAGCTGATGGTATGGAGCCTATATGAGTAGAGAAGGAAGCAAGAGGAAGGAGCAGGAGACCGAGGACCCCTAGTGGTGGAACTGATCCCTTACCACACAAAGATACCTTTATGTGCTTCTGTTTAGCACACTCCAGGTGAGAGGCTTGAGCACCTAGAAGTGATATCACAGATGAAAAATCACTATACTATATGCCCTGTTAACACCACTTAAGCACCTATAAAGAAAGGCACAAGATATTTTTTAAGAAGAAAGTCACAGCCCGAAGGATCGGTTTTATGTATGCTCTTATAGACTATTAATACAGAAGTTTTACCACCCGTTTTATATCTGGACTTGCTAAATGTTTTATATATATGATCTGATGTTGCACAGCTTGGGTTTATTGATGTGGTATATGTTGGTCCAGCCTTGAGACGTATAACGATATACCATTAAGCAGTATTTATTTATATATATTTTATTATCATTCTTACTACACTTAGATCTTATTACATCAGGCTTTTACGCTTGTTATGCTTTTATTGCTATGGAATTTTAAATTATATACAAGTGTTAGTGCTCCACCCATTTTACCTGTGTTTAGATTTTGTTTGATGTTGTGGATTCACATCTTTGTGTGAGCAGCTGACACACACCAGCTACCATACGCACCTAGAGAGACTGTGGAAGCGCAGAAGCGCACCCTTAATATGTGCTGCAATATACATACAGTATCTCACAAAAGTGAGTACACCCCTCACATTTTTGTAAATATTTTATTATATCTTTTCATGTGACAACACTGAAATTACACTTTGCTACAATGTAAAGTAGTGAGTGTACAGCTTGTATAACAGTGAAAATTTGCTGTCCCCTCAAAATAACTCAACACACAGCCATTCATGTCTAAACCCCTGTAGATTATCATGACTTTAGCTTCTTTGTCTGGAAGACAGACACCATACTGTTTCCTGCATATCCTGGGTGCCTGTGTGAACTTGTAACTGACTATAATGTAAGTATTTACATATTACTTTGACGTCAGGACAACAAATAAGTAAGTTAGGAACCACATTGACAGGAAGCCAGGGAGAGCAACATAAGCCCCACTTTGGTTCTAACCTTTCCTGCTCCCTACAAATAAGGTCTTTTTTTCTTGCCACTCTTTGGGAAACACAATTAGGGCTAGTTTACCCTAATGTTAGCCCTCTGAAGAGCAATCTGTGATCATTTGCATTTGCATTTCAGAGAGTGTTTGACAGTGGTGAGGTTATATCACTTCCCCATACCCTATTTCAATCCATAAAACCCCACAACCCATACATTACATATCATGGCCCCATTCAGATGAATGGGTCATGTACGGTGGGCAGCATGACCAGGGGGATCATTTTTGTTGCGGACACAGCATGTGAACTACCGCCTCCACTGCCTTTGCAGCTAAAGGGGAGTTGATTTTTGCCAACCCTCAACCACAAGTGTAAATGAGCTCTTAGATAGTAAAATGAATACTTATAAAGGGAAATCTAGCCTCCGAAATACTGTTTGACCAGCATCATTATATAGTATAGACTAAAGTGTTGTTTACTACAGATCATAAATGCAAAAAATTGAGGTTAGCAATGACATACTTTATCAATATCAATGCATATTTCCTTACTAGACAATAAGATTTATAATTTGTTATTTTTACTAAAACAATAACGATTTCTGGAGGAAAAAAGCTTTTATTACCAACAATGAAGGTTAAGCCTTATTGCACATTGAGGGAACATGCACAAATGCTGGTAAAGTGCGTCATTCTCAACCTCAGTTTTGACATTTGTGTTATTCCACAAAGGTCAAAATTAATTAGAAATCTAGACCACAGCAATATGTTACCACAGATCATGCAGGCGAATGTGGCTTTAGTTTTGGATTAAACTGATGAGCAATAAAACTGTTGAGATGCCAACGTTGGTGAGATGCCATGGCGTTGGCTCAACATTGATTCAGGATTATTATGCTAGACATCATGTTTGGTATGTGTGACACACAAAAGTGGTAAGCATTTAGATATTACCTTAATTTAGACTTCTTGCAAGTTACAATGAAAAGTGTGAACCAGATACTCATTTAACAGTTTGTCTACATGTGTTTGTGTGCCTCTCTTTTCAGGCAGATAACTAGGAATGTAAACATGAAGCAGCTCTCAAGGGGTAAAGAGCAGCCCAGAAAGAGCACAGAAGCATCTAAAATACATTTGAAAGTGAAAATACTATTAAACCTTCTACGTTTGCTCATTGTGAGAATTAGCATCAAACGGTAGAGCTTTAGAGGACACTGCCACTCGCATTCTTCATTTTAAGGGCTTTACTTTCCCATACTTATTAAAAGAAAACTCCAGGAAACAAAATCAATTTTCTTTGGGAGATGGGTGGTCTCGTAGGCTGTCTTGCATTGAAATCTGCTGCAATGACCCGGTTACTGCGTTCACCAGACATCAACACAATTTCTATCCGCTCTGCACGTGTTAACCTCAGCGACATGTCAATGGCTGTAATTTTTCTTGTGAAATTCCCAATAAGTTTATAAGTTTGATCACATGACCCTCTTCCTATTGAAAAAACAAAAGTTGGATTCAAAATGGCCGACTTCAAAATGGCCCCCATGGTCACCACCCATCTTGAAAAGTTTCCCCCCTCACATATACTAATGTGCCACAAACAGGAAGTTAATATCACCAACCATTCCCATTTTATTAAGGTGTATCCATATAAATGGCCCACCCTGTATAATTTTACATTTTGAACATAGATACACTTTAAACAAAGACAGTATATTAAGACTAATTTATGAAACCAAACCAAATAAGATATTGATAACAGCAATCAAGCAGCTTACACGTTTTGATAGTTAAAGGCAACATTCTAACTTTTGTGCCACTTTTTTGTCCAGTGGGCCTACAATCTTCTGAATTAGTTAAAGGTTTTTAAGTAGTTTGTAGTTTATTTAAAAAAAATACAATGAACTATTAGTGTAACTATATTTATTGCAATAGGAATACAGTTCCTCTCTTTTTTTCATCTGGCCTTTAGGAATCTGCTTACCACAGCAAAGTGATAATTTTGCAGCACGTTGCTGAATTTAAATCCAAAGCATTTAGCAATGTAACAGATATTATTCTTGTGTTTTGGCCATCTCCCAATTAGAAACTTCCACATTCTAAGCCTCTCATCAGCCTCCTAAGTGAGTATATAAATTATGGTAGAATGTCTACATAATGGTGTAGAGTAATGGTTTATGAAATTACCTGTACCAACAAATCACCGAAGAGTCCAGCTAATGATGGACTTACTGACCCAGGGAATAAAACACCAACCATATTTTAGTGCTAGGAGACTGGTGGAATCTAATGCAGTTCCATAAATGGAACATTTTTGGCATTTACTCAAGGAAAGTGTTATATAGTCACAGCAAATGCATTTTTGTTCTACTTAAAATTTGAGAACTGATATATTCTAAAATACTGCTTTATCATAAATATCCAGATGTCAAAGCTTAAATGTTTATATAAATGAAACCTGTGCTGCAAGAAATATGGGGCTGTAATTGCTTACCTCTTCTTTTGAAAATGCTAGCTACCTAACTGTCATGCCAATACAATGGCTTCAATACTTTCTGAACCCAGAAAACATAATAAAGTTATGCACATCAAGAGTCCCGAATTTCATCAAACTTTACTTGCTGCCTGCTAGTTCTGGGTTAGTCAGGCAGTACTAAAGACAGCAAGGCAACAAGTATTTTAGAAGGAGTAAGATTATAGTTCAGACTATATTTAAAGCGAACCTGTGTCCAGGCTATAGCCGAATGACAGCAAAAATGCAGGCCTTAATTGCCGGGAGGGCACCAATAGACGTCCTCCTGTGCATGAGCTGCCTGAGCGCCAATGACAGCTGATCACGTGATGTAAACAAAAGATCAGTAATCTGCTTTTTTTTCTTCACGCTAACAGCCTGAGGGAAAAAAGCTGACCCACCTTCTGACAGAGGGAAATTGGTCCCAAAGAGGGAGAGGCACTGCTGCTATGCAGTGCCCTCCAGTGCCACCTGTCAGTGACCACCAGTGCCCCCTACAGGTGCATATCAGTGCTGCCTACCAGTGCCCATAAGTGCCACCTCCCAGTGCCTACCAGTGCCACCTATCAATGCCCACCAGTGCCACCTATCAGTGCCTATCAGTGTCACCTACTAGTGCCTACCAGTACCTACCAGTGCCACCCATCAGTGCCCATCAATGCCACCTATCATTGCCATCTATCAGTGTGACCCATCAGTGCCCTTCAGTGCCACCCATCAGTGCCATCCATCAGTGCCACCCATCAGTGCCATCCATCAGTGCCAATCAGTGCCACCCATCAGTGCCACCTACCAGTGCCCACCAGTGCTGCCTCATCAGTGCCCACCTGTGCCACCTATCAGTGCCCATCAGCACTGCCTTATCAGTGCCTATCAATGCAGCCTATCAGTGCCCATCAGCACTGCCTTATCAGTGCCTATCAGTGCAGCCTATCAGTGCCCATCAGTGCAGCCTATCAGTGCCCATCAGTGCTGCCTCATCAGCGCACATCAATGAAGGAGAAAAATTACTGGTTTTCAAAATTTTATAACAAACTTTTTTTCAATATTTTCAGTCTTTTTTTGTCTTTTAGAAAAAAATAAAAACCCAGCAGTTATTAAATACTACCACAAGAAAGCTTTATTTGTGTAAAAAAAAAATGCAAAAAAATCATTTGACTACAGTGTAGCATGACCGTGTAATTGTCATTCTAAGTGTGAGAGTGTGAAAAGTGGCCTGGGCAGGAAGGGGGTTTAAGTGGGGGGGTTTAAGTGCCCAGTAAGCAGGTGGTTCAACTATTTACATACACTTACCAAGCTATGGCCGGTACAGCACAGTTTTTCAATGTAAAATCCCCATTTGGAATAAAAAAAAAAGGGATTCAGGAGGGGACAGTCTAACCTCCTGAATGCCTATAAACTGGACCTAACCTGCGATCTGAAAAATGATCCACTTATGGTCACTTTTCAGAGCCACCTGTGTGAAAGAAGCCTAGCAACTTAAAGTCTAGTACACACCTCTAGTTTTTTTTTTGCTGGGTTGAATGAAAAAAAACCTGACAGCTCTGGTCGGAGATGCTGTACTAACAATCCAATGTTGGTACAGCGGTCTCCCCTGCTGAGCTATTGTGTTCTGACAGGGGGTGTCCCCACCAGAACACTCCAGTCAGTGCTCTCAGCCATTGGCCGAGAACACTGTTCGGGAGCTGGTCGGTTGCTGGTTTTCCAGTATGCACATCCAACAGAACCCGGATGAATGGCCGGCTTCTGTCAGACCAGCTGCAATACACATAGGCCGTCATTCGGCCCATGTGTAAAAGGCTTTAGAAACAACTGTTGGTTGCTTCAATATAGGGCTGGTAGCCTGCCAAAATCTTATTTTCATAGAAAAATAGCTAACATTGTGTTGTGATCTTGGAAACTCCATTTCTCTGCCTTGCTTATACATGGTACAGTATCTCACAAAAGTGAGTAGCCCCTCACATTTTTGTAAATATTTCATTATATCTTTTCATGTGACAACACTGAAGAAATGACACTTTGCTACAATGTAAAATAGTGAGTGTACAGCTTGTATAACAGTGTAAATTTGCTGTCCTCTCAAAATAACTTAACCCACAGCCATTAATGTCTAAACTGCTGGCAACAAAGTAAGAATGTCCAAATTGGGCCCAAAGTGTCAATATTTTGTGTGGCCATTGTTATTTCTCAGCACTGCCTTAACCCTCTTGGGTATGGAGTTCACCAGAGCTTCATATGTTGCCACTGGAATCCTCTTCCACTTGTCCATGATGACATCTAGGAGCTGGTGCATGTTAGAGACCTTGCGCTCCTGCACCTTCCATTTGAGGATGCCCCACAGATGCTCAATAGGGTTAAGGTCTGGAGACATGCTTGGGCAGTCCATCACCTTTACCCTCAGCTTCTTTAGCAAGTGGTTGTCTTGGAGGTGTGTTTTGGGGTCGTCATCATGTTGGAATACTGCCATGCGGTCCAGTCTCCGAAGGGAAGGGATCATGCTCTGCTTCAGTATGTCATAGTACATGTTGGCATTCATGGTTCCCTCAATGAACTGTAGCTCCCCATGTTGGCAGCACTCATGCAGCCCCAGACCATGACACGCCTACCACCATGCTTGACTGTAGGCAAGACACACTTGTCTTTGTACTTCTCACCTGGTTGCTGCCACACACGCTTGACACCATCTGAACCAAATAAGTTTATCTTGGTCTCTATCAGACCACAGGACATGGTTCCAGTTATCCATGTCCTTAGTCTGCTTGTCTTCAGAAAACTGTTTGCGGGCTTTCTTGTGCATCAACTTTAGAAGAGACTTCCTTCTGGGACGACAGCCATGCAGACCAATTTGATGCAGTGTGCGGCGTATGGTCTGAGCACTGACAGGCTGACCCCCCACCCCTTCAACCTCTGCATGGATATGACGCTGAGCACGTGCACTCAACTTCTTTGGTCGACCATGGCGAGGCCTGTTCTGAGTGGAACCTGTCCTGTTAAACTGCTGTATGGTCTTGGCCACCGTGCTGTAACTCAGTTTCAGTGTCTTGGCAATAATCTTATAGCCTAGGCCATCTTTATGTAGAGCAACAGATCTTTTTTTCAGATCCACAGAGAGTTCTTTGCCATGAGTATGAGAGTTATAACACCGAATTTAACACACCTGCTTCCCATGCACACCTGAGACCTTGTAACACTAACGAGTCACATGACACCAGGGAGAGAAAATGGCTAATTTGGCCCAATTTGGACCTTGTCACTTAGGGGTGTACTCACTTTTGTTGCCAGCAGTTTAGACATTAATGGCTGTGTGTTGAGTTGTTTTGAGGGGACAGCAAATTTACACTGTTATACAAGCTGTACACTCACTACTTTACATTGTGCAAAGTGTAATTTCTTCAGTGTTGTCACATGAAAAGATATAATAAAATATTTACAAAAATGTGAAAGTGATTTGTGAGATACTTTACATGAGTAAATGAGTATGTGTACACACAGTATGAGTAATGAGTATGTGTACGCACACCAAGGCACTTGATTTTCTAAAAATACCAAATTCTTCTCAACACTGACCTCACAAAGTGGCTGATACTGTATATTACAACTATAGAAAACTAAATGCGCACATAATTGAAGCTACTGCCACTACCACCATCTCATTCTTTTCAGAAAGAGGATTGGTTACTTTTGTCAACTCCAAAGGTGTGCTCATTTGTTTCCGACAGTTTTCAACATTAGCCTCAAACCAGAAAGAGAGTATAGCTGACTAAAATAGAGTAAGGATTTCAAATATTTGCTTGTTCTAGACATGTCACCTTTTATGCCTTTTCATTCTTTAACCAGTCCAGATCTGCACTATAACCGAAAGATGGCTACGGCGCGGATCTGAATTGTCCGGGGGATGTCCATGGACGTCCGCCCCTTTGCACGCTCCCCGCGCGCACACACAGCCAGCAGCGGCACGCTCTCGCGAGAGACCTGCGATCCTCTGTTATAGTGGCAGAATGGGGAACTGCCGATGTAAACACTGTTATGTTCCTGGCAGCCCTGCCCCCACACAGTTAGAACACGATGAGGGAACACAGTTAACCCCTTCACTGCCAATGACATTTATACAGTAATCAGTGGCTATTTAAATTTCTGATCCCTGTATAAATGTCATTGGTCCCAAAAAAGTGTCAAAAATGTCCAATATATGCGCTGCAATATCGCAGTCCCGATAAAAATCGCAGATCGCCGCCATTACTAGTATAATAAAATAATGAAAACGCCATAAATCAATTCCCATAGTTTGTAGATGTGATAAATTTTGCACAAACCAATCAATATACGCTGATTTTGATTTTTTTTACCAAAAATATGTACAAGAATACATATCGGCCAAAACTGATGAATACTTTTTTTTTTGGATATTTATTATAACAAAATAAAATCGTCACTCTTTCTTTGTTTATAGATCAAAAAATGAAAACCGCACAGGTGATCAAATACCATCAAAAGAAAGCTCTATTTGTGGAAAAAAAATTATAAAAATTTTGTTTGTGTACAACGTCGCACGACCGCACAGTTGTCATTCAAAATGTGACAGTGCTGAAAGCCGAAAATTGGTCTGGGCTCAGGAGGGGGGTTTAAGTGCCCAGTAAGCAAGTGGTTAATATCCCCTATGCGCCTAGATCTTTTCACAACAACCATTCCTAAAGTGGATTTAACTGCCTTAGTAAAGTTATGTACAGTTGACAATATGCTGCATAGTAATCACAAGTTAAGTGATTAAATGGAACCTCTTTTAAAAACAGCAGCATAGTGAATTGGACATTGCTAGATTAGTCCCAAGTTCAGGACTGGTCAAAGATATTTTCTTGCAAGCTTGATGAGCGTGATCTTGTTGTGATGTGTGCACCGCATATTACCTACTTCAAATGGGCAATGACAGCTCCAGCTGTACAGAAGGAATTGTCAAGCACTTTTATAGTTCACTCTAACGTCTGCAAGTCTTTGACCCTTTACTTACTGCCTGTCTGACCACTTGCTTGCAATTTTTATGTGCTGAAATCACACTCACTAATGAGCATTTGCCTTTTCATACTGTGTGCACTTGAAGAAACAAACTTCTGAGTTCTGTCTAGATATACAGAAGTACCAGCTACTTTGATGATACATGTCTTTGATTCCTATGTAGTAACATATTTTTTATTGTACATGTGTTTTTTCCTTTTCCCAGTCCCACTTACCAGCCACTTACTAGTGATCTGAGCAAATATTTAATGGATATTTCAAAGAAGCAGTTTGTCACTCTCAGTGCAGCACCGTTTGGCACTTTACAGGTTTTACTACCAAAAAAGTTTTTTTTTGGGTAAAAATGCTTATCTTTCTGCTGCAGCTTCTATTTGATGGGTGAAAGGGTAACATTGAGAAAAGAAAGCTCATTTTTGTTATTCTTAAGAATTGCTATATATTGAAAATCAAGTAAACACTTTTCTTCCCATTGGGAGAACTACAGTAGGAGGTCAAGCTCTTTACAATTTTACCTACAGATACATTTCTGCAGCTGGTAAAAGGTAAAGGCCAAAGCCCTGAGGTTATGCTATTACACACATGTCTACAGACCTGCAGCTTCAGCCCTTGTGTCAGCGAGCATTCATAAAGCAAGCACACTTCCAACCCCTTGTCCCTGCATTCATCAATAATTTCTTAAGGCCATAAGAGATGGCAAGAAGTACCTTTCAGCTTCATTATGGTTACTTGAGAGACTTCCAGTCCACGCATCAGTGGAGGCAGTCTATTCCTCTGTGGGAAACCCTATCAGCCTATGGGGAGAATCAGGGGAAGGCAGTCAGCGGTGACTGCTCTCTTAGCTGGAAACTTCACTCCTGTGCACTTTTCATGCAATCAATCATGAAAGAAGGTCAACAGACAGCTTTCAAATAACTGATCCATTTAACTACTGACATTGATCTGGATTAGAGCACTGTAGTTGGGAGGGGGGATAGAAGGGGCAGTGAAATCTAAGCCCCTTGAAGTGAGGCAGAGAGACCAAAACACATGCATTACCATGAATCTCATAGCGGCTTACTTTCTAACCTTAAGTGGCATTTAAGTTGACAAAATAATACCATTCTGTGTGCTGATGGCATTGTGACCACTATTTCTTTGCACCATATTGCCCTTGCTATATTGCACTGACTACTCAACTCCCCATAATATGCATAGCACCATTTGTACATAGCTTGATGTGCTATATAAAGTAGTCAGACTATTTTAAACCTACTATAGCAAATAAAGCAAGATGAGCAAATTGGTCCACGTGAACCAAGATTAGTCCTGCATGCGGTAGATTTGCAAGTAGCTGAAATTGCTCTACCATGATTGGTCACATGCATTAGAGAAAAGGAATAAATATGGAGACACTGTCCCAGGTTTTGCCTGCTCAAAAGGACGAAACCTATGAGACCTATGGCCATGGCTCGGCTGATTGTACAGGAATTTTGTTAAGGCTTAAAGTGTATTTAAATACAACTTTTTTCTTTGGATAGAGTGGTAAAGGGTTAGAACCTCATTCAGCTTTTTTTTTTTTCCTGTCTGGGCCTCTACTAGGGAAGTTTACTCTCTCTGTTTGCCCTGGAGACCTTTGTCACCTAGACAAAAAGTAATAAAAACCCAAAATTTAGAGTTGTTACCAGAACAGAAATGAGAAAGGATATCTTCCAATGAGGACCCCTTTCTGATGACAACTGTCTACGGGTATTTATGTCAGAAATTTAAATTTATGTCCTGTTGCTGAACAGGTAGTAAAGGGAACTCTCCTGAATGGGACACAGATGACAGCAAGAAAAAAAAGACATACGTTTTCACCATTCCCTACTCTGTCCAAAATAAAGCAAACATTTTATTTTACATATACTTGAAGGCTGTTCTAATCTTTAAACAGTAACATCTGTTTAAAATGTTAAAATGTAAAATTAAAATGTTGTGGTATTCCTATTAATTTGTCTTTGTCTATTAACCAGCAGCATTCATTTTTTTTTTTTTTTGGCTTGAAGAAAAATAGAATTGTTTAAGGAAGCCAAGGATAGCAAATATTTTTTTTTTTCTTATTCTTAGCAGAAAACCCCATGAAAGGTTAAATGTGAACATCGAATGAATTTACATAGCATGCAACAGCAACAATGCTATTTTCAGACAGCCAGACGCTATATACAACACCTGAATATCTGAATCCTAAGAGACTTATGCTATCTCTGTCTCCTTCATTCTCAGCAAGCCACTTCACAAATGCTCAGCCAGTCAAAGAAATGTTTTTGCCCCACCTCTATGCCTGGATGGGAATGGTACTTTATTGACTTGTGCTGTGTGATTTCTCTCTTACATTATACTTTTTAAAGTTAGAAATAAATGTTTGGATATTATTTTTATGAATGCTGTTTCTTACTCTCTAATAGCTCTGTTCTAAATGCTTAGAATATGTGAGTGTTAGTCCTCTAGCATACTAGAAAGATCGTCTTTACGTTACTATTTGTGCTGCCGGTACCACCTATTACTGATCTTTATATACCTTAATCTTGAGCATTCATATCTAATAGTTTTATAAGCCCTGGAAAGTGAACAGCAATGCAGGATTGCCTCTGAACCATCAGTAAAAATTAATTAGACAAAGATTTTCTAACACTGGTCTGATGAGATGTTTCCCATATGTAATTACATTGTACAGAATTGTTCTAATAGTGTCATGTCCTTCAGCTAAATTTTACAGGACTTAAATATTTGTAGCAATTGCCTAAAAAGAAGAGAAATTGTTTTTTGCTTTTATTTGACTGCTTATTTTACCTAATTAATCATTTCCTTTCGTGCACAACATTAATAGGAAAATGTAAAGCTGAAATCCAAGCAAACAACTAAATGCACATGTAAAATACTGTGTGAGCTGTTTTACCCATCAAAAGGATTTATATATCTGTCCATCCAATCTAGAGATATACACTTCTCTGCCACATAGCACATCACAGTCAGGGGTCAGGGGAAGGAACCTGTTCTATCTCTGCTGTTTCACTTTCACTTACAAGTCTGCTCCCAACCGCCACCCTGTGATTGGACAGTGAAGGGAAATGTATCACACTTACGAGCTCATCTCTCTGTCAATCTGCTTTCTTCTCCTTTAAGCATGCTCCTTGCACTGTAGAATACCTAACTGGTTACTGGAGCTGCTTCTACCTCCCTCTCTTGAAGCTTTGTTGTATAGGGACTACAATGGGCTGTCACGAAGTCAAACGAAGGTACTTACAATGCTTTAGTTAATTATAAATTCCATTTTATTACTGATTACCGAGCTGCGTTAATGTGAGTCTTCTATATCTGCCTGGAGTTCAGCTTTAAAAAAATGAGTTTGGTTTTGTAGAAATGATTGGTACATCCTTCCATTATGTGCATCCATAAAGTTAATATACTGTAAACACATTACCTGTATGCAATGTATATAGTATACTTGAACAGGGCGAATGTGAACTAAGAACATGGTTTCTTTTCAGCAGGAATGCAGTGGAATGCAGTACCGGCACCTTCAGAAGTGAATGTATGCAAAGGGTGCTAGGGTGTGCTGAAGGATCTACTGATACTGGCTGCTGGGGGATCTATTGTAGCTGGAGGGGATTCATTTTTTCAGGGAGGGAGGTCTATTGTTGCTGGGGAAGTCTATTGTTATTGGTGGGGGGTCTATTGTTAGCGGCATAGGTCTTATATTGCTGGGGGGTCAGTTGTTTCTGGGAGAGATCTAAAGTTGAGGGAGGGGTCCAGTTGGCTGCTGGAGGGTCTATTGATGCGGGCTGTGGGGAGATCTGCTGTTGCTGGGGGTCTATTTTGTGCTGGGGGATTTTTTTGTAGCAGGTAGTCCATTGTTGAGGGATCTATTGTTGCTGAAGGGTCTATTGTTGTTGCTGGTTGTAAGGGATCTATTTTATTGCTTTTCCTGTTATCATTAACAAATTCCATACAAATTACTTGGCACAAAAAAATGAAACTTGGTTCTGTATTCTCTATAAAGGGCAGTATTGGGAGCTAAGCAAGGGGTGGAATCAAGAACCGGTCCTCTGAGGTGGGTAGGGGCGGAGAAAAGGGGTGGCTCAGAAAGGGGGAGTTCCTGCACCTATTGTTTGAGGAAAAAGCCCTGACTAAGAGTCTCTGTTATTTAAATGAGTTGTCTAAAGACTCGGTGGGGAAAAGAGGCGGGGATGGGTGGAGTCTCCTGGCCAAGAACTAAGGTGGGGAACGAATCGAGGGTTATGACGGGAAATATCTCTTATGTCTTGGTTCAAAGTAAAAAAACACGGTTCATTAAACATACCTTAAACAATTACTATTGTCCTTTTCGTTATTTTATCTAGGGAATGTTGGTCGTTGTTGTTATCTGGGAAGTCGTTGTTATCTAGGG
>BLSH010131538.1:877667-904865 GCA_018402905.1 Glandirana rugosa | reverse complement strand
GATTTGGGGACCCTGATGTAAGGGGGGGCTCTCTGGGGGGACCCTGATGTAAGGGGGGCTCTGTGGGGACCCTGATGTAAGGGGGGGCTCTGTGGGGACCCTGATGTAAGGGGGGCTCTGTGGGGACCCTGATGTAAGGGGGGGCTCTGTGGGGACCCTGATGTAAGGGGGGCTCTGTGGGGACCCTGATGTAAGGGGCTCTCTGGGGACCCTGATGTAAGGGGGGGCCCATTGCCTCACTTCAAGTGCGCAACCTGGCTCAGCCTCAGTGCCGCTGCATTGCTGAAAGGCAGCAAATGGCTTGCAGCAATGCCAGTTTTTGAAATTCCAGCCAATTAGGCTGTACCATTGTGCCTGCATAATGTTAGCCCTCCCACTTCATGCAGGGATGTGAGAAGGAGGAGAATAAGTGAAATAATAAAAGGCGAGTGAGGACATATTATGCTACTTATGATTATTTGCACAATTGCGTATAGTTTATATACCGCTTTTGTGCGTGGTTGCAAAATTAAAGTGGGCTGGTCTGGGTGAAGTCCAGGGCCAAATTTTTGTCCCAGTCCAGCCCTGGACATGGTTGATTTACCAAAGGATCAAAAATTGTTCACTAAGCATAGTGAACAAAGTGAGGCTGTGTTTACTTTAAATATCCAATTATGTGCAGAGGAATTTAGAACTAAATCTGGGTACACGCGTATCAAAATGCAACCTGTTCAGCAGGAACTAGTTTGAATTTTGATGTGTGTGTAGCCCTCTCTTTTTAACAGAAGCAGGTCGTTAGTCCTGCTGGAAAACCAGTATCGATCCCTGCTGTCAGAATACAATCTCCTGGTTGAACAAAATCTATTGGTTGAACAAACAAACAAAAAAACTCACAGCGTGAAGCCAGCTTAAGATTTTCATTGCACAAAATTAGATAATTAAAGCAACCACAGCTTATTTCATTTTAACTTAAAGTGGAAGTTCAGTCAAAAGCTAACTAAGGCTAAACTTACTCCCACCGCCATTATAAGCCTATTCTATCTAACCCTGTAAAGAAAACATCTAAATAACTACCTATGCTAAAGCGCTACGGTCACATGATCTCTCCAGCGGCGGTACCTGTGTAGAGGAGAGACCGACATTGTTGGCTGCCCTTCCTGAACACCGGAGCCACATCTGACAGCTGTTCATGGAACTCGACTGGAGCAGCTTCAGAATAGGTAAGTATACAGGACTTTTCTTTACAAGGTTAGATAGAATAGGCTTAGAATGGGGATGGGAGTGGGTTTAGCCTTAGTTAGCTTTTTGACTGAACTTCCACTTTAACCACTTGCTGACCGCCCACCACAGCGTGACGGCGGCAAAGTGGCTCGTTAGCGCAAACCGCCGCCACCTGACAGCAGCCGCGATAACTAGCGCTCACTGTGTTCCAGGAGGCCAGGGAGCTGGTAGGGTGGACTCGATCTATGCTGCCTACCCGCGATGGCCCCCTCAGTGAAAGAATGGAGATCCATGTAAGTAAACACGGATCTCCGTTCTGTTAGAGGGGGAAGGGCTGTGATCACAGGCTTCTTGTATACGGAAGCAGTGATCACTCCCCTCCCCCTTCCAGCCCAGCCCCCATACAGTTAGAACACACCAAGGGAACACAGTTAACCCTTAGAGCGCCCCCTCCAGGTTAACCCCTTCACTGCCGATGGCATTTACACAGTAATCAGTGCATTTTTATAGCACTGATCACTGTATAAATGCCAATGGTCCCAAAAACTTGTCAAAATGATCCGACATGTCCGCTGCAATATCGCAGTACCGCCATTACTAGTAAAAAAATAAAAATAAATAAAAACCCCAGAAAATAATTCTCATCATTCGTAAATGCAGAAACTTTTGCGCAAACCAATCAATAATCGGCGATTGCGTTTTTTTTTTACCAAAAATATGAGGAAAAATATAAATCGGCCAAAACCAATGAAAAAAAGTTTTTTTCATATATTTGTTTTTTGGGTTTGTATTTTAGCAAAAAGTAAGACAATTTTTTTTTTTTTTTTTGCAAAATTGTCGCACTTTTTTTGTTTATAGCGGCCATCAGAAATGACGCAGAGGTGATCAAAGCTCTATTTGTGGGGAAAAAAAGGACATAAATTTAATTTGGCTACAACTTTTCACAACTGCGCAATTGTCAGTTAAAGCAAAGCAGTGCCAAATCACAAAAAGTGCTCTGGTCCTAAAGTGTGAAATCCTTCCGGGGCTGAAGTGGTTAAGTAATGTGAACACTATCTAAGGAAACCCACACAGACACAAGGTGAACATGCAAACTCCATGTAGACAGTATCCTAGTCAGGATTAGATCTGAGAACCCAAGTGCTGCAAGGCAGATGTGTCAACCACTAAGCCACTGTGTTGCCTTACTAAAAATAATGTAATTCATTATTAATTAAAAGAACATAAAATGTATGTGTACTATATGTATGAATGTGAGTTAGGGACCATAGATTGTAAGCTCCTTGAGGGTAGAGACTGATTTGAATGCACAATGTATATGTAAAGTGTGCATAAATTGACAGTGATATATAAGTACCTGAAATAAATCAATAAAATAAATAAAAACACTTTAAATTCAAGCTCAGATGCAAATGAAGGCAACAGTGTATTTCATGATATCAGCCTTTTGTAATATTTTGAAGAACAGCAGCAAGACAGAAGAGGGAGGATCAGTATCCTGAGCCAGTCCAGCCCTCCTCCTTCATTCACATGTGCCGACATGTAACATGCTGACAAATAGAAACAGAAGAGTGATGACATCATCAGTCTGCTTCATTGTCCAATCACAGACTGGGATGGGGAAGGTGACTGAGCTGAACTGATTATCTGTAGTTGACGAAAGTCAGGCCACCAACCTACTCAACCTGGCTATGCTGTGCCGCTGCTTTCCGCTGTGGCTGCATGAACTAAATCCTTTGGCTGATAAAATAGCTACTATGTATTTTTATTTCAGCTGTGCATTTAGCTGTTTTCTAGGAGTTTAGCTTTAATAGAAACTCAAACTGCCTGTTCACAAATCTAGAGGTAGTCAGTAGAGATTATTTTTGTTAATGTATATCCTCTATAACCTTTTTTTTGGGTCTAGTTGTTTTTTTTCACATAGCCAAAATAACTTTGAAATCAAGACCAAAACTTTAGGATCAGTACAAAATAATAACTGTCACTAAAAGAGCTCATTATTATCACTCAGCAATGTTAATCTGTCAAAAGCTACACTTAAAAAAAGTCAGTAACAACACCTACACACCGTCTGTTGTGTCTGTACGTTTCAGCTATTACATCTCAGGTACATTTCTATGATTGCCCTTCAGAAGGAAAAGTTTGAAAGCTGTTAATGATGTGATGTTAACCTGCCTACACAGATCCTAACTATCTTCTAAGTGTACATGATAAAAGTGTAAAGTGCAATTTCATGCAAATAAAGAACATAAAGGGATTCTATGAGAGACAAAAGCACTATATAACACCATACAGATGTTAAGCTTTGTATAAATAAAGTGCAAGGTGTTTATTTAAATGTATACGTTTTGCTCATTCTTTAAATGCAGTTTACGACCTTTTACATCCCAGGTAGGTTCATAACATCCAGCATGTGACTCAAGTGGATTCAGTTTCTTAACTTTGTTTCCAAAAATAATATTCTTAATTTCTGATGAGAAAATAAGTTTGTGTAGTCCAGCTTCTGACCCAGAATTTTGTGATTCATATGCTTGCATACCTGTCAGTATTTTAAAATAATTTCCATGGATGCTTTGCTCAACCCTTTTTGTACCTATTCAGTTCAGGTTCACTGAAATTTTAAAACAAAAATAAATCCCCAGTGTCTTTCTGGGTATTTGAAGTAAGCAGTGAAAATGTTTCATGAATATGATTAGCGTGTAGTAATGAAAAAATATGGAGGTTGTCATTGTTGAGCTCTCGTTCTGAAAAATGCTAGCTGCCTGACTGTCAGGCTCACCCCCTTGGCTGTCATGGCTGGTATAAACTACAAACGTATCATATAACGTAAAGCTGTGTATATTATTATTATTTCAGGTACTTATATAGCGCTGTCAATTAATGCAGAGTATACTATAGAATGCCTGAACAGAGTGGTAGAACCATATTGGGGAAAGCTGCACCCAGGCTTGCTAATAAAATTGGGTGGACCTGAGATTTTTAAGACCACTATACAGGGTAGTTTTACCACATATATAATATATAAAAGAATTCCCATTATTGGATTCTACTACACATTATTGCATTGGGTAATTATAGCCAATGATATGTCCATAGTCAATAAAGATAGAAAATAGAATATTATATGGTGGTTTAAAATGTTCTGCATTTAAATCAGCCCTACTTGTAAAGCATTTGGCACCATATTTAAGTCTGCATTCACACTTCACAGAATGCATTTCTGGTAATTTTGATGCCTTTTTTTACGCTTTTGCAAGTGTAAACATGCATCTTTAAAGTGTATTACAAGCTTTATGCAAGTATTTTTGCATGTTTATCAAGCTTCAGACATTTGTTTTCTGGGCTGGGGAAGGGAAAGCAGTTATTCAAGTACAAAAATGTGCAATTACACATGTTGCATTTTTACAGCACTCACATTGAAGTCTATGGAGGAAAAAAACTGATTATGCTTAAAAAAGTGCAGCGCAGCCATCGTGACCGTGCCATGTTGCTAGGACACAGTGCGACCCTGATCTCTGTAAAGAGCCGATGACATGGCTCTTTAACCATGTGATCGGCTGTGTCCAATCACATGTAAATATGGAAGTACTGTGAATTGGCTCTCCTCGTCTCACACTGACAGATTGATGGCGAGGAGAGACGATCAGGGGCATCTCCTCAAGGGGGAAACTAGGGAAAGTTGTCACTGATGATCAGTGCCCTGATTACAGTAAAGCCCCAGCAGTGCCATCAATCAGTGCCATCAATCAGTGCCCATAAGTGATTCCAGTCAGTGCAGCCTTTCAGTGCCCATCAATGCCTGCTCATCAGTTCTGCCCATCCATGCTCATTAGTGCCTCCTATCAGTGCCACCCATCAGTGCCCATCAGTGCTGCCTATCCATGCTGCCTATCAGTGCCTACCAGTGCCATCTATCAGTGCCCACCAGTGCCACCCATCAGTGCCGCCTGTCAGTGCTCATCAGTGGCGCATATCAGTGCCCATCAGTGTGGCATATTAGTGCCTCCTCATCAGTGCCACCTAATCAGTGCCCATAAGTGCCACCTCATCAGTGCCCATCAGTAGAGCCCCATCAGCAAACACCAGTGAAGGTGCAAAATTACTTATTTACAAAATTTACTGACAGACAGTAAGAAAAACGTTTTTTTTTCAAAATGTTTGGTCTTTTTTTTAGTAAAAAATTAAAAAAACAGCAGTGATTAAATACCACCAAAAGAAAAACGTATTTGTGTGAAGAAAATTATTAAAAATTAATTTGGATACAGTGTTGCATGACCATGCAATTGTCATTCAAAGTGTGACAGCGCTGAAAGCTGAAAAATGGCCTGGGCAGGAAGAGGGTGAAAGTGCCCAGCAGGCAAGTGGTTAAATATGGTGTTGAACCACAAAACCACCAAGCATTGAAATGTGAACAGGTACCATTACAGACAATGGGGTACTGCATGTCGAGCGTGGTCAAGCATGGAGAAATACACTACAAAATGCTCAGGTGCGAATGGGGACTAACAGGTAAGAAAATATTCAATGACATTTGACCTTTGTTCATTGATGGGGAAAGGTGGTTACTACAATATTTATTACTAGAAGTCAAGGGATCCCTGCTAGAGAATGTTTTTCAAAGCAAGCAGAGAACTCCAGGGAGGCATCTCACCTGGGTTCCCTGTAACACTGTTAACTTTGAGACTTTTAGATTAGATCTGCTGTTGTGCCACGTTCAGTGAATGATGTAAATGTAAATATGTCTACAGTATATGAATATATATAAATAATGAATAATCAAACACTTTAAAGAACATTTTCTAAAAAGTTGACACATTTGCCAGCCGCACAATAGCTGCTAAAAAGCAGCTAGTGTATTGTAAACATCCACTGTGCATTCACCAGCTTCCACATCTTTCAAGTGCACGTTCCCGTCTTATAAATGCCATAAATGTTACCTGTGAATGTGTGATTCAGTGAATATGCCAGTGAATGTTTATATTGCATATTGTGCTTTTGGTTAAGTGTATGTTGCAACAATATGACTTCTTAAAGTTTTGGGCAGCTTTATAGGCTATATACACCCAGGTACTGGAGACCTAAGCTCCAGTGTGCTGTGATTACAAGTCATAAACTGACCAGTTAATGAATCTACCAATGGCAGTAAAAAGCTATCACTCTAATTAGTGTGTTGTCCACCATATGCTCGCTAAGTAAGAAATACATTTGTGGTTTGTCTAAATAGAACCCTTAACGCCATCTCAGACACATTTTGCGGTATGACCATTGTACAATTCATTAGCATTAGTTACAAGACTGCAGTTTCAGCAAGCTGTAACAGTTACATAAACCACTATTTGTAGAACAAGAAGAGCTAAAAGTACTAATTTTCTTGTTATCTCACATTCAAGGATGTAAACCTTTGCAACAAGATAATGAGAAAGCAGTAGTTATGTGTATACAAGAATAAACAAACTCTTAAATTTACTTGGTAGCACATTCAAAATCTTCAAATAGGATAATGGAAAATAATAAGAGGGAATTAAATATGCAATCTAAAAGAAGCAAATAAATAATAAAAAAAAGCACAAATAGAAAAAACATTTTCCACACAACTAGGTTTTGGTGTGGATTTTATAAGCTCATTGAAATTGTACTTTAAATGAACACATTGGTGACATAAATAGATAAAACTTCATACATAATCAATAGCGCACGTTATGGTCTTCAATAATAAAGACTGCAAAAAATAAAACCTGTACACAACCACATAGCTTTGTATAGTCTAATAAAAATGCACATAATCCAGTTTCTGTAATACGTTATATAAATATTTCCCTATATAATATTAATATGTAAAATGAGAGAGTGGGCTAGTTGTGCCTATTCTGTATTTGCATTTGTGCAGATGTACTCTAAATTATACATGCTCAGATTAGGGTCTCATCACTCAATGAAGAATTCCTGGCCTGTCAATAGTGGAAGAGCATGGAATGCTATAACTACATACACTTGTTCAGTAAAACAAAGGAGTGCCTGCCCTGGTGTCAATTAAATTGAGAGACATATTATCCAGAGACAAAAGAACATATGGGTGGGATTACCAATTCTGAGCTGCAGTGATGTTTATAAATGTAATGGCCTGTGCAAATGGGAACATCCAACAGAGTTTTCCCAGCAATGTAAGGCATACTAAGTAGATACTAAGTAGGTTTGGCTTTGTTGTAAATGTATATATATATATATACAGTATATATACACATTTTGACGATTTTGTGATACAGTTTGGTCCACATACAGGGAAAATATGGTGATAGAGCATCCTAATGGTCTTTATGCTTTTAATATGTCAAGTTTTTATATTTTTCTGCTATAAAATGTGATCATTTTAAACCCACTTTTGAGTATTCTTTTCTTCAGCTTGGGTATTGAGTGGTACCTTTAAAGTCCAGCACCATTTTCCTTTGTATATATATATATATATATATATATACACATTTTTTTCCGCTGAAGAAAGTATAATCTTTTGTAAATGTGCCGTATGCACTGGACATTCACTATCCGATTTTTATCTAGGTCCTCAAAAATTGGACAAAATTCACACTGTGGCTGGCCCAGAAAAAAATAAAAGGATCCAGATAAAACTGTTGGCTGCACAGAGACTGCAGTGTGATAAAGGGAAGAGCTCATCTATCTTCTGCTTCTCTTTTTACTGTCCACTCAAAACACGAGGGAGGGATGATACCTGTAAGTGCTACTTAAAGTGTTTGTAAAGGCACAAGGTGTTTACCTTCATGTATTCTATGTATGAAGGTAAAAAACCTTCTATGTGCAGCAGCTCCCCCAGCCCCACCCCCAATACTTACCTGAGCTCCCTCTTGATCCAGCAATGTCCACCAGAGCCTTGCCTCTCCCGGGACTTGCACACCTGATTGTCTTTTGGCAGCAGTGGGAGCTATTGAGCCAATCAGGAGGGGGTGAGGCCGAGCCTCAGCTCCGTGTGTGAATGGACACATAGAGCCTTGGATTGGAAGCGCGCTTGCTTGGGTGCCTCCAGCGCAAGCTGCTTGCTGTGGGGGCACCTGGCAGGTGGGAGGGGCCAGGGACACCAGCGTGGGACCCGAGCCAAGGAGGATCCAGGCTGCTCTGTGCACAGAGCAGGTAAGTATAAAATGTTTGTTATTAAAAAAACAAAAAACAAAACAAGGCTTTAATATCGCTTTAACTGCAGTAGAGAAAAATCAGGTCTTTTTCCCTGCCAGACAGTGTTGTGCTATGCAGAAATGTGTAAATCTCAGAACTGGATGGACAGAAATGCGGCAAAAGCAGCTTACTATGGGGGCACCCGAGCTGAGCCGCTGCTCTGTGTGTTCATTCAGAGACTGAGCCGTGGCTCAGCCTCACTCATCTCTCTCCTCATTGGCTCACTGACTGACAGTAGCGGGAGCCAATGGTGTCTTAGCCAATCAGGAGGGAGAGTTCCGGACAGTCGAGTCTCTCGTGCAACATTGCTGGATCGAGATGGAGATCAGGTAAGTATTAAGGGGACTGAGGGGTGCTGCTGCACACAGAAAGTTTTATTTATCTGAATGCATAGAATGCAAAACCTTCTGCCATTAAAATCACTTTAACAGTAAGGGCCCTTTCCCACAGATCCATTTTTGATGCGTTTTTGTAGTAAAAACAAGCAGAAGAAAATGCATGAAATATGTATCCCTTTAAATCCTTTGGTACTCTTCACGCCAGTGCACTGTGGGTGTGGTGCACTTTTAAAAATCCTGCGTGCTGCAATTTTTTTCAAAAGTGCACCAGAAACACATCTCCCATTGATTTTTATAGAAAACGCACCAAAAATGCATTGATTTTTTTTGTGCATTTTTTTATGTGTCCAAGTTTCACAGGTGCATGACTGCAGTCAGGAGTCAGGAAAGTAGATTTAAAATCAAAACTGGCACAATGAAGTTATACTAAATTATTTTGCTGTATTGGAAAACTGCAAATTATTTGTAGAATAGAAAATTGCAGGGATTGGATGGGTTGGAAATGTGAACGATCTATGGCTAACATAAGCATATTTCATTCTGATGATGAATGTGCCCTTATCAAACGGAGTGAATCTGTCTACTGAGATAATTACACAAAATAAAGCCTCTGTTCTCTTCAAACATTCAATCAGGATCAGGAGAAAGTTATGTTTTCTGAATTCCCTTCAGGCTGACTGAATGTTAAAAGTGAACATTTTGCTAGATTAGGGAAAAAAAAAACTGCTCTACATATAAAAATGTTTGTAAGATACAGAATATATAGAAACATATAGTGCTAACCTGGTCTGGGGTCCTGCAGGCCGGGTCTGGAAAATTCTGTAATAAAACACAGACACAGATCACTTATACATGGTTCTGGATATCAAAAAATATGATTATTTTTGGGCAAAAGTAACATAAAGGTAACTGTCATATAGAATTTCACCAATAGAAACAATTTTGCATACAGTGTGTTGGCTTGAAATATGTATTAAAGTGGTTCTAAAGGCAAAGGTTTTTTTTTATTACCATAATGCATTCTCTGCATTAGGTTAAGAAACCTTCTGCATGCAGTTTCTCCCTAGCCCTCCCTCCTACATACTTACCTGAGCCTGATCTCAATCCAGTGATGTGCATGAGAGCAGCAGCTCTCTTTGCTCTCAATCTCCTCATTGGACAGGGAGGCAACAGCGGGATCAATTGGCGGACAGGGAGGCAGCTATTGGTTCCTGCTGCTGTCAATCACAGCCAGTGAGGAGGGAGTGGGGGGCGTGGCAGAGCCAGGCTCTGTATGACAATGGAGCAAGTGGCTTGCTATGGGGGCAATAGGTGGCAAGAGAGTTTAAAGTGAAACTAAACTCTAGTTTAAAAAGGAAAAAAACAACTCCTATGAGGATGGAGTTGGGGCGTGGCTTACCAGCACTATGTGTGTCTATGGATGCACATAGCCTGGCTCAGGATCCAGTGGGATTAAACACATGCTAGTGCCTCCTTAGCACCTGGCTTGGTAAAGGAGGCACCAGAAGGATGAAGGACTGCCAGAAGAGGAGGAAAGCGACCTTTCAGTAAAATATTGTTGTACAGAGCAGGCAAGTATAACCCCTTTTGTATTAGTTTAACTCTTAAAAGCACCTCCAAATATCCAAATTATTTTTTTGCTGCTGTGATCTGGCTTGTTTTTGGCAGATGTCTACATTTGATCTCCATGGTCAAACTGTATGCAGTAATGTAGTCACCCTCTCTTGCACACTCCCGAGATGGACTAGGGAATATGGGATGTGTAGTATTCATAGAGCAGTGCATGCTTCCACAACTAAGGTTCACTGCTCATTCCAAAAACATGGAGGTGAAGGGGGAACGGTTACAAGAAAGCAGAAAAACACATAGATAATTTAATGAAGAATAGAATACAGGGTTATTAAGTAGTGAATGTGTATGGATTATTTCTATAAAATAAGGATATAGTTTAGTGTCACTTTAAGGGTACAGAAACATATTGATACTATGGATGAGAATAGAGCTTTTCTGTAGGCTTAATCCAATTTGGCTTTCAGATGCTGAGTCTTGCTATATATCACCCTGAGTTAATTGTAAAATACTTTGTGAAACCCTCTAGTAACCTGCTGAAAGCAGAGGCATTTTCTCCTTACTGTGCTGTTTTAAGAATAAAGTTTGCTATGGGATAATGCCTTTTTTTCACATTTTTTTGTTCCCCTGAAATAAAAGCCATACCCTAACTACATATATATTTCATTCCACCACTACAATGCAGATCAAATCAAACTCTAAAAATGATTGGTGGACATAAATGACTTTGGAGCTGTGTATTACAGTAAGTATAGTTTGACCCCTTTATGTCTACTCTTAGAAATTTGCTTTGTGTTCTATAGAGGCAGTGCTAGTTACTCAACTGTTCAAAATTAAATCACTGATTAAGCTTTTTAAAGTGTCATTCTCCAGATGCTTTCAAGAGAAAGAAATGTAGGAAGCCTTACTGAATGAAAATACGCATAACAAGCAAATGCTTTGGAGTTGATTTTCATGAGTGAGTGATGATAAGTTAGGGCTTTGAAATTTCTGTCTTGGAGGCCTTTAATTACATTGAAACACTAGGGGGGTTGACAATTGACATCAAAGTTATAAAGTAAACTCTTCATTCTTTGGAAGTTTGGTGAGAGTTGGAGTATAATATTCCAAAGGTAGAAAATACTTGAACTGCAAGTTCAACATCATCCTGAATGATGTCTCATTTGTGCGTTAATATGCCGAGGATGAACTACTTGAGATTTTAAAGCTTTTGTTGCAGTAAGTAGGTCAGCTGTTACTGAATGCTTCTTATATAGTGAAAGTGAATACTTAAAAAGTATGCTATATAATTGTACATGTTTATGACTGTATTTACATTCTCCTAAATAATAAGACCTAACTGTTATTCCATGAAAAATGGGTAAGGTGACAAGCACTTTTCACACTATACGGGTCCAATGGATGGATTAGGCTCAATTATCAATGTAACAAACCAGAATAAGGATAATTATTTTACAAAAGTGACATTTTTTCAATTAAGTCCAAAAAAATTGCAATCATGTGGTCTAAATATACTTATTCTTGTATTAAAGTGGAACTAAACCCTCTTATCCTTCACAGCCAAGGAAGCTGCTATCTTGATCTGAAGTTGCTGCAGTTGCTGCAACACATGTGATCAGCTACATCAGCAACCCTTTGATGGCTTCACAGTATGTAATATGTTATATACTATATAATTGTACATGTTATGAATGTAGTTATATTATCCTAAATAATAAAACCTAACTCTTATTCCAAGAAAAATAGGTAAGGTGACAAGCACCCATCTCACTTTTGGCACTATACCGGCCTGTTGGATCATCCATTTTTTTAAAATATGTTTATTGAGAATTTCCATATAAAAGTAGAAAAATATCATAAACAAGAATCATATGTCAGCAAAGGTTTTGGGACAAATAGCAGAGTTGTCACAGAGTTAAACTAAGATAATAGTGGTAAACAAATAAACTTAACAGCAAGGCTTAAAGTCGACTAGCATTCGTAGGTTAACTGGTATAAAACTTTTCTGGATAATCCATTTGATGGCTTCACAGTTTGGTTGAGAGCCAACATAAACACACTACTATCTGTAAAGGTTATATTTCAAGCCATTTCCTGAACGTAATTGTTTTGAGAACCATTAAATCGGTAGGTTTAGCTCCACTTTAAAGATTCCATTTTGCCAGACCATTCATTTCAACAAAAATCTTTCTACAAGGTTATATATTCATGGGATGAAGATGCTGGGCCAGCACAGAATGTAAGTAGACACCTCCAGAGGAGGAGAGGGCTATGACGTGAAATTGGGGAAGTGGTTATGCTAGTGAATTGACTCTTCCTAGTCTAGTGACATTTTTCTTTAAGTTCAGAAGCACATTACAAGTCAATAAAAATGATTAAGTATTTTCAAATACTTTGTTTTTTTCTGTGCTTTTACCTGCATTTTTTAAGTTGGTGACTTATGTCACACTTTCTAAGGTGCCATGGGATAGTACACTGTCTTTAAGAGTCATTTCTGTGCTCCTGATCTTCTGGCTACTGGAAATCCTCAGTCATATCACAACCAAGAACAATTAAAGATCCCAGCGGCACAGTTGCCATGCTGAAGCTCCCAAATTAGAGTAGAACACAGCATACAACAAGACTACCTACATTTATATAACGGACATCTGGGAGTGTCCATTGGTGGACTACATTAATGTCAAAGACAAAAACACACCACAAAGGTGTTAAAAACAGGTTTTAGGGAATATTTCAGGCTCTATAGAAAACATGAAACACTATCAACCAACTAATACAAATAAAAAATCCAGATAAAGGTATTTTGATTTGTTGGAGTTCTCTTTTCATCTTGCGAAATGTTTTGTACTTGCATAATAGATGTTGACAATGTTGGGTTGATTTACTAAAGAAAAATCTTCACACAATTAATGGTGTGAATATTGACTTAATTTATCCAACAATGCGAAAAACAAATTTAGTTTACTTCTTTCTTTTGCACGTGATTGAGTGTTCAAATTAAACATAAAATGATTGATGAGTTAGTACTATAACGTCTTTGTTACTACATCATATCAGTCTTTGTATGATAGATATCTGGTTTTAATATATATTGTAAACTTATGGATATGCTTATATTTTAGGGGCTTTTCTGATATTCTCAGACACCTCTGAAGAAGAATCCTCCAAGCGTCAGGTATCTTAATTCCCATCGCTGTTGGATACTTTATCCCCATTTGTTTTCCATTTCATGAGATGTGGTATTTTAGATTTCAAGCCATATTGTCCATTTGTACACTTCTGTTTTTAATCTTATGGATAAACATTGTCTATTTTTTACAAATATTTATCTTTCATGCTAGTGCCTATATAGTCATATTAAAAGAGTGGTTTGTTCTGTTTTCAGTTTATTGAGTAAGGATTCTCAACTCCTTAGGCCTGGTCATACTATATACAATTTTCTGGTTCAATTTCCATTTGGATTTACAAAAACCATATAATATGAGGTCAAACCTGAAAACTTTTAATTTGCATGAAACCAGGCACGGCCTTGCACTACATTTTTAAAGCTAAATATAAAGGAATTAATAACAAAATTGTATAATGTATGGCCATTTAGTGCATCAGTCACTAGAAGGCAGAACACCAGCACACCGTCTTTCATTTGTTATGACTGTGCTGTACATATTCTGTGCCAAGGGAGGGACCCAGCAGGTCCAACAATTACAGGCTGCCTTCAGAAAATTACAGGAGAGGGGTGGATACACAATCAGGTACCCTGTGCAAGGAGAAAGAGCAACAGGGACTGGTCTTTAAAAAAAGAAGCTCCTGCACAGAGGAAATGTTTACTCTGAATTACCACAGCTGTGGAAGAAATACACAGAGCACATCAAAATCAAATAAGAATACACGTGCCTCTTGTATTTAAACAACGTTTGCTTATTTCAGAATTCAACCTTAATCTATATTTCCTTTGTGTATACAACACATGTTTAAGTTGATATTTACTAACGAGCAGCATTAACAGAAAAAAATGAATAATCATACTGTAAATGGGTAAGGGCAACCCATGACAACCTAAGCCATTTAAACATTTTGTTATTTCACCAATCCATCATCTGATTGGCCGATATGAGCTACTGGATATAGGCTAGTGGTCGATAATGCACTTTATATTACTAAACTATGCATTTCCTATTTCTGGTTTTCTGAGACAGTATTATGTATAAGTGTCCCAGGAAATCACTAGGTTTCCCGGTACTTGTGCAGGCTTCCCTTGAGTGTTCTAGTTTTCCTACACAATTCAAACCACACCAATAAGCTGTCATTCTTCCAAACTGACCATTATATGTGTAAGGCTGTGGGAGTGCGTAAGCTCCTTTGGTGGGGGGATAACACTATAAAGAGCTATGGAAAAGGGTGCAAATGAGTAATAAATATTCAAAACTGCATGTCATACATACACACATACATTCAAACAGTTGTCTAGCCTTTAATAGCTCTGTGTGTCTGATAGCATCTGCCCAATAATGATTAATTCTAAACCGAGATGTACTGAACAAGCTGTTAGGAAGAATGGGCTTTGTGCTAAAATTGGACAATTAGGGCAGTAGTATTCCTTTACATTCGATTCTAAATCAGTAAAGGTAGAATTAGCAAAATGGTCTTGTCATTCCTATGGGAGATAAAGACTTGCCTTCCTTGTCTAAAAAATATTGATTGAAAAGGACAGTGGCAGTAGCTAGGGTAGTTTTTTAGTGACAGAGAAGTTAATGATTTAGTGATTAATGCAAGGAAAAATCTAGCCTTTCTTTCTGTATTGGTTTGCAATGTGAACAGCACCACATTTGACCTTGTCAAATTAGCAGAAGCCTAAAGTCTATGGAAGCAGCTGCCTGCTAAATATTGATGACTGCTGTCTGGGAGGGCAGTGTAAAGTACACACACAAATGCATAAAGCTAGATGGATGCAATGTCTGAAAAGAGCCAAGTACATCTCTCACTTAGAAATACAGAACTGGCTAGAACCATACATCCTGAAAACTGTTGAAGTCCACAATGTATGTGAAAGATTTCAAGCCATTAAACTTTATATTGCTATACACCGAGGGTTTCCATATATTGGCAAAATCCAGATTGCAACGACAAAGGAAAAACAAAACATGTAATAAACATATGACTTCACAGAACAAAAAGATTTTGTTTCTGGTAAACTGAAGTTATTTATGAAGATGATTATAAGCCAAGTACAACAAGAAGTTCTATTTTAGGATTTATGTCCTTTTCCCTAAAGAACGGGTTAAGTTGTTTTTACTGCTTATGCGCTAGACAAGGTGAAAAGTGAATAGATTTCAAAACTTGCAGCTGTTTATTTTTTTTTTGGTGCAAACTTCCATTTAGTATGTGGTCTAATAAATAGCATATCACTGCTGCTGGAGGAAAAGAAGTTGAGAAACTGCTCAAAGCACAACAATTCCAGCTGTAACTAATCCAGGATAGAAAAATAAAGCAAATATCTAATTGGCTATTATCAGAACACATTTTTGCTAGGTTTTATGCATGACACGCCTTATGCACACAGGACGTTAAAAACACATCCTAAAAATGTCAGTAGCTTTTAGTGACTTTTTTCAGCTTTTTTGAGCGTTTTTGCAGTGGCGTTTTTCCGCTTTTTTCCACGCTAGTTTTAAGCTAGCCTCTACTCATGCAGTACACGGTGACGTCATAAGGGGGTGGGGCCTCCGAATAACGTCATCCAGTGGCCCTGCCCCATGCCAATATAAGCCAATGCAGAGCCACGGATACACCATTAGTCCGGGAGATCGCGTCATGTCAACATGGGAAGAAGTGCAGAGGGAGCAGACAGTGGAGAAGAGAGCGGCAAAAGAGCAGAAGACAGATGATCAAGCAGAAGATAGAAGCCCCCTCAGACAAAAGAAGGCCCCACAAAATAGCAGAAGAAAGAAGATGCTAGAGAGGGGAGAAGATGCTGGAGCTGATTTAATAAAATATTTTATAAAGCTGTGTAGTGTGTTTTTTTTTACCCTTTTTTCAGGTGAATGGGTAGGGGTACAATGTACCCCATACTCATTCACATAGGGTAGGGGGCTGGGATCTGGGGTCCCCCTTTTTAACAGGGGCTTCCAGATTCCTATAAGCCCCCCGCCCACAGACCCCCAACAACCAACGGAAAGCATTGTTGGGAAGAGGTTCTTGTCCTCATCGATATGGCGCAGGGCCCCCCTGCCCCAAAGCCCCCATCCCCCATGTTGAGGGCATGCGGCCTGGTATGGTGCAGGAGGGGGGCGCTCACTCGTCCCCACCTCCTTTCCTGGCCTGCCAGGCTGCGTGCTCAGATAAGGGTATTGTATGGATTTTGGGGGAGACCCCATGCCATTTTTTTTAAATTTTGGCGTGGGGTCTCCTTTAAAATCCATACTAGACTGAAGGGTCTGGTATCGTCTTGGGGGAACTTGGAATTTGGTATTTGGGGGGGAACCCCATGCAATTTTTTTTTCATTTTTATGTGGAGTTCCCCTTCAAGATTCTCAGCACACAAGTCGCACTGCAAGTCGGATCATCATGGTGCGACTTCTATTCAAATCAATGGGCCATAGGTAACCACTGATTTTGAATAGAGTCAAAAATGCCTGGCGCGGTTTAACACTGTGTATACAAAGTTAAGCCGTGTTTTTGCGTGTTTTTCAGTGTTAGAGCATTTTTACAGATGAAAAGCGTCTCTCAGAACCCACTGGTTTTGCATCTTTTTACAGCTCAGAAACGCCCCAGCCAAAACAAGTTGATAACAGCCTATGTGTGCATGAACACATAGGATAACATGATGGGGAGTTTATTGACTGTAGAAAAAAATGTCTGCAGTTAAAAACAGCAACTGTAAAAATGTCCAAAACATCCAGTGTGCATGAGGCCTTACAGTTTTGCATTGTTTACCAAGCCTTTACAGTATTGCAGTACAAAGGAACAATATGATTGTTAGCAGTGCAGTTAGTAACCCTGAAAAACACAATGCCCACATTCTACATTTTGTTATAGTCAGATCAGTACAGGAATTACTTGTGATTCCATGGTAAGATGTTACTGCACTTTGCATATTCCCACTGATTATTATATTACCTGACAAAATGGTGTTATTTTTCTAAAACTTGAGATCACAAAATCTGGTGCAGCTCTGCATAGAAACCAACCAGTTTCCAGTTTTTTTGTCAAAGCTTAATTGAACAAGCTGAAGTTTGAAGCTGATTGGCTACCATGCACAGCTGCACCAGATTTTGTAAATCAACCCCAATGACTCTGCTCTTGTCTGTGGTTGTCTCTGCTTGCAACCCAATTGGACATTGCTAATAAACCTGTTGGCTACCCTTACTTTGTTAGACTGACCCATGACTATAAGACTGTGTTCACACTATCCTACACAAAAACGGTCAGACTTTTGATCCTACTTTGCCCTGCAACATTGGTCCTACTTCTGTCGTACTTTGGTCCTATTTCCACCCGACTTAAATGAACAAGATAAGATTTTGCTCCAACTTTGAGATAGTGACTTGTCCTTTCACCAATCAAAACAATCCCAGTGTGAGATAAATTCCTTTTACTGCTGCTGTAATCACCAAATCAGATGTCACAAGCCAGATGGTTAGAACAAGGATCCGACTTTGATCCTACTTCAATGATATTCAATGGGCTGAAGTAGACCAAAGTCTGACCAAAGTAGTACAGGAACCTTTTTCAAAGTCGGACCAACTTGTGTGGGACCAGTTAAGATGGCTCTCATAGGGAAACAGTGATTTTCTGACGTGATGCGACCAGTGCTCACAATATCGGTCCGTTTGTCGGACAAGTGTAAACCCAGCCTAAAGCAGACATCTATATGGAAACCAGGTGTCCTATTATACAGATTTTATCCACAACTGCCACCAAAAATATTTGGCCACAGCTTCTTTCATTCCTTGCCAACCCCACCCCCACCCACATCTCATGGACTGTAAAATGTGATCGATGGCCTCAATATGGGAGGTGAAAGCATATGGGTTAAATATTGATCACATACCTTCTGGTTGATATTTGATCCAATAGAGTGCCTACGTTTTGTGAATACATGAGTGCTGGGGGCGTGGCCAGCAGCCGAGGTGGATGGCCGCATGAAAAAGGAGCTCCGCTAGTCTCAGCTCTTCCACTGCTCCACAGCGACTGTAAGCAGAGCGTTTCGACCGGGCAGGATACCGGAGGATCAGGACATCACTCCAGCAACTATGGGGAGGAAAAAACTGGGCAGCCGCCCTAGGAAGCTGATGTAATTCTTTGCAGCGGCGAGCACGCCGCTCTCCCAAAATGGCGCAGACGGCCTAGAACATCACGGCGGTACGGTCGGATCTCGGGGAGGTAAGAGGGGATTCGGGCAGAGACACATGACGGGATCCCTCTCCCCTTGTAACAGCGACAGATCCTCTACAGAACACACCCCAGCACAAAGCCCACATAAGTCGGCACAAAGAAAGTCATCTTCCCACACATACGCGGGAGAGAGGCAGGGAAGAGACAGCTCCTAGGACAGCACGGCTGAGTTTATTGAGCAGATACACGACTTCCCCACAACAGGTCAGCCATTGAGTGATACCACCATGAAGGAGATGCTAGTGTCGCTGCGGGGATCAGTGCACAGGGACATGATGGACTGTGTTACTAAAATTAGAGCGGACATAAATGAAATAGGAGACAGGGTAGACCACGTGGAACAAAAAATGGCGGAATTCACATCTGCACACAATGAGCTGGTGGATGCCCATAATGATAAATATGACGAGCTGGAAGATTTGCGTGTCAAAATGGTGGATATGGAGGACAGGCACGCAGGAATAACGTTAAACTGTGCGGGGTGGCGGAATCTGTACCTCAAGATGAGCTACGCCAATTTGTACAGAAGTTAATGACCTCTCTGCTACCAGACCTGCCGCCATGTGAACTGATCGTGGATAGGGCCCATAGACTTCCTAAGCCCAAACATTTGCCTGACAAAATCCCTAGAGATGCCATAGCTCGAATACACTTTTCTCATGCAAAAGAGGATCTAATGAAAGTTGCTAGACAGATGTCCCCACTGCCGGACCCCTACGGGGGCCTCTCCATATATGCAGACCTATCACAGTACACTATAATGGCAAGGAAGAAGCTTATTCCGATTACTAAGCTGCTGGGCAACAATCATGTACCTTAGTCCTGGGGCTTCCCTACTAAATTGCTTATAGTCAGGGAAGACCGCACATTTGTAATCAGATCTCTGGATGAGGGACTCCGCCTTACAAAATCTTGGGGTCTGTTACCCCAGGAAGAGGTAGACATACAAGTTAAGTCCCCTCCAGGCTGAGTCTCTCCAGAGTGGAGGTAAAAGAGGCAACCTGAGCTAGGACACCTCCCATCTACACAACTCCTGCCAGGTCTGGAACACTGATGATGTAGAAAGTGGAATTTGAACTTAGTGGAACTGTACCCCCCTGTTCATATGCAAAATATATCGCAAGTTAAGGAATGTTTTTCATTTTTTTACTTGAACTATTTTGTGTTGATCATTGTTTATAGTTTTTGTTTTCTCTCTATACCACCTTTACTATCTGTATGGAAAATGGAAACCGAGGACCAAACCATCGCAAGCTTCTTCAACCACACATCCAAAGTCGCCAACGTCCAAAACTGGATAATAAGAGCCCTGAAACCAGGTATGGCCTACACCCACTGTTTCGCCAAGGTACATCATCATACACGTGATCAATCCTATACCCACCGTAATGGCACTTAGATTTGTCTCTCTATATGCACATGGCCTAAACAGCCCTTTCAAAAGAAGTGCCATGTGGCAGGAGGCCAAGGAATTGAACAGTGACTGGACAAAAGAAAAAATGTGGGGTTCTTATTGCCATACACCCGAAAGTGTCATTCCAACTGCATGAGATACTTCAAGATAAGGCAGGGAGATTTCTCATACTGGTGTGTGACTTGAACAATGTTACCTACACTATTGTGAATCTATACGCACCTAATACTGGGCAACTGAGTTTTGTTCGCTTGCTCCAGAAAAAAGTTGAACAACTTAAAAGAGGATACCTGATTTATTGTGGGAATTTTAATTGTGTGGTGAACAAACAACTGGACTGCTCTCCGCCACCTACAGGCCCCAGAACGGAACTGCAACCACTACTGCACTCCACCTATTTATATGACATATGGCGCTGTGTGAACTCGAATGAGAGGGATTACACCTATCATTCGGCACCACACAAGTCCTACTCTCGAATTGATTTGTTTGTGTCAGACTTAGCTCTACTGCAGAATGTTGTGGCGGCTAAAATCCACTCTCTAACCTGGTCTGACCATGCCCCTATCTCACTAGAAATTAAACTACTACAAGGACCTCCTGCACATTTGTGGAGGAATAACCTTGCTATTTAAAAAAAATTAACTGGTGAGGGGTGGGTTGCATGGTCAGATCATGGAGTTTTTTTAAATTAATGATAAGCCAGATACGAAAATTACTTCACTGTGGTGCGCCGATAAGGCCTTTAGCAGAGGTTTATTGATACAAGCAGCTTCCCGGGAAAAGAGGAGGAAGACACAAAGGCTGACCACCTTGCTGGCAGACCTTAAAGTGCTCGAAGCCCAACACAAAACACAGCCAAATGACCAAGTTTACACTAAATTACTCCAATGCAATCAGGAAATTAGACTACTTCTATTCTCCGACCACCAAAAGCTCCTACAGAAAACCAAAGCAACGTACTATACACAAGGGAACAAGGCAGGGAAATTTTTAGCAGCTTACATTCGCAAACGCCAGCAACAAACAAAACTAAAAATGACCCTACTACTAAAAACAAAGTATACCATTTCACAGTCATAGCTAATGCCTTTTGCAGTTATTATGAGAAACTGTACAATTTACAAAAAGACACGGCTACAATCCAACCCACAAAGGCTAATATAAACAAATTCTTAGAAGGAATCAATCTGCCAGTTATTGAAAAACATGTATTGCAAGAATTAAATACTGACATCTCTGACAGAGAAATACAACAGGCTATCCAAGCATTGCCCCCTAACAAAGCCCCAGGTCAAGATGGCTTTTCAGCCGAATATTATAAAGCTTTCCAAGGTACACTGATACCATACATGAAAAGACTATTTAATGCTGCAATTGCTTCGGCCTCTTTTCCCTAGGAAATGTTACAAGCAGTGGTAGTGGCGCTGCCCAAACCAGGAAAGAAGCTGGATAGCCCAGAGAACTTCAGGCCTATATCGCTGCTTAATAGCGACCTAAAAATATACGCTAGAATCCTCGCTAACAGACTATCGGACGTGCCCCCAAGTCTGATACAAGCGGATCAGGTAGGATTTGTAAAGGGTGGCCAAGCTCCAGATGGCACTCGTAGAATGTACAACCTACTTAAAATGGCGGAATCTCGAGGAGAGCCCACAGTGGTCCTAACTTTAGACGCTGAAAAAGCGTTTGATAGGGTCCACTGGGGCTACTTAAGATCAACGCTGGGGGGGCGTGTCCGGATATGAGAAGTGGCGGAAGCTTAGGTGAAGAGCTCCTGCCATCCTGCAAAATATCCTGTGCCATCTGCCCGTTTCTGAGCCTCCACAGGACCAACCACCACCGCAAACGACATTGCAGGTCCTCAGCTACACAATCCGGGGCATATTTTATCAGTCGGTCGGCCAGACCCGCTACTCGAGGCCCTGGCTTTGCGGCCTAGTCCACGGAACGCTGCCATTCTCCTAGCCGTCGGGCCATCCGTGTTCCTGCTACCCCTGAGTTACCCATCCGGCCATCCAGCTGCTCCATCACCTACCCAGGGACAACACCATCTGAGGATACAGTGAGTAAGGGGACTGTGGGGGAGTCGCGGCCTACAACGTGCGGCCGCCATCTTGGTACACCTTCCGGGCCTGCTGTCTCTCCTCCATCAGGGGGAAGGGTATAACTACTTCCTATACCAGCACCATCAGCCCCAGACACTGTCTCCATCCCCCCAGAGGATCTGCCTGTGGAAAAGGGGCGTTGGGAACGCTCGGCTTAGGGGACCAGTCCCAGCTCACCATATGCTGCACTCCTGTATTCCAAAACCGGAGATCCTCACCTAGAGTACATAAAAGTCAGTGCCTCTCCCAAGTCAGTATCCCCCTATAACTCTGCGCGGTTCTCCTGTACACTGGTCTGACTGGAGGGTGGGAAACGTGTCCCCCTGCAGAGGCATAATGATGGTTAAATATGGTCCTCCTACACCTGCCTCAGCAGCAGAGCAACTAGCCAGGTTCAGAAGGCAGGAGGATGTGGGCGATGTGGCAGGCCCTGAGCACACACCCCAGCCCCCAGCACCTACAGTCTCCTCTTCATTGCCATCCCAGGAGATGAGCGCGTCTGGACCAGCTATCTTTATAACGCAGGGTGAGTCCCACCTAGTGTTGGACTCCCCCTATAGCCCTACTGATAGTACAGCTTCTGGGCCACCTACGGTGGAACCTACGCTGGCTGAGATTATGCTGGCAATTCAGGACTACAAGACCTCCCTATCGTTACAAATTGAAACTATCTGCATTGATAATTCTCTGCTAAAGCAAGATGTACAAACTTGGAGGGAAAGAACCGGGGCTGCAGAAGAATGCATCAGTACTTTAGAAGATACAGTGCAGCCAATGTCAGTCGCTGTCCAGGCGAACGCTATCAAAGTGGCGGCTCTCCGTGCAAAAATCGACGACCTAGAGAATCGTTCCAGCAGAAATAACCTCCATTTTGTGGGGTTCCCGGAGCGATCCGAGGGCTCCCGTCCTGAGCAGTTCTTACATTCTTGGCTGTGAGAGGCACTGGGGGTTGAAAACCTGTCTCACCCCTTCCTTATCGAGAGAGCGCACCGTACCCCGCCACGTGCGCCAAATCCTGGGGCTCTTCCACGCTCCCTGATCGCACGGATACTTAATTTCCAGGACAAAGTGACCATTCTGCGTTTAGCCAGAGAAAAGGGTCCACTCAAATACAATGGCAACACCATATCCATCTACCCTGACTTCTCTGCGGATGTCCAGCGTCAACGTGTCTCCTTTTCTGCGGTAAAGAATCGCCTCCGGCAAGAGGGCCTGCAGTACGCTATGCTCTTCCCTGCCAAATTGAGAGTTATTCATGAGGGTAGAGCCCATTTTTACAATACCCCTAAAGAGGCCATGGCTTGGCTTGATGACCATGTTGGTCCGCAACGTCGATGAGGGCGCACGGGACAATAGATATGGACAGTCTGCTACTCCCCTAGTATAAGCGGACGTCTTGCTGGAGCCCAGGCTGCACAGGTTACCGGACGTATGTTGAGCATAGAACTCTATCCTTTCATCGGTGATCCCTGGATAGGGATTTAAAGTTATCTGCTATATACTTGTATATGTTTGGAATTACAATTCATGAGGTGGATGAGCTGATATGAACGCCGAACTTATACATATTTGTACCCTCATAAACCCCGGTTACTGTGCCGGTGCTGTCTATTTTCCATTGGACCGTACAATTACATTGGAGGTTACCTGGATGCTCTAACACATCACATCTCCCCTTCAGGAGCATCGGTTATGTTTCAATGGAGCCAGATATCCACACCACAGACCCCATCCCATTGCATGGCGAAGCCATGGGAACTTTTTCTCAATTGTTTTTTTCTTTTTGGGTTTTTTGTTGAACTTTCAATTGGTTCAGGATCCAAGCTCGCTAAGTTGGGGATGGCCGAGCGGGGTGGGATGGGTGGGAGAGGGTGGGGCTACATTTCTATAGACCTGTTGCGGTCAGGTATGATGCCCAAAGGGCGATTGATAGTTTCAATGTTTGTATGTCTTTTATATTCAATAAAAATATCTTTAAAAAAAAAAAAAGATCAACGCTACAAAAATTTGGATTCCATGGTACCATATTTTCAGCTCTATCGGCACTATATACTAACCCTACGGCACGGGTGTTCATGTCCGAGGCTATGTCTAGAATTTTTTTTATAACCAACGGCACGTGACAAGGGTGCCCGCTTTCTCCATTGATCTTCTCGCTAGTGATGGAGCCGCTGGCTGAGAGGATTAGGATGGATAAAAGCATCCAGGGTATACATATAGCAGGCCGTGACGACAAAATTGGCCTTTTCGCCGATGATGTGGTGCTGACCCTGACCAGTCCGGCTTCTTCCCTTTCAAACATACAACATCTATTGGAGTGGTTTGGTTTAGTGTCCTACTACAAGTTAAACACCACCAAATCTATTTTATTACCTATAACTATACCTGCCAAAAAAATAACTGAAATGAAGGCGAAATTCCCCTTTCAATGGGCCACTAAAACAATTAATTACCTAGGGATCAATCTCTCTCACCCCACAAGTGCCACCTATGAAAACAACTACCCTTCATTACTGAACATGATAAAAAAATATTTGGACCACATAGCATCGCATGAGCTATCCTGGTTAGGAAAAATAGCAGCTCTAAAAATGACATTATTACCTAAAATGATTTACTTCTTTAGAACTATCCCTATATGCATTCCAGCCACTTTTTTCTCTCAAGTGGATAAACTCTTTAGGAAGTGTATTTGGGGGAGGAGAATGGTTAAATCATCTTACCCTATGCTACTCAGACAATGCAGCACGGGAGGCGCAGGCCTCCCAAATATTCGCAAATACTACTACACAGCTTTGCTAGACCAAGTAAAAGCTTGGTTTGAACCAAATTCGGACAAACTGTGGGTTCACATCGAGAGAGCCATAGTATCGGGGAGGGACTTGCCATCTCTGTTACTAGCGAAGCTGAGGGGGTCACCTCTTCAGTGTCCAAAGTTCCCCTCAATAGAAGCCATGCTTCAAGCTTGGGGTGATATCCACGATCTGCTAAGCAAGGACAGCTGGCTGACTCACAGAGAACTACCATTAAACTCTTACGAGTTCTTGATCCCATATCTAAGATTAAAAAGGGGAAAGTCGGAGGCGACCCAACCAAAACCTACACTTGACCCTTATTCTGAGGTTCAAATAAACCATTACAAAATCAGTAATAAAAACACTAGGTGTAGAGTACACACTAAAATATGGGACTACTTAACAAAAGAATATAATAAACCTAAAGGACTACCCTGGTTCTATTCAAAACTTCAAGAGAATCTAATCCCCTCTAAAACATCCAGCATGCTTAGTTGGGAAAATGACTTAGGCTGTGAATTCTCTGTAGATAAATGTTGTAAAGCTATCCAGGGTAATTATAAATATTCCCATTGTGTGAACCATTGGGACCAATACTTGAAAATTTTACACAGAAGCTACCTGTCCCCAATTAGAATGTCGCATCTTTACAAAGACTCCTCTAAGTTATGTTGGAGGGATTGCGGCTTAAAGGGTACATTGGTTCATACACTATGGGAATGCAAAAGTCTACGAAGCTTCTGGAGGCAGGTATTTACTTTGATCTGAGACATAACTGGAGTTATATTAAAACCAGAACCAGCGTTAGCATTACTAAATTTAAATATAGATAAGATCCCTGTACAACATAGGAATGTGACGATACATATCTTAATAGCTGCACGTCAATGTATCACAGCACGTTGGAAAAACACGACCACCTCCAACATCTCAGATGTGGTAGACAGAATTAAAAGTCAATACTCGAAAAGTTCTTTGCAGTTATATCGAAAGCAGGGTGTCAATTTTCTAACAATTGGCAGACGTGGGTAACCAAGTTCCCTGGGAATATATATTTTTCCCTTTTCCCTTCCTTTGTTTACTTTTCTATCTTTCCTATCACCCCTATATATTCTCTCCCTTCTCCTTTCTCTGTCTTACCTCTCATGCTACTAAGTACATACCTCCTTTCTCGGGCAGGGAGGTGTTCCTTATTAAAGAAGAGTTAAAGTTGGCAACAAGCGCACAAATAGGTTTCAAACAGAGTACCATGCTGTTGTGTGAAACAATATATCACATGGCCTCGTTGTGCCGATGGTTATGTGAAAGGTGGTAAGGGCTGGTTGGCCCCTTGGCCCGTGCCGCCGCCCGACCTTCCCCCGGGCTTTCATGCACAGCAGTAGAGGTTACACTGAAAATTTTCCCTTTGTTGTTGCAACAATAGTAACTTAAAAATTGCCCAACTGTATGTGGATCACTATACTCTGATTTCTATTGATGATGTAAAACTGATGTTTGTTATGAAAAACTTAATAAAAACTATTGAAAAGAATACATGAGTGCTATGAAGAAAAATCAAGTAGACATTTGGAGGTGAACGCTCTATGGACTTAAGGACACCTGACAAGGTAGGGAGGACCCACAGGTTTAGATGTAAAAATTGGCACAGCAGTAGTTGTATTGTAGGGGTGCACCTGGTACTTTAGTTCACTTTTTTTCTTGTTTTCTTACAAACATTAAACGCGTGTTCCTTGATGAATACAGTAGAGTGTGTATAATACTTAGGTTTCTTTAACCACTTCCTTACTGGGCACTTAAACCCCCCTCCTGCCCAGACCAATTTTTGGCTTTCAGCCCTGTCGCATTTTGAATGACAATTGCGCGGTCGTGCGATGTTGTAGAGATGACATAAGTAGTTCCTTGTGCGCAAATTACAAACATTCTTTTGTTCTTTTTTTCACTTGATTTCATGGTCCACGTGGGGATGTTATGTTGATGACGACACGGTTAAAAATGTAGATTTGGACACCCAGGAGGGATGGAACAGTCCACAGGAATTCAGGTATCTCGCAAGTGGAGGTTTACAGATGAACTAAAAAGAAGTATCGTGAGTACATAAGAAAAGTTATCAAAAATAATTCAAAAAGTATTGTTTGTAGTCAAAATGTAGTAGTTATCTTTAGTCTCATATCACTAGGTGTATGTCAACCCGTTAAAAATTC
>BLSH010131538.1:834797-848441 GCA_018402905.1 Glandirana rugosa | reverse complement strand
CAGAGCAAGATCCTCAAATTTATTTGGGGTGGCGCTGGTTACAGGCTACCTCAAAGCGTACTATATCGCCATAGGAAGAAGGGAGGGTTGGGGCTTCCCGCGCTTTATAAGTATTTCCAAGCAGCTAGACTTGCCCAGCTTTCCAGAGTCTACTCGAGGGCTGATAAGCCAGACTGGATTCAGATTGAAAGGCAGGCAGTCCCACATCACACCATCGACTTCCTTCTCTGGATTCCCCCGAAGAAGAGACCGCCAATCCTATCCCCTACCCTCTCACACTCCTTTGCTCTGTGGGATTCCTTACGTCACCACCCTGAACTGGTTTCCACCCTAACCCCATTAGCCCACATATTCCATAATCAGGAATTTCCCCCAGGCTTAGATATTAAAGCATTCCAATGGTGGCTGGACAAGGGGCTGTACCGCATAGGACACTTTTTCTCCCCCTCGGGTCCCATTTCTTTCGCCTACTGTGTTAGCAAACTAGACATTCTGACCTCCGAAAAATTCAGATTTCAACAAATTTCCCACTTTTTGAAACACATATGGAGAGAGAAACCCCTTCCCCCCAAAATGTCGGAATATGAAACGTGGTGTGGCATGGCCACGGAGCAGAGAGGAGGCATCTCGGTGATATATGCGGCCCTCACTCACTCAAAAGAAAAAACCTCATATATGAAACAATGGGAGGAGGACTTCCAGTTCTCCTGGGACTTAGAAACATGGCATAGAGCCCTAAATGTCTCCTATAGAGGCATTTTAAATACTGTACTTATGGAAGCAAGTTTAAAGATCATAACTAGATGGTATCTCACCCCTGCGAAACTAGCCCGAATATATCCCACGGCCAATCCACTCTGCTTTAGAGGATGTGACCTCCGATCAATGCCGCATATCTGGTGGGAATGTCCGAGGATCAGATCCTTCTGGAGAAAAATTTTTAACCTCATAGACAAATTGACCAAAGCTCAGATCCCTAGAACTCCGGAGATAGCATTGCTAAACTCCCACATCCCAAATCTATCTAAACCTAACAGAAAATTAGCCCATTTTATCTTAATAGGGGCCAAACTTGTTATTGCAAGATCCTGGAAAAAACCAAAGGTGTCTTTTACAGAATGTGTTCGGAAAATATCCTGGATCATGTCCCAGGAAAAGTTAACCAGCATCCTAGCAGACACCACCAATCAGTTTGAAGGTATATGGGAACCCTGGGCGGACTATGTTGGGATATCCTTTATTCCTGGGCACAACTTGTAGACCAACAAAGGTTGCTTCACCCTTGCTCTTTAGCTTTCTCTTTTTCTTCCTCTTTCCACTTTTTCCCTTTTGAATTTACTTCTAGATCTCTGAGGATAGCGCCCATATGGTCTTTCATATCAAAGGGCCGCTAGCCCCGGTCAGAGGGTTTTTGGTTACAGTTATTCTTCTCCAATGTTACCTCTGACAATAGGATGTAAGTTACCAATTTTTGACTTGAGATTTGGGGAGGCCCTCACCCCCTCCGCACAGAATGTTCCCTTCATGGGGTGGGTTGGGGGTGAGAGCCCCTCAATACATCCTCCACAGGACAGGGGGATTCCTGCCCAAGGTCTAACTTACTTCTTTCATCAGGTATATGATTCTATCATGCTCCTAGACTAGCCGTTTAAGAATGTTCTACCTAGAAACAGTCCTTTGTGGTACAACAAATGCTAGTTTACCTTATCAGTTGTCGAGTTGTTATTTGAATCGCTAAGAAGACTTTAGCTCTCCTCTATTCTTCTTTTTGTACCAATGTACTGTACTTTGTGGCTTTGTTCATTTTGCAAGAAACTGATAAAAAAAAAAAAAAAAAAAAAAAAAAGAAACTCACCTCTCCAGGAATTCAGTCCTGTCCTCACCCGGATTGGTTCTTCAACACCCTTCGGGCCCCAAGCGCCGGCATATTTACTGTGGTAAGCTGGCTGTAACTAGAGTTGAGCGAACCCGAACTGTAAAGTTCGGGTCCGTACCAAACCTTGGGGTGTCCGTGACCCAGACCCGAACCCGGACATTTGAAAAAAAGTTTGGGTTCGGGTTTGAGGGTTCAGGTATTTTATCCCGCCTGTTGAATAGCTGCAGGGCAGCCAATCAACAAGCATTTCACTGGTTTGCCCTTAGAAGCCATCACAGCCATGCCTACTAATGGCAAGGCTGTGATTGGCCAGTGCATCATGTGACCCAGCCTCTGCATAAGCTGGAATCATTTAGTGCTGCATGTCACATGCTCTCAGGCTAGTGTAGGGAGAGGATGCTGCTGGCGCTGTGAGGGACAGATTGCAGATATAATAACATCTCATCCTGCATTACAGAACGACCTGATTCTGGACTAGGTAGAGATTACTACTACTACAGTTTTGAGGGACAGATTGCAGATCTCATCCTGCATTACAGAACGATCTGATTCTGGACTAGGTAGAGTTTACTACTCCTGCTTTTAGGGACAGATTGCAGATCTAATAACAGTAGAGTCTACTGCTTTGAGGGACAGATTATTGTTCTAAAATCATCTCCTAGTTCTATAGGGTCAGGTTCCTGCTGTTGCTGTAAGGGACAGATTATTGTTCTAAAATCTTTGCCTACTGCTAGGCGGACTTTGTTGTGCACTGCTTGACCTGTCCATGTGGCCTCTTTTATGTCGGCCGTACCATTCGGGCCCTGCGCAAAAGATTTGGAGAGAATAGGAGGTTTGTGGAAGGTGGTAAGGACCTACACAGTGTCCCTCGCCACTTTAAGGAAGTTCATGACTAGTCCTCTGATGGGCTCAGAGTTTGGGTCATTGAATCCATACCAACCTCTTATCCCCCCTGCCGAGAGATACAAATGCCTCTGCTGCCAGGAAACCTACTGGATCTATAAATTGGACCTACTCTTGCCAGGGGGGTTAAATGAGGAAATAGAGACCAATGCCCTGATTTAGGCATCAGTAGGCGTAAACATAACACCTAGGCAGGGCCGCCTTCACAGGCAACACTCTCCAGCATATTATCCTTAGGAGTGTGGTTTTGTCATTTTGGTTAGTTGATTTTAGATGTCATACTTTGCTTTTTTTCATAATCAATTGAATTGACTTATTATCCTTTATATTTTAGGCACATCACATAGTCTGGTGGGCCCTTAAGGTCTGTTCTGCCCTTCTGTCCTGATAATGTAAGTAATACCCTCCCCCCACAGTATATACTTCCCATACCCACAGGGCAGCCGCCCAGAAGGTAGGTGCCCGGTGGCTTTTGTTCTCTGTCCCCTCCTTTGCCCCCCCCTTTTTTTTCTGTCATAAACACCTTTTAATGTGTACAAGGTTTTTTATTTTTCATTTTTTATATTTATACTTATATTATATTTAATGTATTTTATATATTTAATTTTATTATCATAAATTGATACATCCCAGGCACCGATATACCTACCTCATGTGTTGCAATAATTACGCTGTATTGAATAGTTATCATCCACCTTGCCTGATATCCTTTAAATATATACTTGTTTCCCCATGTGTGGTAAATTGGACTGGATTATATGATTGAACATTGCCTCTATGCTATAGGAACTGACGTCATCAGTCCTGCCCTTATATTTGCCCTTTCCAATATGGCGGTTACATGGTCTGAGGAAGGAGCGTAGCTCCGACAACGCGCCACCACCGCCCTCCTCCATGCACGAACGCCTTCGCGCTGCAATGAATGAACGGCTGCCCGCCACCACGAACGGTTGCTCGCTGCCAGAGGACACGTCACTAGTGCCGGTCTATGCATCTCCAAGAACTGGGAAGCGCCAGAAACCACCGAAGACACCCAGCCCAGGGACGCAGAAACAAGCCAGGACGTTATTCCTCTACACCCAGTCCGCAGTGACTCACACTGCAATACCTACTGATTCTACCAGTTTGTGAGTAGATTTTTATGTGATTTTAATAAAATGTGTTAAACGGCTACACTTAGAGGTGCTGTGCTTCTTTTCCACTTTGGTCTTTAAAGAGGTTCTCTTGCCTCTAAGACAGCAGCTATTTGTGAAGCCGCCTTCTCTTCTCCCTGCCAACATCATTCATCACAGGACCCCTCCTGGACTACCTCCCACAGAGCCTGTTGTATGATTAGTACTCCCAGCACACAGGGATTTGGGCTAGCGCCAACTACATTTCCTTTTTTATACTTGTTTTTTTGAATATGCCTTAATATTTTGGGGGCTACCCCAATTAGAAAAAAAAAACAAACAAACAACAAAAAGTGTTGGCTACCTCCTCCCCTTCCTCCTAATCCTCCACCACCGCCACTTCCACCTACACTGCCACGGTCACGGCCTAGTCAACCTCTACGCTCCTACTCCACATCCATCCCCCCTTCCCATTTTTATTTTTTTTATTTGATTTTAAGTTATCTTCCCTATCCCCGTTTTTTTGTAGGGCACTTGTCCTACTCTTACCCCCATTTTACTTCCTTTTGCAGCCCTCTAGCACTTTCCAGGACTTTTTTACAGCCATTTTTGTGCCAAAAAGTTTGGGTCCCCATTGACTTTAATGGGGTTCGGGGTCCGGGGTAAAGTTCGGGTTAAGTTCGGTACCGAACCCGAACTTTTTCGCAAAGTTCGGCCGACCCCGCTGAACCTGAACATCCAGGTGTCCGCTCAACTCTAGCTGTAACTCCTTGTGGCATCACAGCCAGCTTCCCACTATGCATGAGTGAGCCAAGCTACGCTTTGTGAATGATACCACAGCCTAATGTGGCTGTGGTGGGGGTCTTTGGATATCAAGCAGAACTTCCCCTTTTTGGGTGAAGTTTAACTTTGATGTGAACCTCCTGTTAACTGTATACTGGAAGACTATTTTTAAGTTGAAACCCATGCATAAAGATTGTTAATAGACCTTTGCTAAAACAATAAAATATACAGAATTACAATTTACAGTAGCTCTTTTTTGAGAAGACATGTTTCTTCGTATTTCGAACATAGTTACAGATACATTTAGGCAGGTGGTTAACACCATTGTTCTTTGGGTCAATATTTAGATGAAGTTTGTATTTTCTCCCTCTGTTTATGTGGGTTTACTGGTTTCCTTATGCTATGCATAAACATACCGGTAGGTTTATCAACATTTTCGGGAATTCTCCCAAAAGTGCCTTTTTAGCAAGTATGAGTTGCAAATCTTTAGGCACAAGGCAAAGATGGCAATAAATGCTGGTTAGTATCGATGGTTGAATACCCCCCCTGCAGAAGATCCCTTGGATTACCCATTCTTTTGCTCTGATCAAGGTCCTTCTTTGAATTTAAAATGTAGCTAAACCAAAGAACAAAAATATACTATACTGCAGCTTACCAATACTTGGATGTGGTGGTTGCATTCATTTTAATGTATTTCCTTGTTATCCTGCCATTAGCACTTTCTTTCCCAGGATGACAATTCTCACTCACTGTACAGTATCTATGGGGTTGACACACTAGGAAGTGTGTTAGCACTACAGAACACTTCCTCATTCCCGCTTCTCTATATCATAGGTGGGAAGTGTTCTATAGTTCACAAAGGTAAAGTAAACAGGTCTGATTACCTTTTTGAGATAAGACTATTGAGTGCACAGGAGACAGGATGATACTGGGTTTCTGTGCAGATCAGCAGGGTTATTAAAAGTGGTTGTCAAGTTATTATAGGCTTACCAGTAGGTACCCTGCATATCTCGCAAACCTGCACGGTTTAGGAGTTATACAGTGTAAATGCATGTGCCGACGTCATTGGCACATGCTCAGTGAAGAAACGGCCCGACACTAAGTGTGCCATAAATGAGGGCTCCTATGTGCGGGAGTGACATCAGCATGGCTCCTGCCAATCACAGTGCTGGAGTCCGCCTTGTGATTGGTCAGTGCCCGGGATCCCGGAAGACGACGGACTCAGCATGTCGCTGGTCACAGCGGTGCTCGGGGACCGCTGCTATAGCGTCAATCTAAGTTAAAGGCAATGCATACTAGCTCATTATGCAGGTGTTTTTTTTTTTTAAACTTGACTTAATATCATTATTAAACAGATACTGTATAACAAATCATGTTTTAATGATACTGTATAGTTAACAGACTAAAAGGGAGCAAATAAGATAGATTCAGCCTAGCCTTTGCATACACCTTAAGTAGGAATTTCCACTAAACATATGCTCAAGCTTCCACTCTTACAGTAAATTATGTTTCAGATTCTTCCATGTAGCAAATCCAGACATAATATTGTGTGATTGTGCTCACTCAAATACTTTTCATAGGCGGCCTGTTAATATAGTGCCTAAGTCTTTTATAATCTACAAAAAAAATGAAAATGTCATCAGGCTGTAATTCAAAACAGAATAAGCTTTCTTTGATATAAACTTACTCGTGTGTACAAAAAAAATAAAAAAATAGAAACTCTGTATTATCTTCCCTGCTAGCTTCAAATGGACTTGCTCCTCTGCCAAGGTTAACTATACAGCCTTGTTAGGCTTCTATAGATTTCATTATTGGCTCATAAAAAAAAAATCAATAACGTCATAGCAAACAAATATATAAAAAATGATTCTTTGTTTATTTTTTAGGATGCCTGAAAATTGAAAATCAATAGATAGCTGTAAAAAAACCAGTGTGCTTTCGCTTGAGCTGTAATAGATTTACAAGCTCATACAATTCTGTCTTGTAAGAACTACAAAACAACCATCTGTAAGAACATGTGCTGGAAGCAAGGACATAAAAACTAAAGTATGTAGCTTTAAATTTAACAATATGTAGTATATAAATGTATTTGTAAAACTTCCTTTTTGATGCTATCTAAATCGTTATTTGTATTCTTTTTAAAGGTGTTTTCTAGTATCCCATGTATATTTGACTTGTTTTGTCCTATTAAAGTATAACTAAAGGCAAAACTTTTTTTTTTTAGTTTTTGATGGAGTGGAGATGGATTTATAACACCTTTTGGATTGTTATTGCTGCCCGTTCAGAGATTCACCCTCTCTCTTTGACCTGTTTACCAATATCATTGAGGCTCCTTTCACACTGAGGCACTTTACAGGCGCTATTTACCTAAAAATAGCACCTATAAAGCACCTCAAAAGTCACTCCCCATCCACCCCAATGTGAAAGCAGGAGTGCTTTCAAATTGGGGTGGTGCGCTTGCAGGACGTTACAAAAAGTCCTGCAAGCAGCATCTTTGGGGCGGTGCGGTGAGCGGTAATATACCACTCCTCCACCGCCCCTGCCCATTGAAATCAATGGGGCTGCGCTTCCGAAGAGGCTGCACACCGCCTTGGAAACGCAGAGAGCCAGCACTTTTAACCCCATTTTAACCCCTTGTGGGGGGTTAAAAGTGCACCGCTCCTGCAGCCGTAGCACCGCTCTAACAGCGGTAAATCCCTGCTGTGACGGGGATTTACAGCTAACACTCCACCGCCCCAGTGTGAAAGTAGCCTGAAAGTAAAGTAAAATCCCGAATTTTGAGTTGTCCCCAGAAAAGTAATAGAGGGGCAATCTTGCAATGGGAACACTTGTTCTGATGACCCAGAGGACCCTAAGGGATTGCCGTCATTTTTAGGATTTCTTCTCACGTTCTGTTTTGGCTATAGGGCAGGAAGTGAAAGTAAATCTCCCCAATAGGATACAGATGGCAAAAAAACAAAACAAAAGAAAACTGGGAGGGGATAAAGCCCTCCCTTACTGTATTCAAAATGAAAAAAAAAATGTGCCTATAGCCCTATGCTGCATTTAAGCACCACAAAATATAAACGCAATTTCATTCATTTTTTAATGTACAAAGCAAACTCCCCCATCCATCCATCTCTGCATGCTTTATATTGCTAAGAATTCACCTTGAAAAGACCCCCCTAGCATTTCTGGCCGTGGCCATCTTGAGTAAGGGTCCTTAGCTAAGGCATGCAGACAGAAGGGTGTGCTTAACTGAAAAAAACCCTCATCCCCCTCCTTAAGACTCCTGGGATGAATGACACTTGAACAAATGTAAAAAAAAGTTTAAAACAAGTAAATATAATATACTTTTCTATCTATTTAATGATGCTAGCAGCATAACATTGAGGGAGTGAAGTTCTGCTTTAATAAACTACGAACCAACTAACTCCCTCTAACTATTATGTCGTAGATTCTTTTACATATATTATTTCCCATGCCTGAACTAACCCTCACCTGCACCATGACTGTACCCCTCAGAAATTGAATGTGCTCACTATGGACATTAAAGCAGTCCCCCCCCCCCCCCGTGCCTATTCTATAAACATTTAAAAGCTAAGTACAGAGGAATAAACAATCATACTTTCTTATATCCTTGCAACATTTTCTTTATACGTACCTATTTTTGCCCTGCCTCTCTGCAGCCTAGATCCTAGCTTTTGTGCTTCCATGTTCAAAATGCACAATAGATACTTAGCATGATGTTATGTGCTTCATCATGCGCATGCACCATATGACACTATAGGCATCTGTTGGGGGAAAAAAACGCTTCCCTGAGATAACTTCCTTCCTTGCGGAACATTTTTTTTCCCCCAAGAAATGCTGGCAATGTTGTACAGTGCATCTGGTACATGTGCAGTATGACAATACTGTGAGGTCTTGCAAGATCTCACAGTTTAGGAACAGGAATTCCCTGAAGGCAATGGTGACATTGCCTTCTCAGGGGCCATCAGTGTGGATGGTGCAAGTAAAGCCAGTACAGTTTAAAAAAAAGTGTTAGACGATCTCCCAACAGCATGCAGAGATGAAAGTTGATGTAAAATATAGGGAAGGGGGAGGTCTACTTTAAAGTGGTTGTATACCGGTAAAGTCATAATGTGCTAGCATGTATGTTCTGGTGCTAATATAATACATCAGTAAGCTAATTCTCTGGCAGCCCATGCAACCCTGACAAAGACTTAGCTGGTTGATAGTAGCTCTATTACATCACAAAGCCTTTGCTCGCTGGATCCATCACCCATGAATATGCAGTGTGCATGATCTGGCCACTGGTTCACTTTAAGTACTGGGTAACTCATGTAGCTGCAGGGGCGGCCCGTCCATTAAGGGAGCATGGGCACCGCCTCCTCTATCCTCGCCACCCCCTGTATGCTAAATAGATAGATTTGTATATAGCATGAACCTATCCATGGCCACTGCGGCCACCCCCTATTCATGCGTCCGGCCTCTTTCAGGACACTGGGCGCATGAATTACAGCGGCGGGGGTGATTTTTTGAAGCACCTGATTAGAGCCATAGGCCATAATAAGCTTCAAAATAGAGTGGACTTTGAGCGCAGAGCACTGCGCCCACAGCCCATGCACGTGTGTCAGAAAGGCAAATGAATATTTGCTTTTCTAACACTGAATAGCCTCTCTGCCAATTAGGAAGTGTGGATCTGTTACCCGTTTCCCGACTGGCTGAGAAGTCAGTCAATCCTGCATGGATGCATGGTGCCGTGATCCACACCACGGAGGTGGAGAAGGCAAGCACCAGCTCACTGGACACCGCTGCCCGCCCGCCCACTTACTATATGGGGTAAGGGGGGGGGGCTTTGATATCCCCACTGCCCTCCCAGGGGGGGCTGCTTACTGCCCCCTCAAAAGAAAAAAACACCGGCTGCCACTGTGTAGCTGTGTAGCCATTGAAAGTATAATTATGCTATGTGCACTAATTTATATGAAAAAAGGGAAAGTTATTCTGTTTGAGTAATTATATTATTTCTACATCATTTCTTGCAGAAATTATCTATATTTATTCAGTCATTTAAAATCTATCTACCTGTTAGTTAAGTGCTTAACTAGTGCTGTTTATAACTTTCTGTTCTGTAATGTTCGTGAGAAATAATTCAACCCACACAAGATCTTATGTATAAAATTAAACCAGAGGAAAATTAAAGCCATTTTTTTAATAGTCACGGAATTTAAGGCAAATACTATACTTATTGCTGCTGATAATTTTTACCCTATACTGTATAATAGTTTTAATTGTGAACCCTATGCCTACATATGTTTCTTTTACTCCTGGAAATTACGTAGCAAATGGAAGGTACTGGGGTCAAAAGTAAATCTTTTGGTGTTGCATACCAGTTTATTAAATCACTCAAACACCAATAAATAAATATTCAGCCCATATTCCTCAGTTCATACATAGGCACACATTTGGTACTAAATAAACAGCCATTCTAGAAAATGAGTTTTTATGTTGTCTTCATATACAACTTATAACTTTTTTCGATTTCAACAATTTTGGGGGTACCAATGAAATGTAGATACTGATTTAGTGAAAACTACTTATCCAAAAGATCACTTTTCCATTTTCTGTAAACATCTAGCTTGAATGCACCTTCCACGTCCTGAGCATCCTTATTGATTCCTTAGTGTGAAAGGTGGCCTCGCTGCTTAGTAATGAGGCGATGATATCCAGTACAGGGAAAATCAAAGATTGCATAGAACAGCCATATAAAAAGCGCACTATGGGTTCAACCATCAGTTTAAAAAACCTTGATCACCCTATATAAAATATTATACCAGTTAAAAAATCAAATTAAAAAGGCCAAAGGGTCAAACAGGTGATTATTTAAAATGGAAGAAACAAAGCTCGGGGTTTATGCATCAGATTTTAACTGTGCTAATTTGACAATAAAAAAACAAAGTCTTGCATCCTTGCCATCTCTGTTAGCGTCCACACTGGCAAAATTTCTATTTGAACAAGATCATCTCCAGCAATTGATAGAGAACCAATTCTTTCTTTAAAGGGTAACTCCACTTTCATGGGGAAAAAATATCAAATAAAAAAAAAAAATATAACATATAAAATTGCAACACAAGTCATATTGTAATTGAATGTTATTAAAAATTGCCTTTCCTTTTTAATCTGCAGCTGCTGTAATTTTCTGTAAAATGCAATGCAATATGGCTGCCTGGAGGCGTTCTGTACACAGCCCCCCAGAAACATAATTTTCGGCTTGTGTGATTGGCTCACTGATTGTTCCAGAAGTCTGCCTAAGATATGTCAGGTTTTTGGAAACCCCTGCAAAAAAATGTAATTTTTGGTAAGGTACTTCAAATAGGAAATCACATCTAAAGGGATGCAGATGCTGCAATTTTCCTCATTAGAGCTCTACAGCTGTAGCAGCTGATTTATAATTATGAAACCACTCCCACTAAACTCACTCAGCACTGGGGCACAGGAGAGCAAACAGCGATTTCTTCAGAATAACTAAAGGTAGGACTCTGCAACAAAGATCACCCACATGTTTTTTTCTCAACAAAAGTGGAGTTGCACTTTAAGTCTAACCACTGTTACTTTCAAATTCTAGAAGCCCAAGTTAACCACTTAACTTGCCAAGTGTGTCACATCAGGTGTTACAATGACCATAACATCCACACAAATGGCAATAGTAACATCTGCACATATATTAATTTTACCACCTGAAGAGACACACTTGGCCACTTAAAGTGGAGCTATGGGAAAGAGTCAAAAAGGACATAAATTATGCAGTCTATTGTTTGTTGATCCTGCCAGTAAGGCTGGGTTCACATTGGTGCATGTAATTTCTTGGTATTTAACCTGTGTTTTTAGCCGTGGTCCCAGTGACAGCTATTCGTTTGCGGGTTTTTGTGCGTTTTTTGAAAGTGCACCAAAAATGTGGCATGCAAGACTTTTGTTGTGTTTTTTAAGTCTGTCTTTTAGTTTACTTTAACCGACCATCTGTTGATTTTTTCATCTATGCTAAACAGCAAGGATGGATGAATCTGCAGTGAATCCGCAGTGTTATTCTGCCAGCCTGCACCCACAGCCATCAGAATACCTGAACAGTGGCTGCAGCTGACTGGAAGCATCTACTATTTGGGTGACAATTTTCCACTTCAAAGGATGTCAAGCAGAAGGGTGCAGACACAGTCACCCATGACATATATTTCAGCCAATTCATCAGGAACTTCACTCTGTATATGGTCGCTTATATCTACTAGTCCATTTAACATCACCCTCTCCACAGGATGACAAAGTTCACGAGTAGCTATGTTGCTCCAACATGGATACATGGATTAGTGTAGAAGCCTATGATAGGAAGGGCGTTACTGGTTGGATGACCAGGTAAAAATAACGCTAAAAAAGAAAAAAAATGCAACCACCACATCTAATGATTGATAAGCTGCATTATATTACATTCTTGTTTTTAGGTTTATATACGCTTTAAAGGATAAGTGCATTTTATGGCAAAACACACTTATCCTTTTTACCCCTTTGCCCTGACCTAATCTAACACACAATTCCCCTTCCAAAGATGCATACTAACTTTGAACTGACAGCCATGACCTTTGATGTTTGTTTACATCCAACGTCACAAGTCTCACTCTTTCTTGGCCATGCCTGTGCATTACAGCCCCACAGACCTCAAAAGAGCCATCTCGCTCCATCTATAGCCTTTAGGACACAGCCCTATTGAAGTCTATGTGGTAGTAATGCACAGGCGTGTGGCATAATATGTGGCACTGGATCTAAACAAACAGTGGAGGTCAAGGTAGGAATACATCTGTGGAGGGGGGCAGTGACTTAGGTTGGATCAGGGAAACTGGGCAAAAAGTATTAAAGTGCACTTATCCTTCAAGTGGTGGTAATACTTGATTTCAGATGATTGGCTCTGATATTTTGCCCAGAGTTTTCAGTCTATGGATCATTTTTGGGAAGATAATAATTTTTGTTAGACAGGATATTTAATAAAGAGTTTTTTTTTTTGTTACAACATCAGCTGTCTATATGTCTGGATGTAGTGCTTATATATATATAAGATATGATATTGAGTTGAAGTTGAGGGTCCATATTTTGTGCACATATTTTAGCTCAACAGGATGACAAGCACTACACGTAAGTCTCATGGTTGGGTACTGCATATCATGTCACTTTACAATTATACTGCCTAAAATATGATAAACTTAGACTGGGTGGAGGAACTATTTCTAAAAAATATTCACTGTACTGACAAAAAAATTGATGTGCTATATAAACAACAATAAACATATTTTTAACAGGAAAGCAGAATTACTACTGCATATATTTTACTCACGTTACCTGTATACTCGGTCACTCGATTAAGTGATGTCATTTACATTGGAAATTTTATACAAAAACAAAGTTTATCCAAGACTTTTATGAAAACCACTCGACGTATGTAATTCACGAAACTCGATTTAATGACAACAGTTCATCTTTTACTATCCTTACTCTTTATGAAATTTCGATACTAGTGAATTAGTCTTGACGAGGGGAGTAGAGAAGGGTTTAGTGTTCAATGGACTCTTCTATATAGGACTTGTATTTAATTTGAAACGGTCATTCAGAATTGTATACATGTCAGTACATTAACATAGGTCAATGTACAATGTGACAACTGAAGACCTTCCAGAAGAATCGTCGTGTTTTTCTATATGATGGTCGGTAACCTTCTCGGACCGGACAAAGTCTCTCAAAAGACTGGAGAGGAAGAATAAGTAAAAAGTAAGTAGACTAAATCACCTGTGTAAACCACATTCATTTGGGAGATTTTATTGTCTGGTCACAAAATAAAGAGGAGCATTTTATATACGTCATCATTAAGACGAAAGGACAATTTTTATACAAATAACAACAAATATATCGTGTAGTTAAAAAAACAGTCATGTCACTTATAAAAAATCTTTATCA
>BLSH010131538.1:796943-825945 GCA_018402905.1 Glandirana rugosa | reverse complement strand
TCTGAAGCATTTGACTGAATATGAACAGATAATATTGCCCGGAAACACTTCAGAATTCATCCTGCTGTTTTTGTCAGCAGTCACATCATCAATAAATACAAGAGAACCAGTTCCATTGGCAGCCATACATGCCCATGCCATGACACTATCACCACCATGCTTCACTGATGAGGTGGTATGCTTTGGATCATGAGCAGTTCCTTTCCTTCTCCATACTCTTCTCTTCCCATCACTCTGGTACAAGTTGATCTTGGTCTCATCTGTCCATAGGATGTTTTTCCAGAACTGTGAAAGCTTTTTTTTCAGATGTTGTTTGGCAAACTCAAATCTGGCCTTCCTTTTTTTGAGGCTCACCAATGGTTTACATCTTGTGGTGAACCCTCTGTATTCACTCTGGTGACGTCTTCTCTTGATTGTTGACTTTGACACACATACACCTACCTCCTGGAGAGTATTCTTGATCTGGCCAACTGTTGTGAAGGGTGTTTTCTTCACCAGGGAAAGAATTCTTTGGTCATCCACCACAGTTGTTTTCCATGGTCTTCCGGGTCTTTTGGTGTTGCTGAGCTCACCGATGCATTCTTTCTTTTTAAGGATGTTCCAAACAGTTAATTTGGCCACACCTAATGTTTGCTATCTCTCTGATGGGTTTTTTTTTTATTTTTTTCAGCCTAATGATGGCTTGCTTCACTGATCGTGACAGCTCTTTGGATCTCAAATTGAGAGTTGACAGCAACAGATTCCAAATGCAAATAGCACACTTGAAATGAACTCTGGACCTTTTATCTGCTCCTTGTAAATGGAATAATGAGGGAATAACACACACCTGGCCATGGAACAGCTGAGCAGCCAATTGTCCCATTACTTTTGGTCCCTTAAAAAGTGGGAGGCACATATACAAACTGTTGTAATTCCTACACAGTTCACCTGATTTGGATGTAAATACCCTCAAATTAAAGCTGAGAGTCTGCAGTTAAAGCACATCTTGTTTGTTTCATTTCAAATCCATTGTGGTGGTGTATAGAGCCAAAAAGATTAGAATTGTGTCGATGTCCCAATATTTATGGACCTGACTGTATATATATATATATATATATATATATATGTATTGTGACAGTATACGAGGGGAACTAGTAGACGAACGCTACCTGTCACCTTGCATGCGTTCATATAGATTGGACTGGGTGGAGACATGCCCAGGTATTACCAGCCACCGTGGCTGGGCTGGTTCCGGTCCAGAGTTTTGGTCTACTGGAGTCTACCAGCAGGTGGCTTAAATTACCAGGAAGAGCTCTCAGTTGTGCTCTGGCCTGGGACTTGGAAGGAACAATCTGAGTGAGCTCAATTTTGGTGTTTGGACTTTAAAGAGAAGCCTTGCATTTGCTTATGTTTTGTGGGTGTTGGGGACCAGCCCCATACTGTATAGTGAGGAAAACTATACTGTTAAGTTTATCGCCAGACGGCAAGGTTTTTTTTTTTCTGTTTTCATTTCTGTTTATGTGCAACCTTTTAAATAAACCTGGCTGCAAGCCAGAATTTTATGACGCCAGCTGTACAAAACTGCTTTTATCCCAGGAAAAGCGATCCCCTCTACAGCTGATCCCTTGCAATATATATATATATATATATATATATATAAGAAGGTGAAAGGGCCATATTAATGCATATAGTCCCCTTGTTAAAACAAATTTACATAGAAACATATAAACATAGAAAAGTGATGACAGAAAAAGACTGAGTAGTCCATTGTGTCTGTCCATTTATTTATTTTCCTTCTTTGTTTTTTCTTTTTTGTTTTTGGGGTTTTTTTTTTTGTCTATAACAGGCATGTTTGAAGCCATTTACTGTTGACTGTCTCACTACCTCTGTTGGTAGTTTATTCCAATCATCAACTACCCTTTCAGTAAAATAACACTTTCTAAGATTAGTTTTGAACTTTCCTCCAGTTTGTTTGATAATCTATACAATTTACATAACAGAGGTCCTGCGAAAAGTCTGTTTATACATCAAGTAAAAAAATGTCAGTTATTAAAGTATTATTTTTTTTACCTTCGTTTTCATGCCATATGAAATTTTGTAGTTTTTTAAGGTTTTCTTTACTGTATATTCTGGATCATATTTCACTATTCTCTTTAAAAGTGTGCTTCAGAGAAAAAGAAATTTAATCCCACCAAAATGCCCATTACGTTGATTAAATCGTGTGTTAACAGTAGAATGGTTTTATGCATCAGGAACTGTTGTTACTCAAGGCAAATCAAAACCTTTTATGTGGAAATTTATTGTAAAATTGTGCATTACTGTGATCTTTATGGAACATATCTTAAGCATTCGAAGCACAGCCAGAAAACATGCAATTGTTTGTAAAATCACCTACTGGCTTGCAAGCAAGTCTAGCATGCACTTTTTTTGATCCTGAACATTTTGAGCACTTTATCACACTTTGGAGATGACAGAAAATACTTAGTAATGTGATTACTGTATAGAGAGGTCTTTCCTAGCCAAAAGACCAAAGCCTTTCTAAAACAAGCATTAGACCGAGCATCCCTTGTGTAGCACTGGAAAGTGCCAAGGATGTATATTTGGAAATAGCTCATATCAATAATAATGCATTAAGTGCTATTTGCAGTTCTATGGGAAACTCCTAGAGCTGAAATACCTCATCTATTTTAAAGAACAACTCCACTAAACAGAAGTATTCTTTTGAGTTAAAATAAAATGTGTTTCCTTCAATTATGCTACACTGTATAGGCATATATCATTTTGGATAAAGTAAAAATGGGTACAAAACCCCTTTCAATGTATTTTTTTGCTGTAATGTATGTGATTATGATGTTGATTTGATTCATCATTTGATTATGGTTTAAAAAGGTGAACCAAATTCACATGGAGTACAATGGCTCCAGAGCAAACAGGGTACTACTAAAACTGTGGGACCAAGGTTGAGACACCAGATTCAAAAAGTGTGGAGTATCCTTGTGACTAAAGCTGGGCATTCAGGAAGAACACTTCCTCAAAATTCTCTCCATGGTTGGGGGCATGGCGACCAAACTCCAAGATGGATGCTTGATCCAGGAGCTCTGTCGAGCCGCCAGGGGAATCTACAAACATCGGAGCCTACAACAGCGCCACAGAGCCCCAAACACCACCATCCGACCATGGACACAATCAGGAATGACACGCCGCAGGAAAGAACAGCAAAAGCTCAGCAAACTGCTGGGATTCTCCCCCGCGGTTCCGAGAGGTCTTTAACAAAATGGCAATGGCGGCCCCCAGCTCTGCCACAGGCCATGGTCCACACAACATAATAGACAATCTGTCAGGGGGCTGTAGTGGTGGCTCTTCCTCGGCCAATTCCAGTCCAACCACCAGGAGCCCAGCCAAAACAAAGGCCCGCAAACACTCTCCACAGAGGGAAAAGGATGGACTGGATATGGAGGTGAGTGGATCTCAGGCCTCCACACAGGGAAGTGCCGTAGGAGGGTCGAATCAGATTGCGGTCTTCCCCACATCAGGCCAGCCTGTTTTGGACACTATGCTGAAAGACATTATGTTGTCTCTCAGAGCATCCCTACAAGCTGATCTTATAGCAAGTGTTATAAGCTGCCAAGCAGAAGTGCACAGTTTGGGAGACTATGCTACATCCTTCAAGACACTAGTAGAATACCACAACGCACAGAAAGAGGAAATCAACTGGGTCAAAGACAAAATCACAGACCTAGAGGAAAGATCCAGGAGGAACAACCTCAAAATCAGGGGCATCCCTGAATCTGTGCCCCCGACACAATTGCATCAATTCATGCTAACCTTATTCTCCTCTCTGGCACCAACAATGACACCCCAAGATCTTATAATCAATAGGATCCACAGGTTACCGAAACCTTCATTCCTGGCAGATGATATCCCAAGGGATGTGGTGTTGAGAATTCATTTTTACCACACAAGGAACTGCTCATGGCCTCATTCAGGAAAGCAGAGCGGTTACCAGAAATGTATGCAACTATACAACTACTGCCCGACCTCTATAGGCACACCCTACAATGCAGGCGCAACCTAGCGACAGTAACAAAAATGCTCAGGAACCATCGGATACTCCACACGTGGAAATATCCAGCCACTCTCACCATCACCCACAATGGAGTGACGACTACAGTATCTACCCTGGAAGAAGGCCTCGCTGCACTATGCCGAATAGGCATATTATCAGACCCAGGGTCAGCACCAACGTCCTCAAGCTCACCTCCTGTAATGGAAAAAGAATGGCAAGTTGTATCACGTAAACGGGGCAACAAGAAGCAACAGGGAGGCTCCTAGCCCCACACAGTCGCTTACATGAGTTACCCCCCCAGTTAGAGGAATGCTACAAGTAGTTGTTCTTTAACCAGACATATTTGTAACATTCGCTCTCTCTTCCCTCCAGTGCATCTCAGGCAATTATCATTGTCCACGGATCCCACAAGGGACCCTCTTTTTTACTGACGAAGTTTCATCCAATACAGTTTAGTACATTGTGTTTAACATGTTTTTCTTACTTATTTGTTTAGTACACTCAGCGATGACCATATCGACAGATTGGCATATTCTGCCTGGAAGAGACAATAGTCCTCAGAAGGATGTATGCAGAATTAAGCAGGAAAACACCTATAAGGCTTAAGGTCCCCAAGTAACAGTAAGTAATCATACCCGCACCAAGCACACAAACCTTAATACCTAACCATGCCCATAAAATGTTTATCACTTAACGTGAAAGACCTAAACCATCACGCTAAGAGGTTCTCGATGTGGAAAGAGGCCAATAAACAAAGGGCGGATATCTTATGTATCCATGAGACGCACCTACTATCTCCACACACACATAGATGTCAGCATAAATCCTATTGGCTTTCAAAAACACTGTAGACTTTCAACTCAAGGAGGTCACCACTGATTCCGAGGTCAGGTACATCATTATAACCCGTGACATCAACTCAAAACCGTATACACAGTGGTGAGCCTATGCGCACCTAACCCACACCAACTGCGCTTCCTTCGCAGCCTCTTCAAAAAACTAACATCAGCCAAATATGGCCACCTAATGGTCTGTGGAGATTTTAACACAATAGCTAACCCTAGGCTAGGCTCATCAGCACTGAACAAAAAAATTTATATCACTTCAACCTCTGCTCCATGCAGAAGAACTATTTGATGTATGGTGTTGCCAACATGGCAATGAGTGAGACTATACTTTCTTCTCTAACAGGCATAACTCATACTCGTGAATAGAGGTGTTTCTGACAGACAAGTGGTTACTACAACAAATATCTGCAACAACAATATGTGATATTACTAGGTCAGACTATGCAGTAATAATGTTAGTTATCGTGGAGCGGAATGTCCCCCCCCCCCGTACTCCTGTCTGGCGCTGTAACACTAAGGTATTATAAAACAAACAGGGTGCACCGGTAATCTCTCAACATCTCAAAAAAAATTTCCTAGATAATGACAACTCTGTAGAACCCCCCTTGTCCCTGTGGAATGCCCATACGGCATTCATCAGAGGTATCCTAATCTAACAGGGAGCAAGATTAAAAAAGCAATATAACACCAATCTGAACAATGTTCTTTCTGAAATTCACATCCTGGAGACAAAAAATAAACATAATCCCTCAGCAACTGAAGGAAAAACTGAGATCTCTGTTGTCCCAACAGTATGAGACATATCTCAGTAGACTTAAATTACAATCATACGCTAAGGAGAACAGGGCAGGTAAACACCAAGCCAATAGACTACAACAAGCCAGGTGCAAAACTAGAATCTCACACCTTAAACACCCAACCCTTAAATATAGCATAACAAACCCCCAAGAAATAGCCAATCGATTTGCAGAGTATTATGAGGCATTATATAACCTGAATAAAGACCACAACACACATCAACCCACAATGGAAGGCATTCAGAACTTCCTCAAAAAAGAAAAACTCCCTACTCTTTCTGAGTCACAACTGCAGACCCTGAATGCACCGTACACACACAGAAATAGAAAGAATAATCAAGTCACTCTCCAATGGAAAATCCCCGGGACCAGAGGGCTTATTTAATGAGTATTTTTTACATTTTTAATAAAACTCTCCCCTTATATGCAAAAACGTTTTGCACATGCAACGCAAAAGGCCACATTTCCAAATGAGATGTTGAGAGCATTCGTAGTCACTCTATCAAACAGGGCAAAGAACCCACCACATCAGCCAATTTTCACCCAATTTCACTTCTAAACTCGGACGTCAAAGTCTATGCAAAACTATTAGCTAGACGATTGGCAGACATATTACCAACCCTAAATAAGCAAGACCAGATGGGATTCATGAGGGGTAGACAGTCTGTGACGCGACCAGAGGAATTTTGAATGTACTATACCATGCTGGGAAAACATGAACACCTTCTCTGCTGCTCTCAATAGATGCAGAGAAGGCATTCGACAGAGTTCACTGGAAGTACATGTCTACAGTACTAACCAAATTTTGCCTGCAGGGCCCCATATTGTCAGCGATACTTGCTTTGTACTCTGCCCCAACAGCCCAGGTATACACATCCGGTTTCCTGTCCAGACCATTCTGCATCTCCAATAGAACTTGACAGGGGTGCCCACTATCGCCAACCATTTTCAATATAATGATTGAACTCCTAGCTGAATCAATCCGCTCCCACCCACCCACCCACCCATCAAAGGTTTCAAATTTGGGTGTAGGTCACATATAATAAAGCTCTTCGCGCATGATGTGATACTAATGCTAACCGAAATCCTTACCTCACTCCCACAAACTCAACAACTCCTATCAGAGTTCAGCAACATATCATACTACAAGGTACATTTCAATAAATCTACCATTTTAGACCTAGGAATATTGAATCATATCAAGAAGCAATTACAAAACAACCTCCGATATGCATGGAGCACAAAAGAGATACCCTACTTGGGGATTAACATAACTGCAGACGTATCCTCTTTAACCGGTTCAGCCCCAGCGCTGTAAATAGGCGGCGGCTGGTTTTGAGCGGCTGTACCGGGACATATCCAGGGCTAACGACTGATCCAGCTCGGGAGCCGCTCGGTCATTATCCCAGGGGGCAGGAAGGGATATCCCCCGCCGCCTTCCGCCGCTCTTCTCCGGCCTCCTGTCCCACCGGAGCGACGATCCGGCGCCTTCGCCGGCTAGAAGGAGACCTGAGGGAAGCCGTAATTGGCTCGAATGGGGTCTCCTTTGGCAAATTCCGGAAGTGACGTCACTTTCAGTTTACTCGTGGCTAACGGCGCCAATTTTAAAAAAATGACAGTATTAAGAATCGCCGTTTTTGGCGATCTGAATACTGTGAAGTGCAAAAAGTGTACCTGTCACCATCTATTACGATCACAAGGGATGTTTACATTCCTTGTGATAGCAATAAATGTGATCAGAATTTTTTTTTAAAGGAACAGTGTTAAAAATAAAAAAAAATTTAAAGACCCACCTTCCCCGCGAGCTCACGCTGCAAAGAAAACGCATACGTAAGTTGCGCCCGCACATGAAAACGGTGTTCAAACCACACATGTGAGGTATCACTGCGATCGCCAGAGTGTGAGCAATAATTCTAGCAAAAGACCTCCTCTGCACCTCTAACCTGGTAACCGATAAACGTTTTTAAAGAGTCGCCTATGGAAATTTTTGTCGCCATTCCGCGAGTGCGCGCAATTTTCAACCGTGTTATGTATGGAATCTATTTACTTGGTGTAACATCCTCTTTCACAATATACAAAAAAAACTGGGCTAACTTTACTGTTGTCTTATTTTTTAACTAAAAAAAGTGAAATTCTTCCAAAAAAATCGCGCTTGAAAGACTGCTGCGCAAATACCGTGTGACCAAAAGTATTGCAACGATCGCCATTTTATTCTCTAGGGTGTTTAAAAAAATATATATAATGTTTGGGGTTTCTAAGTAATTTTCTAGCAAAAAAAAACTGTTTTTAGCTTGTAACCAACAAACGTAAAAAAGGGGCCCGGTTGGTAAGTGGTTAATACCTACCAATTTGGTACCTATGATCGCAAAAATAGAACCACAGCTTGATAATATTGCCAAGCAAGATCTACCCTGGGCAGGTCGAATAGCAGCTATAAAACTGATGGTCTTGCCTCAAATTTTATACTTATTCAGGGTATTACCTGTACCCATCCCTACTCATTATCTTAACTCACCGTCGAGACTTCTTAAGAGATGTGTATGGAAGAGAACCAGATGTAAATATGCAACCATGCACCGTACATAAAAATATAGGAGGAGCAGGCATGATAGACATAATAGACTACTATTGGGCTACCAGGCTACGTTATATAAATGTTCACTTGAATGGTCAAAGCAACTGTACCTAGTTACATATTCTTTGTACTCTTTGTAATGCATATTTTTTCTCGAATTAATGTACCCCATGTATAACACATGACAAATGTATGAGTTCAATTGTATTGATTACTAAATACCAATAAAAATTCACTGAAAAAAAAATCTCTCCATGGTTGGCCCCATTGGCACCTATAGTTGGCCCCATTGGCACCATCTGCATCAATATCCTTCAACTGAAAAATCCAAGGGGCCAAGCATAAAATTGTGAGCCAAACAGTGTCTGCATTCAATCAGAATACAACAGCAGGACATTTGTCATTCTCTGCTGTGTGCTGAACCAAACAAATCTATGTGTTTATGGTCAGCTTAAGCCTTTTCCAGGGTGAAATGTGTTAGAGCCATAGGCACAGACATTAAAAGTTAATTGACAGTTTTAGTTTGTCTACAGAGCACAAATCATTGGGGGAATGTTTTCAAATCATGTTTCAATAAAGGATTATCCAGCTGAGATCGATGGGTGCAGTGGGTGTGTGTTTATCGTTGGACTGAGAGAAACTCCTTGGCTCAAGACAGTACCTAAAGAGATCTTCAGAGGGGTTTTGGAACATTTTTTTTCCTCCTGAGCAATAAAAACTTGATAGGAGTTCTAATACTTTAGTTCCAGATATACATAAATTAAATAATAACTAAAGGTAATATTTTTAGTATTTGGTAGCATAGAGAGGGATTCAAGCATATCAGTTTTTTTCTGACTGTGCTCCCGGATTCATCCTACTGTGTAAGGTTATCACCAGGAGTTAAAATAAAGGGAAATCTTGGGTTGTCATATTAGGTTGTCACCAAAACAAGGAAATAGAGGGCAAATCTTTCAAAGGTGACCCTGGTGACAAATAGGGATTTGCTTCCACTTTCCCCCCACTTCCTGTTTAGGCCATGAGCTATGAAGAGAAGGGGTATAACTCTCCCTTACTCTACCTAAAATGAAAAAAAAAAGTTTTGTCTATAGTTCTACTTAGGTCAATCGTAGACATTAGATGTGCATTGACAGTTTTAGACACACAAATCATTACAAAACAGATCCTTGTGGTGCAACCACTGTGCAAAAGTCGAATTTCCAGCTTATCAGCATAATAGGACAAATTGTAACTGGAATGGGATCCATGGCACCAGAGAATCAGCTTTGAGAACAATTTAGAAATCATTTTTTTAATTAATGCAGCGTTTGAAGGGTGGGAATCTCCAAGGAAGGTCCAACATCTCTGGAGGAAAAAAAGTCCACAGTTTGATCAACAGTGTACCAGCTAAAAATAATATAAAATGAAGGGGATGGCAATGTGCAGTATCATACCAGAAGTTGCACTAAGTCTAAGGTTATGTCATCCAATGTCTTAAACTGCCGGTAGTGTTTTTGCTCCATCGCAGCTTTGTGCCGGAAGGCACATTATTCATCAAAGCTGTATGCCTGGGGCCTGTGCATAATGTAGGAAATTATTAATTGTTTCCAGAGATAACATCTACCTTACTGAGATTCAAATCTAGAAATCCAAATTGCATCTCTTAAGTGGCTTGATGTCATGTGTGTTTTGGGACTGCTAAACTAACAGACTAAATATTTAACACAGAATTTCAGCTTATATAATTAATTAGAGAATAAGGTAGCCAAATCACCACATCTGCAGATAAACTGTTCTCAATACTTAGGGCACAGATCCACTCAGCACAATCCTGGGCTGAGTGTATGGAACTACCCAGGGACTGATTCTAATGTCTTGAGGGAGGCCTCATTAAAATGCATGATACAGTAGGAATAATGTGTCAGCATTTCTGTTCCCAGTATGTCAGCATGACAGATATTCAGCTGAAAAACATATAAAATATTATTTTCAGTGTGTAGGAGTGAGTGATCCCTGTTGTATCATGACAGTTCATAGATATGTATCAACTGCTAAAGAAATTATCATGCTTAATATTTTATGATCCTCCAAGGTTTATTCCACACATGCAGTTTCAAAATCTGATTAATACTCTGTCCTGTTAAATATACTCCGAAAAAGAAAAGTGATATTCAAGAACTTGTGAATTTTACTACCTTTTAAAGATGTACAAGTATTTAGAACCAGGCTGGGACCGATGCTTTGGCAGCTCTTGTGACTTATCAGCTGCAGTGCTTGACAGTATATATGTCAATGTGAGCTTATATGGCCATCTTAGCATCAATAATACCTGTTTTAATAATAATAAAAAAAAAAATAATACAGTCTATAACTATCTGTAACCTGGCCCGTAATGCTTTAGTGAGTCATTTGTGGTGTAATTTAATAAAAATTGTTGCTCTGTAGCACAATTGGGTCACAAACACTATTGTGGGCTAGTGTACTTTACATCTCTGTATATGCCAGGACTGCTTTCTATTTACAGTTTAGTACTGGATGATGCAAACTAAAAAGTATTCAAATTTAACAGCAACTGGTAGAACATTACTATTAGGCCTCGTGCACACACAGCACCCAACCCCCCCAGGCGGCTCTGCCTTGAGCATGGCAGTGGAGAGCCCGCAGAACTCCCCGGAGGCCGCTGTTCATCCTGGCATGTTATGTCATTACAGTCACTGGACAGCACCATAACCGCCCCACCCCCCATATGGAGTGCACTCTGCATGATGCATCCTGGCAATGAAGACAGAATGTCCGAGCAGAAGACAGGAGCTGTCCCAACTTTTCAAGTTAAATTGCCTGTGATTTCTTGGAAGGGGCGGTCCTAGCAACCAATCTATGGTCTGTTACATGGTAAGTTGGACAGCTCCCACCTTCTACTTGGACATGCCGCATCCTCTGTCTTCTACCTGCTGTGTAAGGTAAGGGAGGAGGCATTCGCATAAAGGTTACTGTGTTACAAGGAGGTGTTACAAGTAAGGGGGCTGTGTTACAGGGGAGGGGGGCTGTGTTACAAGGAGGGGGGCTGTGTTACAATGAGGGGGGCTGTTACAAGGAGGGGCTGTGTTACAAAGAGGGGGGCTGTGTTACAGTGGAGGGGGCTGTGCTACAAGGAGGAGGGCTGTATTACAAGGAGGGGGCTATGATACAAGGAGGAGGGCTGTGATACAAGGAGGGAAAAGTGTAAAAAGTAGCTCTATGCTAAATACAAACTGAAATATTCAATAGTTACCTTGTCAAAATATATCTATATATATATACAGTATCTCACAAAAGTGAGTACATCCCTCAAATTTTTGTAAATATTTTATTATATCTTTTCATGTGACAACACTGAAGAAATTATACTTTGATACAATGTAAAGTAGTGAGTGTACTGCTTGTATAACAGTGTAAATTTGCTGTCGACTCACAATTACTCAACACATAGCCATTAATGTCTAAATCGCTGGCAACAAAAGTGAGTACACCCCCTAAGTAAAAATGTCCAGATTGGGCCCAATTAGCCATTTTCCCTCCCCGGCGTCATGTGACTCGTTAGTGTTACAAGGTCTCAGGTGTGAATGGGTAGCAGGCATGTTAAATTTGGTGTTATTGCTCTCATTCTCTCATACTGGTCACTGGAAGTTCAACATGGCACCTCATGGCAAAGAACCCTCTGAGGATCTGAAAAAAAGATTGTTACTCAACGTAAAGATGGCCTAGGCTATAATAAGATTGCCAAGACCCTGAAACTGAGCCGCAGCATGGTGGCCAAGACCATACAGTGGTTTAACAGGACAGGTTTCACTCAGAACAGGCCAGACCATGGTTGACCAAAGAAGTTGAGTGCACATGCCCAGCGTCATATCCAGAGGTTGTCTTTGGGAAATAAATGTATGAGTGCCGCATTGCTGCAGAGGTTGAAGGGGTAAGGGGTCAGCCTGTCAGTGCTCAGACCATAAGCCGCACACTGCATCAAATTGGTCTGCATTGCTGTCATCCCAGAAGGAAGCCTCTTCTAAAGATGGTGCACAAGAAAGCCCGCAATCAGTTTGCTGAAGACAAGCAGACTAAGGACATGGATTACTGGAACCATTGGGGGGGTGTCATGGTCTGGGGCTGTATGAGTGCTGCCGGCACTGGGGAGCTACAGTTCATTGAGGGAACCATTAATGCCAACATGTACTGTGACATACTGAAGCAGAGCATGAACCCCTCCCTTCAGAAACTGGGCTTCATGGCAGTATTCCAACATGATAACGACCCCAAACACACCTCCAAGACAACTACTGCCTTGAGAAGCTGAAGATAAACATAATGGACTGGCCTAGCATGTCTCCAGACCTAAACCCTATTGAGCATCTGTGGGGCATCCTCAAACAGAAGGTGGAGGAGCACAAGTTCTCTAACATTCACCAGCTCCATGATGTCGTCATGGAGGAGTGGAAGAGGACTCCAGTGGCAACCTGTGAAACTCAGGTGAACTCCATGACCAAGAGGGTTAAGGCAGTGCTGGTAAATAATGGTGGCCACACAAAATATTGACACTTTGGGCCCGCTTTGGTCATTTTTACTCAGGGGTGTATTCACTTTTATTGCCAGCAGTTTAGACATTAATGGCTGTGTGTTGAGTTATTTTGAGGGGACAGCAAATTTACACTGTTATACAAGCTGTACACTCACTACTTTACATTGTAGCAAAGTGGCATTTCTTCAGTGTTGTCACATGAAAACATATAATAAAATATTTACAAAAATGTGAGGGGTGTATTCACTCTTGTGAGATACTGTATATATATTTTTATATTTTATTTTGTTTTAAAGTCATTCTAAAGCCAAAGTGTTTCTTATTAAAATAAAAAAACAGGTTATACCTAATTGCTCTGTGCAATGATATTGCCCAAAGCCAGTCCCTTACCTGTTCTTTGGTGATCCCCAGTTGGCACTGTCCTCTCCTTCCCCCTGCAAGTGACCCCATATCAAGCTATGGGAGCAGTCTTGCAGGGGCATTGCCAAGCCAGGCTGTGTGCAACCGAAGATACACACAGCATCGCTTAGCCACATCCTCACTCCCTCCTCACAGAATTTGACTGACAACAGTGGGAGCCAAATGACAGGGACAGTGCTGGATTGTGAGATATGTCAGGTTGGTGTTTAGGGGCGGGGGGAAAAAGAGCTATTGGAACATTTTTACCTTAATGCAGAGAATGCATTATGGAAAAAGAAAGTTGTGCCTTTTGAAACATTTTAATAACCATGGGCATTTATATTAACAGAATAGGAACATACATGACAAATGGACCAGGAAAACATGACATCATGGAAGGCATGTAGCATAATGATGTCACTTCCTGATAAGTGTTGTAACAGAAGTATCAACACACTTTCCTGTGATTAGAAGCCTCCACTAGTAAGTTGAGTTTTTTTTTTTGTTTTTTTTTTAAATGAGGGAGTGGTAAAAAGTAAAGCATTCCGAATAAAGGGATTATCTATGTGGTTTTGTGTGTGGTTTTATTGTTAGGAACACAGTGCTAGTACCATAGTTGTATTATTAGTTGCACATAGCTAAAAGTTCACAGCAAACCAAAATTAAGTTGCTATTGGTTGCTTCTCTTTCTGCCCATTACCATTCTGGGGAAAACAAGAATCCCCCCCCCCCATCCGGACTGATTGCTATAAAAAAGACTCACTTTTGACTTACCTGAAGCTGCAGTCATGTTACATTTGGGTTCTCAGTTTACTCCATTTCTTGGAGAGAGTTTCTCTTTGGATGATAACCACATCTCTGTCTGCAGGATGTGGACACTTCCTTTCGGTGGCAGTGGCATGTCCAATGATGGGGTCCTTTCAAACTGCTTCAGAGGCATGGGAGAGCTGGTCCCAGAAGAGTTAACAAGTGGTGTTAAGTGGTCGAACTCCAGGGACCCCTCATAGAGAAAACTACAACCTAGAGAGGATACACTGCGGGATGGGCAGCAAATAGGCCTGATCAAATACATTTTTGCCCAATGTTAGATTTTAGGCATGGTGGGACTTTGTACATGAACTCCAAAACAAGTTTTTTCTTTAGGTAACACGTTAAATATTAGGCCTCATGCACACAGGACGTTTTTTGACTGTTTTACCACAGCTGTTTTTTAGCTGCAGAGGTTTTTTTCTACAATCAATAAACCGTCCATCATGTTATCCTATGTGTTCATGCACACATAGGCTGTTATCAACTGTTTTTAGCAGTGACGTTTTTGAGCTGTAAAAAAACCCCAAGGCCAGTGGGTTCTGAGAGACGTTTTTCAGCTTTAAAAATATTCAAACCCTCAAAAACGCTCAAAAACGTGCAAAAATGTTGCTAAAAGTCGATCCCCAATGTTTTTGGATGTTTTAGATCAATTGAGAAAAAAAAACTAAAAACGTTGGCCCTTTAAAAACGCGAAAAAACACCAGTAATATAACGCTGGTAAAAGCTGAAAAAATAATTTATAAGCTACTGGCATTTTTAGGACGTTTTTTTACGTCCTGTGTGTATGAAGCCTAACACTAGTAGAGGTTTTTACTGTTATAATCAGCCAGATTATGAATGTTAGTTAGAAAATGTAATTAATTGCTGGCAACAACTATGCTCTTTAGTTTAAAACTTGATTGTTTTCTTAGTGATTGGCCAACAAATATGCATGTTTTGCTGAGTTTCCCTATAGCCATTAAATTTAGAGTGGAGTGGTGGATGAAATTCTCAGCTGGATTGTTCTAGTTTACACGTGACCCTTCTATCTGTCTTGACATGTGCACTGCTTTAAATCTGTTAGAGGAGGCACTCCTATGCTGAAAAACATAAAACAGAAATCCCAGATCTGAAGGTTCTCTGGTGGTCTTCCTCCTCATTAGCGCAAATGTCTCAAAGATTAATGAACCATTGATGTGTAATGTAAAATATTGCTGATGGATATAGGGAACTGTGTGTAATTGACTCTGACATCATCCGAAAATGTAAGCGCTTTGAGCATGTTATTGAACATAAACCTATTACTTCAGATTCCAGCACATGCCCATCTCCTGTCCGAAAGCTTACATCTTGTTAAAGCAAGCAATGAAAATAAAAAGGGACTTTATTTTGTTTACAAACCATAGTCCATTAAGCACCAGGCTTCAATATTTGCTTTAGTTACTACAGGATATGTCTTACAGCCTAAGAAAAATGACTAAAATTTCCTCTCTCCATTAAAAAAAAAAAAAAAATTCTCATACACATTTAGATGACATAGCATCAGCTGCTGTTTAAACTGGGTTTAGCTAATGGACTTTTAATGTCAGTGGGGTTATGTGCAGTTACTGGCTATTAGCAAGAATGGGCCCTTGATATAAAAATCTCGTTCCTCAAGTGTGTTATTTGAAGAATCTTTTTCTTGATTTAGTGACTGTCATCCCATTGAAAACAAACCCAAGGTCACTGGATTGTGCTGGTATATTAAAAACTCACTTACTTAAACCTTTTTAAAACTGGCTCCATTTTTCAGTCATTTCCATTTGCCAACAATTTTGTAACAGAGAAAGCTGTATATATTGCTTGTGAAAAGAAAGTATTTCCTGCTCATTAGCAGTACATTTCCGACTGGGAAATGAATAAATCTCAGTTTTTGTCTGTTAAACAAAAACAGAAGCTTTACTGTAGTTTGAAGCAATAATATATTTTTATACTTAATGCTTTATTTTCCTAACCTGGCTAAATTCATCACTGGATTTAATCCGCCACTGAATCATATTTCCTAATGTTCTCATCATCACAGGCAAAGCAAATGCTATCAGCAGATAAAGTATCCTAATGTAGGGGGGATACAGTGTCATAGCGCAGCATTAAATGTGAAACGGAATTCTTCCTAAATAATGCATTAACCTCTTTAGTATCCAGTTTCACTGTGTATTCTATATCATCTGGGACATACTACCGAGAAATGAAAAATAACACCAAAACCAGCACCAGATATGGATATGCAACTGTCCCTGCTAACCACAGCCACAATTCTGTGTTTACCATGCTACAATTTTTGGTATATGCATGTTTGCTAATCTTATATTGAATTGTACTTAGCAACATGACTGCTGAGTCATCTTTGTTCCTGCTAAAATGTGCGTATTTAAAGATGCTAAATGCCTGAATTTACGGGATCTCCTTGTGTTTGTGTAGATTTCCTCCAATAATCCATAACATCTGCAGGTACATTAGAGGTTAGGGGATACCCTTAAAGTAGTGTAATATAATATAATATAATACTATTTTTTTTTATAAAATGCTGTCTTTACCATTTTTGCCTTTAACTATTGCTTATCTCCTTCAGCCAATTCCAGCTACTGACTGTCTACATGTACCCACTCCAGTGCTGGAGCATTAATCATTGCTTTGGACATACAGTTGCAATGGTGGACCATGCCTGCATAGTTTGTGTCAGCACAGTCTATTGTGGTCTCTACCAAAGGGGCATCATATGGTGGCAATGCAGGAGCAAAACTGTACAACAGTTTTCATTCCATAACAGGGCAGTTTCTGAACACGGACCTCCACGGAAGGATTTCTAGGTATTTTTTCACTAAAAACTGCATATCTAAAAAAAAAAAAAAAACTGAACAAGCTATAGTGTTGGTCTGGTTTACAAAATACATTCCTATATTGGAGGTCAAATCTCGAGTCCACTGGACCATGATCAATGAAAAATTACCAGCACAACTCCAAAATACTATGTCCAAATTCTGTCGAGTTTGGGATCCTTGGATTATGGAATTTCTCCCAAGAGACTTTGACCACTGCCTACTGGACCATTATTGGCCTACCTCCCAACACTCTGGGGTGCATACCCCAGGGAACCTCCAGAACCTACTCTAATCTCCCCCATGTTCCTTCCCCTCCCCCAGTCTTCCCACTTTCCCTCTCTTGTCCTTTCTTCTTTCCATTTTTTCTTCCCCTTCCTTACTTGGTACCAAACCTCCATTTGCAACCCTATGGGACACTCAGTACTGAATCAAATATGAGATCTTAATGCACAAGCAGTACTGTTGACTCAGTATATATTTTTTATACATTTTGATATTTAGAAAAAAATTATTCAATCGCCTGTCTTTATATAAAGCCTGTACATATATTGTTGTGATGTAGCTTGCTCTGTACAATATGCTCTTCTTGAAAATCAATAAAAAATATTGAACAAGAAAAACAACTAAACATTAGTATTAGGATAACAACAAAGTTGGACTCAGACCAAAAACTATTTTTTGTGAGCAGTAAAAATAAATCCACACTAACTAAACGTGTCTCATGTATCTAGGCTGCAGGATTATGTACAGTTCCTATTTTCCACTCACCCCTGTACAGGGGTGACTCTAATAGGGTTGCAAGACTGATTATTTAATGTTTCTTATCCAAATTGTATCCATATTTCAACTTTTCCCCTCGCTTGCATAATACTGAATACACAAGGAAAAATGGTTATGGGTTTGCTATTATATGAGCAAAACTATGTTAGCCATAGAATTAATCTTGACTTTACTGGTCAAGCTAACAACGGTTCACTGCCAGAAGAAGGGTCAATGATTCATGCTACAGTTAGTTGTGTTATTTTGACCACCTCCTTAGGTATGTTATATTAATATAAAAGACTCATAATGGCTGCTGTATTCTCAGCTTTGAATACAGTTTGTGGCCCCCTCTAAAAGAGAATGATAAAAAATTCTAAGCTTTACATTTTCTGAATAATAACGAAATGCACAAGTAATCACACAAGCTATACCAAACCAGAAAACCACTGGCATATGGAAATGTTTTACATGGGGAAACTGCCAAAAATTATTAAAGCCTATTTCCTTTTGAGTGACCCCTCCTCCGCTAGAAAACACTGAACATTTATTGGATAAGACATTGCATATATTACATTCAAAAGGGCCTTTGTAGATGTACGCTGAAAATACATTCAGAGGCTGTTAAAGTCAAATGTTCTTACCAATTCATATCATAAAAAAATCTGTGTGTTGCAGAATCGATAGCCCATAGCTATGTTTTGCTATATAAAATATCTCTGTTGCATTTTTGTCTGTCTCTATTTGTATTTTAATAGCTGCTACTTTCATACTGTATAAACAGAATATCCCTTTAAGGTTAAAAATGGTTACAAACCTATAGTAATTGTACTTATTTCCAGCAACAAAAATGTGCACAGCAATGTATGTGCATATAAGACTAATTCAATAGAAAATATAGTACATGTTGTTAATACCTTAAAGCGGAGTTCCACCCAGAATTTTTTTTTTGTTTTTTGGCATCCACTCTTTTAATACTAAATAGATGTAACCTTTTGTTTCCTTACTTTCAAACCGCCTAGTTATTACATGTATTTTTTACTCACAATTTTGTTTCTCTCACTGCTGGACTTTTCCATTTTAGGTGAGGGCACCTGAAGCCCATCCTGGGTCTCCTGGCATCTCTTCCTGAAAGAAGTGCATGGTGGGTAACCATCATGCACTCCTCGGTCTCGGTCCGCCTTAAATCATGTAATTTCCTGTCTGGAAATAAAACAATTTACAGTACAGGGAAGCCCACTGACTCCTGGGAAATGATGAATCACATCTCCCAGGAGGCCAGGGGAAGCAGGAACTGAGGAAAAGAGCCTAGGACCAAATTGGGGCAGATTACAGAGACCACCTAGCAACAAGTGACTTAGGATGACTATAAAAATGTTTTTTTACTTCATAGGTAAGTCTATATAGGCAAAGGACTTGAATGATGTAAAAAAAAAATTCTGGGTGGAACTCCGCTTTAATTAAGATACGTGAATGCACCATATCACAATGACAAAAAGGAAAAGATAAATGCTGTATATACAGTACTTTCATATGGGCTAATATCCTCAAATTATAATTATATAATAAATAATGAAAACACCTGGATATTAATAGCAAACGTAGCTTAAAACAGAAAGGTAGACACTGAAGAAAACAAGAAATATTTCTTTGGTTTCACTATAGGGAACCTTAAATGACAATTGATTTGAAAGCATCTGGATGATCAACACCAGCATCTGACACATAAGAAAGTGTCAGTTTAGCATAAGATGATTTATCTTCTCTTATTATAAACACATTCAACTACACCTGCAAAAATGAAGCCCTTGAAACATTAACTATACAAGGTAAGTGCTCAGAACACTCTGGTAAAGTAGATTAATAATACCTTTATTGCAATAAACTGGATTTCAGTACAGGATGAGGAAAGAGTCACATTTAACACGTGGCTTGTGGGCCTTCAGGGGCCAACACCTGTGTTTAAATGTAAGCAACTATTAGGATATCCTCATAGTAATCTGCTCCTTGAATGTTTACGAATCGAAGTGAACATTCATTTTGCTAATATAGCAGTTTCTACGCACTTTAGGAACTCACGTACTTTGAGTTGAGTTTATTAGCCCACTTACACATGGGGGCATCTAGCTGCATCCCAGGCTTTTAGTGCACTTGGGAGGCACAGGTGTAGTATCCAGCCCGGTTGTCTGCAGCTTGTCCAAGTCTATAGCAGGCTGAGGGGAGTGGACATGGTACCCAATGGTACTCGCTATTAGGGCCCTAGGTGTTCAGGGATGATTGTCTGGAACATCTTTCTTCTGAAAGTATTCTTCAAATCTCTTTTGTTAATACAAAAATATAATAGAATTACTATAGCACTTTAAGAGATTTATATTTTTTTATTTTAAAATGGGAAAATCTACAGTTTAATACCTCTAGAGGCTCGTACACACGGTACAATGGTTGTACAACAACGGTTGCACAACAGCTTGTTGTATGATCATCCGACCGTTAGTGCACACGATTAGAACAGCCAATGTGCGATGGTCATACAACAGGAGTTGAATAAGTAGACTAGAAAACTTTGGTTGTACAACAAGTGGTTGTACAACTGTTGTACCGTGTGTACAAAGAAGTTGGGCCAACAAAGCTGTACGTGCAAAACACGTATGCTCAGAAGTCAGGAACGCCCAGAAGCGTCCGTTCGTGTAAACCTACATTCCTAATTCACAAATCACATTCACCGGAACTTCCTCTTTATACGTTCCTAGCACGTCACCACGTTAGGCTTGGTCATACGATTGCTTAGTGCACGTCAGTACGCGAGACACAACAGACAATATACGATTTTGGACGTCCGGTCATACGACTGTCGCACCGTGTGTACGAGGCTTTACTGTTAAATTCAATGCAAAGTACATGTGTACAGTTTCTTTAATGTTAATTTTTAGAAGTGACAAGCACATTTCTATCTAACAGTTTATAATAGCTCTATTTTAAAGACAATCTAAACTAAATAATAAAAAAAGAATATATTGAAGGTTATCAGCCCTTAAATATGGTGGTTGCATCAGTTTTAGCAAGTACGTAAAATATTGTTTAATCTTGCCAGAAATGCAGTGTCCATCTCACTTCTTGTGATCTGAGCTGAAAGCACAAACAATGTTATCTTCCTTTTATACCTTGCCAATCCCCCATCTCTTCATGCAATGGATAAAAAGAGAGGAAGACACATTTATAGTTCAGACTGAGTAGCAACTATAACTCCCTTCACTGGAGTAGTGAGTGTATCCACCCAGGGACAGAAAGTGTGTTATTACTAGGATTATCAGGCGAAAATAAATGAGAAAAAAGGAAACCAATGCAGGAACTTCAGCTAAGAACTGGTAAGTTGCAATATATAAAATGTTTGTCTCTGGGTTTAGATTTGCTTTAGTAAGCTAAAGAATAATATATACAGAACAGTAAACTACACAACTAAGACAAATTCCTGTAAGAATGGTTCACAACCAACCAATAAAAATTACAATACGCTACAAAGAAAAATGGTATGTAAATGTTTATCACCTCAAGAAACCAGCTCAATTCAAGATATAGTCAACCTGAATGTGATTTTTGTTTCTTTAAAGATGCAACCTGCCCTGCAATCAGAGAAACAAACCCCACGCATTCCTTATAAACTGTACAATAGGCCAATGTGGTCAAATTATTACTGCTATGTACTATTATATCTTTACTACAAATACATATGCTCCACTTCTGTTATGATTATAACTCTCGTGTATGTTTGATGGCCGTTAGGCCCCATTATACAATTTGTTATGTCTGTTTACTTATTTCTGTAAACTTCTCAATAAAATATTGTGGAAAAGAAAAGTAAATGTTCATCAAATTTATTACAAGAACAGATATATATTATAGATATAAATTTAAAGAAAAAAACAACAAAAAAATCTGAATGTACTGTATGTTGTAAGTACTTTTCATCTACACCCGTACTGAAATATATATATAATATCTTTCACATATCTTCCTATGTAGCGTATGACCAATTAAAGTTCTGTCTTTTATGCTAGGGTCTACTGTGACCCTCCACAAAAATGTAAGTTACATATCGGTAGTTTCTAACAGTTTTATAGCAGACAAGTCAAGCTGTAGATTTGGACACTTAGCCTATTCATCATGTCACTAATCAGCCATCATAAACTAATATGGCCCAACTGTCCCTTTATATAAAATTCACCAATATACAGTATGACACTGTTTGGTATATTAAAGCAACAGTAAACTCCGCTTTTTATCTTGCACCTACAGGTAAGCCTATAATAAGGGTGCCGCTGGAAGGATCCATTTTATAGGTAAGTCTGGCATAATATGCTAGTTTGTGGGACATACTAGCACATTATCATTAAAACCTACAGTGGGACCAGTTTTACACAGGTTTAGAAAAGGATGCAAAGTAACGTTTTTTAAATATCTTTTTGATTATATTATTATCCTTTTATCAAGGGCCAACATTTTTTACAGTATTGTACTTTAATGTTTAAGAATATATACTGTAAACGATCTCTGTGATTATGTTGTCCTACCTAAATCTTTGGCTTGAAAATAACCCCAATTAAATAAAGCTAAAGGATCTAATGTAATGCATAGATGCCTTACGGCTAGAGTCTGTGCCCTTGCCCCTTAGGTCAGACAACATGAAATATGATACATGGTTAGAGTGCAGGAAAAAAGTTTATTCAAATGAAACAAGGTCAACAAAAACTTAAAGGGTCAACTACTCTAAGAGGACCTCAAAGGGCTTCTGTTATTCACAGTTGCTGCACAGCTGATGTAAAGTGTATTTCAACTTCGTAAACTCATTAAACCTCGAAGAGCTATGGAATAGACATGAAATCTGTGCCAATGGTTAGCATCACAAATAAGTGGGTTGCCTTGCTGTTTGGAGCTAATTGCCTACATCCGATTTAACAAACTGATTTATTTCCTCCAGCATAAGTTGTTTTAGCATGTGGCATATCAGATTTAATTGTGCTGATTCAGAATCACCATGTTAACTAACTTAGTTCAAAGTCCTTATGTTCTGTAGAATTTTAGTGACAAAAAGAAAATAGATTTGTAAGCTGCAGTTATATAAATGAAAAAGAGTAATTTCAGCCTTACATTTGAACAGATATTTTACAGAAACATTTAGGATACAGGTATGTTCCCTCCTAATTATACCTGAATTGTTATATTAAATGTACTTTTTGATTATTTTAATACCAAGGGGTTTGTCATGTTCTCAACTGTTGAATTTATGTGTGTTCTATTGGATAAAAAGGGAAACCTATCAGAAACAAAACTATTGGACCAGCCAATGTAGATCTCTCCTTCAGGAAATCCTAATTGCCTGCTCTCAGACATATACTGCAGTATACATATAATCCATATATATATATGCTGTTTTCCTATATTAATTGTGACTTACACAGCCCCATCACACAGCTCAGCCAGCCTGGAGACCAGACTTTTCTCTATTGCACTTACAACAACTAGGTTTTATCCCTGCCCCAAGCCTGTGAATGGACAATGAAGGAGAATCAGCAAACTGATGAACTCATCTCTCTGTTATTCTGTTCTCTCTCCCTAATAGTATGCTTCTTATCACTATGTAGAAGACTGCACAAACGATTGGTGCTATATAAATCCTATATAATATTAATAATAGTAGCAGTTAATATTATTATTATTTATACATAAGTATTGCAGCACAACTAATTGGCTGTTATCCCTCTTTCAATCTGGGCTCTTTTGTGTAGGGGATTGCAAGTCAAATTAGATGCATACACTAGTTGCTTTTAATGATTGTTGATGAAGTTTAGGAATAATGAATTCAGAATTTTCTTCTGCTTAGCCTAGGCTTGTGACTTAGAAAAATTTGCTCAGCAATTGCTGTCAGGTTGTTCCTCCATGAGAAGACTTCAATACTGTTTCTAATATACATCTGAAAAGCCATTGCTTTTCATCCCGTGTTGAGCCTTGATGAACGGGGAGTGGTGTTGTCCTGACAGTGATCTCATACAGCAGGTGCTCATTTCCGTGCAGCAGGTGCATTCTTTTGAGCATGTGAAAAATCATGAGCATAGAAGCCTAACTAGACATTCAAGGACTAAAGTGCACACGCATATGCGCAATGGCGCATACATGTGCACACAAGTAGATGTCCGCTTGCACACACGTCCACAGATCGTAGTGCCCAACGGCCTATTGAAACTGAGAGTTTCCCTGGCTTCAGTACTGGACTGTCTTCAGCTCTGGTTCCTGTTTTCCTAGTTCTTGAAAGTCTGTTAACCTTGTTCTTGACCCGGCTACATCTGACACCTCTCTTGGATCATACCTGCTTGCTCTGCCTGCTGCTCGTTTGTGTTATTAATCTCGGTTTAGTTTTCTGACCACATCTCCGCCTCCTGACTTGGTACCTCACTGTTATCAATGTTACCAACTTCTGCCTGTTTCTGACCCTGAACTTGATCCTGACCCTGCACCTGTCTGCTACTGAACATGGCTTGTGACCAGACTCCATACTACCACTGGAAGGACTCGTGTGTTTCCAAGCTTCAGCTCAATACAACAGCTTCCTGGCATCTGCACCCTTCCACTGCCCTAGTAGCCTTTGTCTCCACCATCAGGGTCACTTGGATGGGAATTGTGCAAAAGGCCACCCATGTCATCCCGGGCCCCATAGTAGCATGCCCCAAAAATGTGTTCGATGTTTTTATATGAATTGTTTGCCAACAATTAAAATGATCTTGGGTTCTTCAGTCCTGTTTTGGTCTGGCATTCTTTTCTGTATTTCTAAGGTTGGACATGCCCAGCATGGAAGCTGGTATTTTTTAAGCAAGGTTTACAATGGCAGCCCTTATATTTTTCTGAGGACATGTTTACTTTTATATAAGGTATATAAAATAAAGTCTTCTGCCTGTTTTAAGGTTCTGAAACTTTGACAAATGCTTCAATGTGCCTCTGAGCAGTTTTGGTATTCCAAATAGGATTGCAATCCTAAATTTTGCTGAGGTTTCAAGACAATCATTGTTCAGTGCAGCGGTGAACAGTGAAAACGCTGCATGGACGAATGTATCTGAGGCTATAAACGGACACATTATCATGCCGTGTTCATATGATATGCTTGAGCCCTTAGAAAATGTATCATTTACCAAGGCACATAAGTGATGAATCACAGAAGTTGACCTGGTAACTTGTCTGCACGTCTGCTGTTTATAACACTTTCAGCACTGTAGGCTGTCTAACCAAACTGGCAGAGGCAGGGAAAAATGGGGTACAACCTGAAACTAGCACTATATCATCAGCAGATGGAAGCCCTAAATTTCAGCTATATCATTATAACAGTAAAGCCAGTGTAAAGAAATGCTTTTGTGTATATATTTAGTCAGATTTATGTTGACTCATTGGGGTTGATTTACTAAAGCTTGAAAGTGCAAAATTTGGTGCAGCTCCACACAGAAACATATCAGCTTCAAGGTTTTATTGTCAAAGCTTGATTGAACAAGCTGAGGTTAGAAGCTGATTGGCTAGCATGCACAGCTGCATCGGTTTTTGCACTCTCCAGCTTTATTAAATCAACCCCATTGTCCAAGCCTAAGCATATATGGGACAATACAATAAAAAAGCAACATCTGGGTGGACAAGCTTGCATGTCAGCACAAATGGACTGGAATTAGATATTTGTACACCAACATTATTTTAGTGATCACTAGACCAAGTTTTATGTGATTCGACAAAAAAGTTGTTTGTTTTGTACATACATATTAATACCCTAAAAGTCCAATTAATGGGAAACGGTTTAAACTTTTATCCCCTCCCAGTGGCTCAAAGCCTTCAATTCTATGTACACATCATGTCTTTGTGTAAATCATTGTGAACTGATGCGATACATAATGCTTTGATGGTACTATAACCTTTACCGATAATCATTATTCTCATCCTCCAGTTAAACTCTATGCTGATGGGAGTGCAGTCATACAAGAACTTTATTTCACATACCGTGGTCATGTAAAAACTTGATTAGCTTCAGGTGGAAGATCTTCCAGCTCATCTTCGATATACTATACTCAATGGAATTGCACAGATCAGCCCTAAAACTCCTTTTCTTGGGTCCCCGCCGGGGCTCCTGGGTGCTCTCTGTCCAGTGTCCCCATGGGAAGCTACTTTCCATGGGGTTACTCATGCAAGCTCACTCCCAAGCCCCACTGCTGTGTCCATTGACACAAATAGCGTGACTCAGCCCCACCTCCTCTCCCCTAGCATTGGCTTTGATTGACAGCACTGGGATCCAATGGCTCCCGGTGCCCCAGCAAAGCTAAAGAGACACAGAAGTGTAGGGGAAGAGGAGCTTCAGAAGTGCACAGAGCTGGATCGAATGAGGGCTCAGGTAAGTATAAGTGTGGGGGGGGGGGGGATGAGGGGCCAAAATCTATGCCTGAATATTTTTTACCTTAATGCATGGAATGCATTAAGGTAAAAAATGTTAACCATTTTAAATCTAGAAATTGAGAGATTTCGATCAACTCTCGTACTATAGTTACTCATATTTTACTCGCAGCCAGAACCACTATAGTGAGACATTGGAGATCGCAAGTTTAACTTTTTTTTACCTTTACATTAAAGCGAAATCTGATTTTATCTATTCCTGGGTGTGTGGCTCTATTGACTTCCACAGGCCTGGGAGCACTCCTTTATTTGTTGTTTTGGCCTTATATTGCCAAGTAACTGAATATTGTACATGACAAACTGACCAAGTCATCACATGCTGAGATTGTTACCCTTTATTTAGCTAGTCATTCACTCTGACCAAATGTTTGTGTCTTACTACATTACAGTAAACCATAAAAATGAATTGTGGTAGAATTACTACACGTATATACACTTCTTATATTCCATAGCACAAATATAAAGCCCTTGAATATATGTCTTAACTACTAAAATGAAGGCTGATGTTTAATGAAATACAGATAATTCTCATAGTGTATTAGACGCCGGTTCTTAACATGTACCGGTTAAATGTTTTAGGATATATACTGCATTTCCTCCTATATTGCTTAACGAGAACTACTTACACATGAATGACTACATTTAGTAGATGGATATGTTTAAGAAAGTCTCTTAATGGCATACTTGTGAAACATTCCAACAATGGAACAGTGTTATTGCAAGCCTCGATCTCTTGACTTTTTTTTCTAACATTTCTTCCCAGTGGATTACAGCTAACCTCATTCCAGGCAGCTAAGTTATGTTCTTTCATTCACTGAGTTTCCAATATAAACATGTATGCTTGCACTTTCCAAAAGGCAAATCACACATTACTTGATTCAAGCCTATTACAGGAACTTCTAAAATCACCAAAACAGAATCACTTAATAAAGCCGCTAGTGATTCAAGTCTATTAGTTGACTGTAATTTTGATTGGGTTTTAAGCGTTTTGGTTAGTACATCTGTGAAAATGGGAAATAATTACTTGTATTAATAGGTTTGCAGAATTGTATCCACTAGAAAACCATGCAGGATGTATCGGAGTGAAGGGTTGGCTTAGAGAGACTGTTCAGTTAGTAAAGCATATGTTCACTTAAAGGGATTGTAAAGTCAGAAAGTGTTTTTATCTTAATGCATTCTATGTATTAAGATAAAAAGCCTTCTGTGTGCAGCAGCCCCCCTAATAGTCACCTGAGGTCCGTCTCTGTCCAGCGATGTCCACGAGTGTCTCAGCTGTCTGAGATTCTCCCTCCTGATTGGCTGAGACACAACAATGGTGCCATTGGCTGGCGCAGCTGTAACTCAAAGTCAGCTAGCCAATTAGGAGAGAGAGGGGCAGGGCCGGGTCCATGTCTGAAATGACACACAGAGCTGTGATTTGGCTTGGGTGCCCCCATAGCAAACTGCTTGCTGTGGGGGGCACCGAACAGGAGGGAGGGGCCAGAAGAGGGACCCAAGAAGAGGAGGATCGGGGCCACTCTGTGCAAATCCACTGCAACAGAACAGGTAAGTATACCATGTTTTATTATTAAAAAAATGAGACATTACAATCACTTTAACGTGAAAAAGGGAGTTGAAGATGTGTTCAATGATGAAATCATGTGCATGAAAAAAATATATATTTTTTTAATTTTGCTTGCACATGAATAAGTATTTGAAATTAAAACAGCATCACCTCATTTACCAAGCTAAGCTGTACCTTATTCAATAAGTCCAACTGTGTGATAGACCAATTTGTCTTTTGTGAGAAAAATAATTACACTGTGCTTTTAATCACCAGCAATTTGGCTCTGTAGCAGTAGTGTGTTCAAACTATAGCCATATGATGCGTTGGCGTAAAACTGGGAATACAGATAGATGCATATGTCCAGTCCCATGCAGAGTTAGACATTGCCTTACAGTCATCAGTTATGCTAGCCATAGATAGGCAGATGTCTCCCTAAGAATAAAAAGCAATGTCTGTCCTCAAACATGTCACTACATATGCGGGACTCAGAATCTTCTTTCTGACTAGGTTACCAGGTGAATGTAGTGCACCCTCTGTGACACCTTCATTCCCTTTTCTGCATAGGCAAAAGAATGATTAGAGAAAATTTGAAAAGCAGGATGATCCATGCTTGTTGCAAATGATACTTGCATTGATTCAATTAATCAGTTGGACAGCTGCCTCTTATGAAAGAATAATATCAACTGCTACTTCTTTAGCCTAACAACACCAAATAATTAGCTGTACAGTAAAGTTAGCAGTAGAGAATGTTAATATAAAAACATGCATAAACTAATGCTGCCCATACATGGATCAGTTTATTTGGTGATCAACAAGCGGGCCAACCAAAAAAACTTGCCAGATTATTCCATATGCACAAGCGAGGTTGATGGACGAATCCTTCCTGCTGTGTTATTGTATTCTGACAATGGGGACTCCTACATTGTCAGAATACATTCATCAGCACTGCAAACAATTGGCTGCAGCACTGTTTGAAGGGAAATTTTCCAGCAAGCCAGTTCATTAGATCAACTTTTCTGGATAGAGAACAGCCATAGATGGATCAATAAAATAACTAGGTAGATACCGACAAGAGATAGGTCTTTTCAACTAGATTACTTGACCGAACGACCTTTTAAAGGGAAGTTTGTCACGACGTCGGTTAACAAACGTCACGACTACTTACATAAGACTGTTACATCCTCAGGGGTAACAGTCTTATGTTATTGTGTCGTCCTTCCTAAGCAGGTAGTTGGAGCGAACACGTATACCTTATTAGACCGTTCAAAAAAACCAACCGGGCGAACAACTAGTGGTTTATTTGACTAGGTACATACCCGTCGTAATCAAATACGTACAAAAATATAATTGTAAGAGATGACGATTGAAATGACATGTCGATTA
>BLSH010131538.1:765041-789376 GCA_018402905.1 Glandirana rugosa | reverse complement strand
CCCTCTCCCCATTTTTTTGTAGGGCACTTGCCCTAGTTTGAAGATGATTTTAGAACAGTTATATGGCTTCTACCGTTAATTAATACTTTTCAGACACAGTTTGAAGATGATCCACATTCACCTCCATTTTTGCATTTTTTATGTTTTTATTTTTTTTTAAATATTTAAAGTTATTTCCCTGTCCCCATTTTTTTGTAGGGCACTTGCCCTACCCTTACCCCCATTTTACTTCCTTTTGCAGCCCTCTGGGGCTTTCCAGGACTTTGTTACAGCCATTTTTGTGCCTAAAAGTTCGGGTCCCCATTGATTTCAATGGGGTTCGTTGTCCGTGCGAGCGTTCGGTTTCCGTCCGGACACGGACCCGGACTTTGTCCCGAAGTTCGGACGGACCAGCAGAACCCGAACGTCCAGGTGTTCGCTCAACTCTACCGACAAATCCATGCCTAGTTTTTGAACATCAGACAACAAAGTCCATTGGTAGAGAAACCAGTGAGATTTGTTCCATGCACTTTATAAATCAAGACACTATGAAAGCAAATATGTTAGGAATACATACAATAATAATGATGACATAGTAAAAGTTATAAATTCTTTCTCTTCTTGTGTGGTATAAAGAAAGCTTGACATGTAGTATTCTGTGTTTAACAAAACTGCTATTAAATGTACTGATTCATTTTGTTACCTTTGGCTAAGACACAGGTAAAGGAAATCTATACTGAGAAAATATGCAGGCTGCCACTAATTAACATATAAAAATGCTAGTTGTTCGGCATACAACCGATCCAGTGACCTGAATACTTTCAGAGTCCCTGCCGTCGAAGTTTGGACTTCACCTTTCCTGGATCCATGACAAATCTATCAGCACATGTTCCCTTTAAGGAATATAACTGCATCTTGTAAGAAATACATTTACATGCAATCCATGACAAATCTCTCAGCACAGGTTCCCTTTAAGAAATATAGCTGCATCATGTAAGAAATACATTTGGCTAAGACATGGGTAAAGGAAATCTATACTGAGAAAATACGTAGGCAGCCACTGATTAACTTATAAAAATGCTAGTTGTTCGCCATACAACCGATCCAGTGACCTGAATACTTTCAGAGTCCCTGACGTTGAAGTTTGGACTTTGCCTTTCCTGGATCCATGACAAATCTCTCAGCACAGGTTCCCTTTAAGAAATATAGCTGCATCATGTAAGAAATACATTTCCATGCAGAACTGGCATGCTAAACCCATAGCCAATCCTAAGATGCAAGTCACAAGGGATTTACACCATATTACGCACACACACTTTGATGAATAATGATTTTCTTGTAGATAAATATTAGCTGCAGCACATTTGGTAGCTTTCTATGGCTTATCTCTAAGGAATTTAGGTTGGAAACAATTTTAATAAACTGAATGCCAAATACCTGCTACATTTTCATTCGGGTTAGATGTACAAATCTTTCATCTGAACAGACCAATGAATCATGGAATTTTTGGCTCCACTACTGCTTGATCGTTTTGTCAGCAAGTTTCAACACATGACAATAAAAGGTGCACATCAATAAAACTCTAAAACCGATGAGCAAGATGAAATACAGAAAGGGTATCAGCTTTTGGGTGCACATTTGGCTTTTAAATTATTTGTCAAAACTGGAAACCTGATCAGAGTTCAGTGTTGACTTAGAGCTTTAAACATTTGCTGTTCTCTTCATAGAGTGATCCATTTTGCTTTCTCAGGGAGGGGGGTGGTGAAAGAAGGTAGATGCCATAGCCTTACAAATAATGCATACAGCCTTCACACAATTGGACTGCAGCTCCACTAAAGTGGGTCAAACACACACTGACTCCAGTCATCGCCTATTTATAAAGCTCTGAATCTTGACACTCTGCACAGCCTACATTCCTGTAATAACACAAAGACATGGTATATTTATCAAGGTTGGATTACATGTTTTCATGGTAAGCAATGTGAATATTACAGATAGAAGGAAGATGCAGCGTATTAACCCTAAAACACTAAAGATATGTACCATATATATATATATGTATATATATATATATATATATATATATATAGTATATATTTTTTAACCTCTTTACCCTATTGTTTTCCTGTGTTTCAAGGTCTGTTCATTCTGAGAACTAATGTTCTACAATGACCTAAGTAGCACACACTGAATAGCAATGGACTTGTGCATTTTTTGTTATACATTAAAGATCAATTCCAGGGAGCAATTGAAACCAATTACAAAACTGCTAATGCTATTAAACAGGCACTGTAGTTGTGTTAACATCAGAAAATTCACTCAGTTTATCTTAATCTATATTCCATTTAATCTATTATAGACAGATTTCTCAGGTCTTATCACTTATGGTGGGTCTGCTTCTTTAAATGAGTAAGTATAGAAATTTTGTTGGGCTTATTTCTTCCACCGACCTTAAAGCAGAAGCTCCCCCCAAAAGGGGAAGTTCCGCTTTAAGTACTTCTCCCCTCCCTCATATTTTTGGGAGGGGGAGCGGATATCCAGATTTGACACAAGTTCTCCCCTCCCCTCCCTCCCTGCATTCATCTGGGACACATCAGGATATGTCCACAGACCATTCAGGATATGCAGCGTGACTCGCGCATGCACAGTGCGCACCCGGCTGTGAAGCCACAGGTGCCCTCAATTGAAATTCCAGCGCCGGGGGGAGAGAAGAGGGAGAGCAGTGATGGCTGGGGTGAGCACATTGCTGGATTGTGGGACAGGTGAGTGTGTGTTTATTAAAAATCAGCAGCTACACTTTTTGCAGCTGCTGACTTTTATTAAACATAGAAATGACTAGAGCTCCTCTTTAAGAACCCCCCTTCCTAGATGCATATTTATAAAAATTGAACAGTTGTAGCCTATGGCGATCATCATTACCTCTAGCTAAAACAGTAGACGCTTGGAAGGCAGTCCATGAAGTCTACATGGATCTTCATGTAATCATGGATCATACAATAGATCTACATACAGTGCATGAATCATACATGGATCTACAATGTAATACTAGTATACATGGATGAATCATGGAGGCATGGTCACAGTCTTTTGATTCGGGAGAGTGTGCATTTGGGGTGGAGGTAACTTTAGGACATAGGAAGTAGGTCAAAAGGATAATCATATATTTTTTGTAAGGACTGCTATCCTTTATTTAAAAAAAAAAAATAGAAATATCTCTTTACAATACCACTGATTAGATTTAAACTTCCACAGAAAGTTTGGATCAAGTTGTTCGTGAGTGACATCAAGAAACCTATAGTGTGAATACTTTCCTTGCATTTAAATGTTCAATTTTAAATGGGGTATACTATTTTACATTAGGGATCAGAAGAAATAAGAAATATAACTACTCATGTCCATGACCATGGAGGATATCTATAAAGGTACAATGGATATCAGTGCAGGAGCACTGGTGCTACAAAAACATTTATAATTAACAAAATTTAAAAAATGGGGAACACATTTGTAAGTTAAGCTGGGCATTGATGGATTGAAATTCGGCAGGTTCAGCAAAGACCAGCTGAATTTTGATCCATGTATGGTCGATCCCGCTCGACAGAAGTCATTCTAACTATAGACTTTATTCTAAAGAGAAAGTTGGAAAACTTTTCTTGAAAAGTGGCTGCAGTAAATCGGGTGCAGCCACTGATCAGTGAATTGTGACAGCAGAGGAGTCCAGCTGTCACAGCAGGGAGGGTTCTTCCATCTATTTCACATGTGTGGATGGAGGTGTCTGCTTTTTTTTTTTTTTTTTTGATCAACCCATTGGCTGATTGAAAAAAAAAATAAACAAAAAACAAGTAATCCACTGTATAGTCTATGGTCTTAGTTGAGGCTACTACTACACTAACCCCAACCAGGTCCAGCAGTGCCTTTCAGGAGCCATTGCTACTACCTTTGTAAAAAGAGGTTAGGAGAAATATTAGAATGGCTTTTTGAAACTGAATATTTAAAAAAAAAGACCAAAGCATGTAGAGATATGTAGTAAAAGACAGTAATTCTTTTGCGACACCTATCCTCTATTATAGTGTGACAGAGTGACTGACAATCATCTGAGTAGCTCTGCCCTTACCATATATTTCCATTGTAAGGTACTGAACTAATTTATGTACCTCACCCCCATTAAGGAGACATCTTACAATTTATAAGCCTTTAACAGTGATTACAAATCAACACATTTCTTAATTTTATGGTGCCCAAATAATTAATTTAATCAAGGCTGTTTAAAACTAATGAGACTTTTTATTATCCACACTTTATGGTAGCATGTGAAATAGAGAATGGAAATAGTCTTCCCCGTAATAGTGTCAGCTCCTGAGGTGAACTTTCTTGCTCAGTAGATTTAATGATTCAATCTATTTTCACAGAATTAAAATGAAATGACTGGTAGTAGTCATGCAAAACAATTAATGGTGGCGTTTTATTGTTTGCCGTGTCCCATGTGTGAAGTGATTAATGTAGATCATTTATTTTAATATATATTTGACTGTAAAGATCAGAGCATGTTTACCATATGAGGTGAAGTGCTTATTGGCCTATTGAGAGCAAATGGACAGCTGTCATTTTCATTTGCAAATGACTGGAGATTTTACAATGTTTGTGTCTGTGAAGGATGATGGTAGTCAAAATGGCATCATGGCAACTTTAAAAAATCTAAGAAAGCCTGCTGTGTTTGAATACATTAGTATTAGCTCAGATGATCCGTTGTGCATAAAGTTTACAGTATATGCTGCTTTTAGCAGACTGTACTGAACTAGACTTAGCACACATTGGCCCAGAATACAGTGGCAGACTTGTATCCTTCATATACTTGTTGCGGTTTTAGGTCCCAGGCCAGTAGATAACATATTTGCTTTATACATTGCTTTTTAGATTACTATATGTCATTATCTGTACATTTACCCCAGTCTCTCTTTATTTCACATTCTCTTAATTTTATCACTTATTATTGGTGGTAAATTAAACTATCATGGGTCTTGAGTAGTAAGAAGCCATGGTTGTCACACAGGCTGAACTTCAAACACAGTTACATAGTTAGGTTGAAAAAAGACACAAGTCCATCTAGTTCAACCATAATATATATATATATATATATATATATATATATATATATATATATATATATCATACAATCCCATATACACAATCCTATACCCACAGTTGATCCAGAGGAAGGTGAAAAAACCCCAGCAAAGCATGATCCAATTTGCTCCAGCAGGGGAAAAAAATTCCTTCCTAATCCTCCCAGAGGTGATCGGTTATTTCCCTGGATCAACTTTACCTATAAATGTTAATACCCAGCTATATTATGTACATTAAGGGAAGAATCCAGGCCTTTCTTAAAGCAATCTACTGAGTTGGTCAGAACCACCTCTAGAGGGAGTCAATTCCACATTTTCACAGCTCTTACTGTAAAGGAAAACCTTTTCATATTTGGAGATGAAATCGCTTTTCCTCTAGGCGTAAAGAGTGTCCACTTGTCCTCTGTTTTGACCTTAAAGTGAATAACTGAACACCAAGTTCACTATATGGACCACTTATGTATCTGTACATGTTGAGCATATCCCCCTTGACCCTTTCGCTGCCTGCCAGAGCCATTCTTGCGTTTTTTTGTTTTTTTTTTGCACACATGTTTAAAAAATCATTTTAGGCCTGAAGAGTACACAAAACCTCCATACATTATATATTTTCTGAAGGCAGACAACCTAGAGAATAAAATAGTGGTAGTTTTTATGTCACATGATATTACCGCAAAGGTATCGGAAACGCAATATTTCAGTAAAAAACACACTAATGTGAATTTTAGGGCAAACAAACAGAATAAATTACCAGAATAACAATGTTGCAATGAGTAAATAGATACCCAACATGCCAAACCTTAAATTTTTGTTAGCCCTGTGAAATGGCGTTAAACTTCAGTACCCTATATTTTATATAGGTGACACTTCAGAAGCCCCATATAGGTATCAGTTTAGTGTTACGGATGAGGTCTTCTTTTAAAATGATTGCTCTCACCCTGGCAGGCACAGTGGTATGTAACATGTGTATCGCAATCAACGTTTTCACGCGTAGGCACCCTGACGCATGCGTTTACGTCTGTGCGCGTGTATATGTGGGGGTGGGGGGGCTCAAAATTTTTGGAGGGGGGGAATTTTATGTGTTTGGGTGTAACTTTATTTATTGCATCACATAGGGGACAAAAAGTCCCCTATGTGATGTTTTTTAGTGACAGGTTCTCTTTTTTGAGACATGCGGGGTCTAGAAGACCCTACATGTCTCCCCTGTATTCCACCTAATGTTCTGCAATGCAGATCGCGTTGTAACACATTATTTCCTGGCTGAGCTAGCCAGGGACACTGAGAACTTTACCCGGAAGTGACGTCAGAGACATAGTTTTCCAGGTCACTGCAAAAAGGGGAGGAGAGCGGACATGTATCCCCTCTTCTCCTTCCCTTCCAGCCGCCACCACCCGCCATGACTGTCCCGGGCCCTCAGATGGGCAAGCGGAGCTCGGTAAGCATGGCAGGAGCGCGAGTGTGGGGGTCGCCAGTACCGAGGGTGTGTGAGAGCGATCGGGCGGCAGCGGCACCACCTGAACACTCTCACCTGACAGGCAGGAGTCGGCCTGTCAGTTTCACACACAATTCCAGTGGCTGCAGCCACTGGATTGTGTGTAATACCCCCCGCCACGGACCTGGTGGCAAAAGGGTTAATCTCCTCTTCTCAAGAGAGAATGAATTCAGTTCCTATTATCTTTTTTCATAGCTGAGCTCCTCCATGCCTTTAATTAGTTTGGTTGTCCTTCTCTGCACTTTCTCCAGTTCCCCGTCATCCTTTTTGAGAACTGGTGCCCAAAACTGAACTGCATATTCCATATGAGGGCTTAGGCTGGTTTCACATGGCCGTCTCCATCAGCGGGCTCTGTATTGACAGATCCGTCTCTGCTCTCTGTGCCGCCATTCTCCCCTATGGCAAATCAGATGACAACGGACCATCTGTCTGCTGTCATCTGATCTGCTGACGGATGGCAAAATGGCGTTTTCCTCAGTCAGACTTTATGGGTCTGGAGCGAATCGGAGAACAACAGGTGTCAGCGGACATGTCTCCACTGACATCGGCCGCTCCATAGGGCTGCATGGAGTGTCCGTTCAGGTCCACCTGAGAAAACGGACAGGCGGACCTGAACGGAACGGCCGTGTGAAAGAGGCCTTACTAATGGTTTGTACAGGGGCAAAATTACATCTCTCTCTCTGGAGTCCATAATTCTCTTAATACAAGAAAGGATTTTGCTTGCTTTGGAAACCACAGTTTGGCATTGCATGCTATTATTAAGCTTATGATGTACCAAAACCCCCAGATCCTTCTCCACTATGGATCCCCCAATTTGTACTCCCCCCTATTATGTATGACATGGCTGCATTTGTTCATCTCTATTACACAATAAATTGATGAGGCTACTACTAGTTTACACTAAGGTTGTCTGTGCTTTCTTTACAGCTCACAGTAAGTGGCAAGTACACTACATTTCTGACAAGATTGACAGGTATTTTCTGTACTTGTACATAGCCTGAAAAAAAGAAGACTAAGGCAGCCATCACATTTAAGAACTGGTAACCCACAATAAATGTACAGTTTTCTATTTGGGTTTTGATATGCTTTATTGCATTATCTGTCCAATTATTGAGTGAAAAATAAATCTTAAAGAGGAATTCTAGATATGGTATATTTTTACATACTGTTGTTACATCAGTCCAGCTTGAATCAATGTAACTATGTATATACCATACCTGGCTAATGCCCCTGGAAGCTGAAAATGACTGATTTAGACACGGCTACTCCAGTAATCTCCACTTGCTTTCCGTTCCTATGCCAAGTTGTCGGCCTGCTGTTTTCTGAACATAGAAAGTTGGCTGCACGGCGCAGTTCACATTCAGATAATACTTTGCATTCTCGAAATAAATGCAAAGCATCTCTTACTGGATGAGGTGGAGAGTGTGAAGTCATGTGATGGGACTCCCATTGAAACACGTCTTAAGCAACCGATAGATGATTCAATTGTAAGAAAATTGCTTGATTTCAACATCAACACATTCAGTGTTGATGTGGGAAAGTCTCCCGCAATGCTATTGTGTTCTGCAGGTGGGAAGGGGAGGGGTGCACGGGGAGCCTTCCCGGTTGGCAGAACACAATGATTACTGCTACCGGCTATAGCTGTCGGTATTAATTGCATGCCAAAAATCCGACAGGCTGGTTTGACTTAGATACAATCATCCGCCCATACATGCATCGAAATTCGGCCAGTCCCTGTTGAACTGGATGAATTTTGGTCTCTGTACGGCGGGCTTTGGATTCCACCATTTGGGGCATTGACAGAAAGCAACAGTTCTTCTTCAATTGGGAGCTTAACATTTTTATCTGCATTCCTTTTTTTACTGCCTATAGGAGCCAGTCATGTGCGGATGAGGAAAGAGAGAGACAGGGTGCCATCACTAGAGCTGGAGACTGCTGTCACAGGACTGCAACTAAAGCCTTGCACACACTAGGAGGTTTTTTTCATTCAACCCAGCAGGCAGGGCTATGGGTCCCAGTGGGTCCATTGGACCCAGGCGGCACTTTCAGAGGGGCATCAAATTGAACCACAGACACCTCTCCTTCTCTTCTATTTACCCAGAAAATTGACGACCGAGATGTTTTTCCAGCAGTTTTGTGTGTCATGATGACAACTACCCCCCCAGGCCGCTCCGCCTGCCTCTTTACTACCCTAGCCTTTCTATATACTGCCCTAGCCTGTCTATATACTACCCTAGCCTGCCCCTATACTAGCCTAGCCTGTCTATATACTACCCTAGCCTGCCCCAATACTGTCTTAGCCTGTCCATATACTAACCTAATCTGTCCATATACTACCCTAGTCTGCCCCTATACTGCCCTAGCCCGCCCCTTGGAATTGAACATAATGTCATATAATTTTGCATATAGACAAGGTGCTGTTGCATGTAAATCTGACTTCCTGATCAATTTAAATTTAGTTTTAATTATCATGATATAAAATAATGGACGTGGGGGCCTTTTGGTTGGCATCATTTTTTTTTTTTTGGGGGGGGGGGGGGAAGCATGTCATTCTTGGACCCAGGCAGCACAATGTCTTGGGCTGAACAAAAAAAAACTGAGCTCAGGAGAGCAATTTGATGTTAGCAATTTGAAGTTAGTACAGCGATCTCCCCTGCTGTTCTATTGTGTTATGACAGGGCATCCCCTCCACCAGAACACTCCGGTCATCGCTCTCAGCCATTGGCTGAGAGCACTGAATGGGAGCTGTTTGCCAGACCTTTTTTGGTCATAACCCTTTGCACCTGTCGGATCAGCAGCTACAGGTGACTGGCTGCAGCCGCTGATTGACAAAACTTTTTCAGCAAGTCCCTTTGACAGAAATCTATCAAACTACTACCTTTTGTTGAGAGGGGACTGCCACACCTGAACCCATCAGATTTCATTCAGTGTATGGCCAGCGTTATAAACTGCATACAGCTCTGCACACATGTGAGTAAAATCTCTGCAATCCTGCAACACTGTATTTATTTGTCAGCCAGGGGTACAAGATGCAAGAGTTTGCAATACATTTTCACACAATTTTATTTTTATGAACGTTTATCCATCTCTGAGAAAGACTAGTGGTGTTAGCATGACAAACAGAATTATTATTTTTTATATCTCTTTAGCCTATAGGAGGATGCAAACTCTAGCTCAGCCTTTTTCAACCAGGGTGCCCAGTAACCCTGGGGTCTCTTAACCTGCTTGGCAGTATTCCCGAGTGTGGATCGGGGTGGATTTTCTGTACCAAGAATGGTAACCCCGAGCCACACTGGGGATTGCATCGCTGGATCCAAGGCAGTGTTACTTACCTTGTCCCCTGGATCCAACGATGTCCCCCCGCTGTGTCCGCGGGCTGTGTTTTCCGCCCGATGCCTCTGTGTGCCAGGCTTCGTTCCCTGCGAGCGTCGCGTCGCACGGGGGCGGAGCCTGGCGGGAAATTCAAAAAGTGAAACACACAGTAAACATACAGTACACTGTAATCTGTAAGATTACATTACTATATGAAATCATTTCACATCCCCTTTGTCCCTAGTGATTTGCCCAGTGCTCTGCATGCACTTTTATATTATATATGTCATTCTTTCTGCCTGGAAACTTGAGAATGTCCATGGCAACCAAAAAGTGTCCCTTTACGTCAAAAGTGGTTTTTGACCAGCTAGAAAACAGCGATAGTAAATAAGAATCATTTGCAGAATTGAGTGATACTGATTTTTTGGGAAATTTATCATCAGACACTGAAAGTGACGACAGTGACAATTCTGCAACTGAGCAAATTTCTGTGTTTTTGGTTTGATTACATTATTGAATACATTTTATTACTATTATGTTATTATTTTTGATAATTATTTTTAGTTATTTATTATATTATAATTTATGATTTCATGTTTCAAACTTTATCATACCCGGGAAGTCTACTAGACACTGGTTTGGACAGATTTAAGTGAGTTATTCCTAATAATTACAGGTCTACAATATAAAACGCCAAATTTCCATGCAAAATAATGGTACCGCTTTCAGCACCAAAAAGCTGAAATAATCATACCGCCAGGGAGGTTAAGGTTTCTTCAGCGGTGCCTTGGCAAAATGCCTAAAAATTGCCCCAAAATTGTATACAAGCCAGCAGATGGATAAAGCCTGCCTTTTAGGCCTCATGCACACAGGACGTTTTTTGACTGTTTTACAGCAGCTGTTTTTAGCTCCGGATTTTTTTTTACAGTCAATAAACTACCCATCATGTTATCCTATGGGTTCATGCACACATAGGCTGTTATCAACTGTTTTTGACAGGGGCTTTTTTGAGCTGTAAAAAAACCCAAGACCAGTGCGTTCTGAGAGACGTTTTTCAGCTGTAAAAATGCTCAAACGCTCAAAAACGCGCAAAAACACACAATCCCCAACATTTTTGGACATTTTAGATCAAGTGAGCAAAATATAAAAAAAGGCTGGCCCTTTAAAAATGCAAAAAAAAGTGCAAAAATGCTGGTAATATAACACTGATAAAAGCTGAAAAAATCACTGATAAGCTACTGACGTTTTTGAGACATTTTTTTTAATGTCTTGTGTGCATGAAGCCTTACTTACACAAAGCCAGAGGTTTTCATTGTGCACTATCACAACCTTCTAGCCGCCGGCGTCCTAAAAACCAGTGACCCTCTCCTGCCAGCGCTGGGGTCACTTTAGATGAGTGGTGGAAAAATACTGAGTGTGAAGAGAAACACTGGAATTACTAGTCAGTACCAGTGTGCAAATGTGTATTGGATTGGAAGAATAAATCATCTCTAGCATTGGGTCTCCTACATGTGTGGACGTTGATGTATTATGTAAAACTATTAGAATAGTTTTTTACATTTTAGAATGAGGTGCTTCGAGACTGTCCAAAATTATAGAGGGTGCCTTGAGATTGTCCATAATTTTACAGGGTGTCTTAACTGAAAAAAGGTTGAGAAGCACTGTGCTAGCTGACCTATTTGTATTATTCTTTTCACTAGGATAATTGTAAGAGTTAGCTATATCAGTAAGGCTGCAGCTTTTGCATAGTGTTTTATTCCTAAAATTTGCACTCTGGACTTTACTCCCTCCCTCTCAATAAGTCATTATACAGTTTTCTCTTATGAAAATCATTACATGATCACAGATCCTAAATGAGAAAACTCTGAGCCCCTAGCAGCTATGGGCCTGGGGTACTACCAAGATTCCCACTACATTACATTACATTCCTCATTATAGCCTCAATCTGCTTTCTCTCCTTGTTTCAGCTGAGTAGTCTTACTACCTGTATTTCCATTTCTTCAGGCATTGCTATAAAAAAGAGAGATTAAGAAATAAAATGATGTTAAAAAAAACTATAATTTGTATGGTTTTGATCTTCAATAGAGTTGTTTTGCATGTCCAAACGAAAGCAGTGTAACAATGTTTTCGGTATGCAGTCTTTTGGTATAAATAACATTAAAGGAGCATCTACAGAGCATATTAGTTACGGTACTTAAAGCAATTGCCTCGGTTCATATGATAGCTTAACTTAAATGCTGTATGACAAACTTCTGCAAGCAAATGTGCACATAAATCAGTTTACCTTTGTTGTCTACAAAAGAAAAAGTTTATCTGAAGGATAACCGTTACTTATGTCAATATTTCATGCTTCCATGCTGCTAAGTCACTTAAAATACCAACTTAGTATCAAGGGATTTGAAAAGCTTGAACACCAAAAAAACTGTCTCATATATATGTATATATATATTTCTATTTTTGCTATGTATTTTCTTATTTATAGATGACCGGTCACTAACATGAAGCTTTGTGCCAGAGGTTTACAGATGTAAAAGTATTTTCAACTTCATGTAAAAACTGCAATTTGTTTTATCTCTGACTATTTCACAATCCTTTGAAGAACATAGCATGAATTGTATTCCTATTTTCAATAAAAGAGCTTTGAGATCATGGAGATCTGAATTCTCAGTGGTAGTGTGCTGTCTGTGCTGTAGACAAGGATAGTGTTTGGTAATGAGATTTGGGTACATTGAGTTTTTTGTGATTTAACACATACAAATAGAAATATGGGGGATACAAACTGTTTGTTGTGTCGCTGTGCGCTTATTTACAGTATAAGACCACATATACACAACTGTATAGTTGTTACGCAGAATCTTGCTGGCAGCCTAAAAAGTTGTCTGTACTACATCTGAAATCATGCGGACATACATCCATTTGAGTTGATATGTGTACATTCTGTGCCTGTTCTGCTTCTGATTACACAATATTACTTTTATGTTGGCCCTGAATGAGTCATTCATCGTGCCGCTGTGCATGCGCAGAATATCCTCAGCTTCAGTCATCTGAATGAAGGATTCATTCAGAGCTGACCTTTAAACACTAACAGTGTGTAATCAGAGGCAGCGGCGCATGCTCAGAATGACCTTGGCCTTCATTCATTCTGAACGACTGAAGGCCAAGGTCATTTTGTGCTTGCACCACCACCAATGATTACACACTATTGATGTTTAAAAGTTGGCCCAGAGCAGCGGCAGTGGCAGAGGTGCATGTGTCCATTTACGATTTATACATGTATATGACAGCACAAACATGTCCAAATCAAACCATGAATGCAAATGTATCTAATTTTGGTTTACACAGCTAAATGCCTGTGGACCAAAACTGAGCAGTGTGAATGGACTCATAACATAAAATAATAATGCGTTCAAAGCCAGATATGGATCTGAATGCAGTAAATTGGCCCTTACGCTAAAAGTGGCCATTTTAGGTGTATTTACAAACATCCTTCACATGGACGGGTGATAGTTGCCTCTTAAACAGCAACTGGTGTGACCGGCGAAACTGGTCAGGCTTCCAGCTTGGTCTTATGCAGCCAGACTCTGGGATACCTCCTCCATTCCTTTAATAGAGGACTTATATACTTCTACTGCTGCAAATACAGCGTGGACCTGTTAAGACCCATATGCATTTCTAAGTACACTTCCTTTACTTGAGTGCTAAATGGCTTTTTTTATCTTCGATTTATACTGATGGCTCCCACACTGAGCAATGACAAACCACATATTACACAGTTGGAGAAGTTCTCCTGTGTTATTAAGTTGTCAATAAAGAGAGGACAGTAGATGCCTTGCTACAAACTACAAGAGTACAATATGTGATGACAAGGACATTACTCCCTGGGAGTTTCCCAGTTGTACTTGATGCTCATTATATAAGCCCCTATCTCACTCTCATTCCAGGCTGTATATATAAGGACTGATCCTAAATGGGATATCCTTATGGACTCTGCAGGTTACTATCCACATGTAGTGGCCTATCATATCACCCTTAGCTGGGTTGATTTTACATCACAGCCCAAAGAATTTACCACATTGTCGGCCACACAGGGGTGACATTGTCCACATGTGGTCTGGACTTCTCCATATTCATGAGAAGATCTCTTAATGGAGGAGGCAACGTTATATGTTTTTTGATCTACTTGATATAGACTGTACCCCCTCCCCCTTGGGGCACATACAATTATGAATATGTGCCAATAACTTTGTCTTTCTTTTTTTTCTCTCTTTCTTTTTTGGGTGAGGTTGGGCATACAACTTCCCTGCAGCTGACATGGTTGTGTTTTTAATAATTGGGCAATTATGATTTTATTAGATAGATACTGGGTTATGTATTGTTTATATATTTGTGTTAAATAAAGCTATTTTCTACACTACTATATGTGTCAGATCACTAGGTCCTTTTACATTATATTTACTTATGTATACAGCACATAGCGTACATTTGAGGATGAGCTTAGTCAGGTTTTTACGTCTCTCTTTTTTTCTGATCTTCATAAAATGTACACCCAAGTGCATGAACCACAGTGAACAGAGTTCCTCAACACAGGATCATATATGGACAGCTACAGGGATATTAATTGTCATGTGACATAAGTCCACAGTTCACAGCCAGCATTGTAGGCCCTATTAGAGTGGTACCCTTCTATGCAGGTAGGAGTGGTTTTTAAATAATTTCAGTCCATATACCACCAATGCATATAAACGTTTGTTATAAAAGCGGGTGGGTAGCCCATCCAATCAGGCTAGTGAAGAGGCAGAATAGCCTTGAAAGCATTCCCGGACTTCACATGCACCACAAGTGATGTCAGGCAGAGGAGGGCTTTCGGATTGCGGCTTTCACTCCAGGCTTTGCACACTACCTATACCAGTACAGACACCTGAGGCTCAGCAGCACTGCCATTCAGGTCCAGTCCATCTCTACATGCGAGTGGCCAAGGTGGTGGGTTAATCTTGATAGACAGTTCTCTGGTTACATCTATCATAAGCCCACACACCATCCTGCCTTTGTGAGTGCAGTTTTAACCTTATCATTTAATAAATTCACTATGGTTTCATACTACACTATTTGATGTTTTGCGCCATGTGTTTTCTCTTTTTATTAAATAATGACAATACATAAGCTTACCAGGTAAACTGCTAAATACACAGATAAATATGTATAAGGGCGGTATATCCATACCAAAGCATTTGCATTTCTGTCTATCCAGTTTTTAATGTTTGTCCAGCTCTGCCACGCCCCACTGTCCTGTCTGGCAGGAGAGGAGACCTATTTTTTCTCTGCTGCAGTTAAGTAACACTTACAGCTTTTGCCCCCACCCCAAGCCTCTGAAGCATTATCATTACCAGCCAATTATTATGAGTAACTTTTAAGCTACTTTCACACTGGAGCGTTTTACAGACGCTATTTAGCTAAAAATAGCGTCTGTAAAGTGCCTCAAAAGTCCCCCCCAATCCACCCCAATGTGAAAGCCCTGAATGCTTTCACACTGGGGCGGTGCGCTAGCAAGACGTTACAAAAAGTCCTGCAAGCAGCATCTTTGGGGCGGTGAGGGGAGCGGTAATATACTGCTCCTCTACCGCCCCTGCCATTGAAATGAATGGCAAGCGCTGCCGAAGGGGCTGCACACCGCCTCGGTAGCGCTGAGCGCCGGCACTTTTAACCCCTTTTTAACCCCTTGTGGGGGGTTAAAAGTGTGGCGCTCCCGCCCGCATAGCGGAGCCCTATCGCTGGTAAAACTCCGCTAAAACTAGCGGGGTTTTACCGCGGCTGCCCATGCAGTGTGAAAGTAGCCTTAAGTGGATGCTAAAAAGTTACTTACAAATGCTGACTCCACCCCCTCCCACACCACTACCACGACCTACCTACCTACTTTTTTTTTCTTTATGTTTACTACCTGTCTACCTATCTTGTATAGACTGTAGAAAAAAAACAGTGTTAATTGCCTATTCTTAATCTGGTGTGGCCATGTGATCCTGCAGCTCTGACTCTGCTGTGTCAGAAAGCGGCTTGCTGCATAGGAAAGCAGGAAGCACTTACAATAGAGAGGCAGAGGGAGCTAGAGGCTGACATCATGGCTCTGGGAATTCACAGCCATTGTTGAGCGTTTCCTTACATTAGGGAGCCAGAGTGACTGAATCATGCAACTGAACAAAATGAACAAAGTTATTTACACTGCTCTTTTTTATACAGGCAATGCAGCATAGGTAGGAGGAAGGGAGGCGGCATTTTTAAGAATTATTAGTCTTTACTAACACTTTAACAAATAATAAAAAGGCAAGGTGTTTAGACATGCCTTCACAAGGAGGAGACTGCTGGGAGGACCTCACCAGTGTGATGTTTCATATTCATAATCTAATAGGCTGTAGGCAGGGAGGTATTACAGGATGCTGCAAAGCCATATTGTACTATAACCACCTGACTACACAATGTGGCACCAATGCACAAACCACAGGACTAACTGAACAGATTTACCAATATTTCAGTGAAGGCTGGTTCACACCATAAATCACACAGCAACGCTCTGTGCCTTCTTGTCCATTTCTTATGCGATCCAGGTGCAGTGAAATTTCAGCCCATGAACTCATGCTAGATTGTACCAAAAGTACTGTATGTACTACTTTATAAAATGCATAGTAACCTGGTCGCATGCTACTGCTGTACCATGCGAACCAGTGCAGGCAAATGGGGCATCAATAAGGCTTCATGCATACTGGATGTTTTGCTAACACTCCTTGACTACTTTCCTCCTGGCAGTAGCGTTTTGGCAACAGGCATGCTTGACGCTTGCAAACCTGTGCAACGTGTTTAGGCACGTCAAGCATTTGGGCATTAAATTGTTACTAAACTCAGGATCCTGCATTCACTATATCCAGTCTCCAGTGTTGCCAACCTCCAACAGCGTTTTTTACTGGCAAAACATGGGAAATTTACTGACAGAGCATGTTTTTTACTGGCAATCTGAAAAATAACAGAATAAAATCTAAGACAATTGATATTTAAACACAACATGGAAACACTTACAATACCCATATCAAGTAGTTTGCCTGTTTTACACTTAAAAAGTCAGCACAATATGACAAATGACAGCCCCTGATATTACAGACAGTTGTAAAAAACACTGATTTTTACAAACTGTCAGTAAATTTACTGGCGGTTGGCTACCCTGCCGGTCTCCCACAGTACACAGAACATGGAAATGCAATTATTTTAGTGAATATAAACTGCTAAATACCTTTTCTCATCAGCAGTTAGAGCAGCCGTGTAACTTCTATCAGTGTCTGGTTAAAGCTTGTAGGAGGAGTTTTCATTCTCCCCTGATTGTCCTATGAGGCTGCAGGACCCCTGACCCTCTGTTTGGACAGTGCTGATCACATGCACTTTTCCAAGGAAAAAAATCTCTAGCAATACACACCAAACTGAACATGTGCAGTTTGTCCCCAAGGCTCTGTTCTATCAGCAGATAGATTGGAGACTCTGTAAGAAGGGGAAGAACAGAGAAGACAGGATCAAACCGCCGTTTTACACAATGCAGAGGATTAACCCCTTAGGTTCCACAGTGCGTATAACAAGCACAATATACTACATACACAGACTGTTATGGGTTTAGTAACACTTTAACTGGCCAGAATAATAATTTGTTCTGTCTATTGAAATAAATTCATGCTCAAGCAATGAATGGCTCTAGGAGCATCTAGGCGTATCAAGTGTTTTTTCTGCTAAAACTCTGCTGCTCCTGGACGCACTAGCTGTGGGTTTTTTTTTTTTCTGCCTCTAAACTCCTTTAAACGTCTATGTGTGCATAGACACATAGGCTAACATGCAGGGACATTTAGAGGCAAGAAAAAAAATGGCAAATGCCCCTAGGAGCAGCAGAAAAAACATCCAGTATGCATGAAACCTCAGTTACCATTGAAACCCATTGCAGATCGCAACTACAGTGCGTTTTAAATGCTGTGTGGGAAATGCTCATGAGACAAAGGTTTCCATTCTGATGCAAAATTGCCCTAAGTAAAAGAGTTCACATATACAGTATCTCAACTATGTATTTAGCTGTTATGTTTTGATAAATATTCATCCAAAATGACAGTCTGCAAATATAAAGAAAACAACATCTCTATTCTATTTTCTAGCAGCCAGTTCAATGGAAGTACTTGTGTACAGCTCCCTAACCATGCCCTGAGACTATGGGGTTAAAGCAATATAAGATGTTATGTCTTGCCTGTGCAAGGTTAGAGGACAAGCATTCATTACTGTGCAATTATTGGTCTAACAATGCATTATGTTCCAGTTATGGCCATTCTTCATTTTTGACTGACTACAAACACACTCATTCATTTGCATGCTGCTTAAAAAGCAGCCTTAATGCACCCTTATGAGTCTGCAGTGATCTGCAGATCAGTGCTTTATTGACTGATTCACATGAGACACTTCCCTGCTAGATCTACAAATAAAATGGTCCTTTTTTTTTAACACTGAGATAATTAAGTCTTTCTGAAACAAGAAACGTGTAGGCACTTAATTAAAAGTGTATCCCCAAAAGATTACACTATTCTCATGTTATAATTCACATTTTCCGCATCAAGCATTTTCAAGATGTTGATTTTTTTTGTAGTTCTTTCTTTAAAGGGTTATATCACAGCATAACATAAACCTGCTGACTGAGCCCGCACTGTTATGATGATTATGATGTCTATATTGCTGTAATGTGTGTTATATTAATGCATACGATTGTAAAAATATTGCTTTAGTTTGACCTGCATCAACTAAAGAAATCTCAATCCTAAAACAGCTGAAAAAAAAGAAACATAAAATGAATTTTGCCACTGACATCTTTGGGCAGAATCAATATTTTGCAATAGGATTATTTCATCATTCTCTTACCATTCGTATCTTATGTCACTTTTTATATGCTCTTTGAAAATTCTTTCTGTTTTGCAGTCATTTACCATGTTTTGTCTATGTGTTATCTGTTTATCTGCAAGATATTCTTCTCTGGGAATGGTCCCTGGTGTCTGATATGTGGTCCTGCCTCTCAGTGTTTGGGATGACAACACTGCCTCCTGTTGTCATCAATACAACTGCATACTTTTTTTTGAACATATTCCATTTCCAGTAACACAGATCACATCTTCCCAAGAAACACAATTTGTCTTCCTGACAGTCATTATGTATAAATATGAGATGAGCAAAGCCAGCAGGTTGCCCATCCAGCTCTGTTTTGCAGCATTTGGATCTGCTGTTCTGTCTTTTTTATGTCTATTTTTAAATTGTTTTAAAAATTATAAATTACAACTCCTAGATGATACCAACCCTGGCATTCACATTGCATCACAGTATCCTTACAATGCTGATACCAGCCAACTTACATTATATCTTGAGTGAATGCTACAAGAGGGGGAGGGGGGGGGCAAAACAGTGGGTAGCACAGTGGCCAAGAACTTCTGCCTAATTGTTTTAAAAATTATAAATTACAACTCCTAGATGATACCAACCCTGGCATTCACATTGCATCACAGTATCCTTACAATGCTGATACCAGCCAACTTACATTCTATCTTGAGTGAATGCTACAAGAGGGGGAGGGGGGGGGCAAAACAGTGTGTAGCACAGTGGCCAAGTACTTCTGCCTAAGGTTGTTGGTTCAAAACCCAACCATGGCACTACCTGCATGGAGTTTGCATATTCTCCCTGTGCTTGCATGGGTCTCCTCTGCATACTCCAGTTTCTTCCCACACTTCAAAGACATGCTGGTAGGTTAATTGGTTTAATTTCTTAATTGGCCCTAGTATATGTACTGTATGTATGAATGTGACCTTAGATTGTAAGCTATGTGAAGGCAGGGACTGATGTGAATTATATATGTAAACTGCACTATATAAGTGCCTGTAATAAATAAATAATAGCCCCTTCTCAAAACACAAGCTTAGTGTTAATGGACCCCAGGATTTTTTGGAGGAGGTTTATACAGTACGAGGGGCATGTAAGTAGCTATCCTCTGCCCCAATTAAAATAACCTAACCTCTTTTTTTCAATGTTTTGATAGAGTAGAGAATAATTAGAACTCCTGTTATGGATAAAAAATCTCTTAAACATCATAATTGCAAGTGTCACCATTAGAAGATATCTCCTATACTGTTCTGGTGACAACTGCAAATATTTGCATTTTCCACCACTTTCTGTCTTGATGACAATGGTCACCAGTACAAAGAGAGAAGGTCTTCAGCGAAAGACAGCGTCTGCGATAGATACTGTATTTAAGCCCCGTATTTATCCAAAACTTAAAAAAAGTTTTGTCTTTAGACTGTTTAAAGTCTGCATTTTCTGCTAAGATATACTAATATAGTAAGGATCCTGCTGATAATCTTAATAGTATGGCCAGTTCAGTAATAGCAGCTTGTCCATATGCAGGACAGTTTTTGGCTAGATTAGGCCTTATACGTAATTCCCAACTGTCCCTCATTTGGAGGGATTGCCCCTTTTTGTTGTCCTTTTTTGGTCTGATGTGCACATCTCTATACAAAATGTACTATTTTACTACCAAAAGTACTATACTAAACGTTTTATCCTTTTGATCCTCCGTTTCCCCAGACTTACTAAGCAAAGGGCTGGTTTACTATGTTTTAGACTTTAGAGGGGCCAGACTATGGCCAGTGGGGTTAGAAAATACCTCAGTGTTTGTGGGAATAAACAATGCCTCTGGCTTAGTGGTCAATTTAAAGGGCATTACATAGCACCTGTGGTCGGTGGGAGGAGGAAACATGCTCAATCATTGGTATTAGTGGGAGGAATAGTGCCCAATTGGTGTCAGTGAAATGAATAGTGCCCTATTGCTGGGGTCAGTAGGAGGAACCGTACCCCATCCTTTGTATCAGTGGAAGCAATAGTGCCCCTTTGTTGCTGTCAGTGAGAGAAATAGTGCCTTATTGTTGGTGTCTGTGGGAGGAATTATGCACCACTGTTGGGTGCCAGTGAAAAGAATGGTGCCTCATCATTGTTGTCAGTGGGAGGAACAGTGCCTTGTATCAGTGAAAGAAATAGTGCCCCAAGGGCTGGTTAAATGCAAGGGAAGGCCACATCCAGTCTGTGGGCCACAGTTTAGAGACCACTGCTCTTTACTTCTGCATTTGATATATTGATATAATCTGTTATTTGTTGTATTGAAAAGCCAAGGAAGCTAGAGGTCAAAATAGCATTTGTGTGTCATTTTCTGTATATTATACCTTTGTGGTCTGTATAAACAGGACCATAGCCGGTACATGTCCTTTGCCTACAAAATGTATGCAAAACTGTGTCCCTCTTTATAATTTCAGAAAGTTGGGTGGTATGCCTATTTAAATACTTATCTGGGTTGATTTACTATGGGAGTAGGGAATGATAATTAGGCTGGCCATAGATGGTTAGAATCTCGGCCGGTTCAGCAGGAACCGGCTGAGATTTGAACCATTGATGGGTGGGCAGAATGTACCAAGTTGATCAATTGATCAACTTAGGTACAACCAGCCTGCTGGATTCCCTTAGGATTATTGCAAGCGGCTGCTATAGGCACTAGCGATAATCACTGTCGTCTCCCGGCAGGGATGGCTTCCCCCCACGCAGGAAAAAGACAATTGCTTGGAATCCTCCCATGTCAACACTGTTTGTGTTGATGGGGGAATCATGCAAATTTCTTCGGTGTGCTAAATTTACACCATCTCTGGCCATCTTATTGAATAGTGAAGTTGTGTGCATTGAACCAAGATCTTAGCCTTTGTCAGTGTATGTGGTCGTTGTGCTACCACTTGTATTCCAGAAGTCTGTATCGCCTAAGATACACAGGGAGAGTCATATTGGCTTATTACATTTTGACTTTGCTTTCTGCTTAGTAATGCAGCACAGTAGGTATAAGCTGTGCTGTTCTTACATCCCAAAGTCAATCTTTCTGCTTATGCCAATTGAAAACACATGAACCAAAGCAAAATGTACACTATAATTTCCCCAACAGAGTGAGTAAAAACAATTGCTCTTTTGCATTCACTGCTTTCCAAAGAGATAATAGTCCCAGCCTTTACAGCAGCCTTATGAACAGTACAAAACTCTGCAATGGTTATTCATCATGTCAACAATTAACACCTTGATGAAAATTAGTGATTAGACATTTTGTGCATCTAAACCATGGGTGCTCAAACCTGCGGCCCACCAGCTGTTGCAGAACTACAAATGCAAGGCTGACAGGTACAAGCATTACTACCAAAGGTAGAGGCAGAGGTTTCGTAACAGCTGGGGGGGCACAGGTTGAGCACCCGTGATCTAAACTGTCATTTTTCTCATAGCATTTAATAAGTATTACATCAATCAGCATCTGTTCCAGCATGGGAACATGGACTAAGCTAAAAGAACATAAACTCAAAGGGGTCAGGTAACCTGAATCTGAGATTCTAGCTTTAGTAAGTACTGGAGAGTTAAAGTACGTAACTGTTTGTAATACATTTCACAGAATCTGGTGACCAGAGCTCTGCACCTAAATTCCCAGGCCAGCACACCTGCTGTAACTGTTGCAAAGGGGCCTCATTTTTCATGTTGGGTTTTCCATATACTGAACATAGCATTAAATGCTACCACATGTCTGGGAACATCTTGCATTACACAGGAACATCCAAAAAATGCAAGACATAAGAGAAAGGCCATCCCAAAGTGGACAGACGAATCCAAACTTGAAAGGTGAGTAGGAACTAAGCTAGGCGATAAAGTAAAGTCTCTGAGATGTATGCCTTTGACATACTATTATGTTATACAAATTGGTGTTCTATGCTCACATGAAAAGATTGACCAATTAAAAGTCAAACAAGGTAAAACTTTCCTGGAAATGTTAAAATAATGATGTCCCTATTGAGGCTGTTATTGCTGTGGTCTTCTAATAGGTTTTGCAGTAATCTCTGTAGGTCTACAAACTGGGCAACCCCCTGCAGTCATTTAGTCAGCCTCATAATCAGCAACTGTCACTTGCTTCTGATCTCTGTTTGCTTCTGATCTCGTTCCTCCCTTTTGACAGGAGATTTTCAACCCTAACCAATGTAACCGACTGCTTTTAATTGCCTGGTCTGTGCTCTCTTAACCCCCATCAAGGTTCACGCTTAGCCTCAAGCACTAAGACAGAACAAGTAGTATAGCAATTTATCTTTTTTATTTTTAATTTGTATAAACATTACACATGAACTGCAATGGTGACTGTTTAGGAAAATGGATAAATAAATAAATAAATACATGCATTTTCCTATGTTAGTATACTGCAGCATAGTATATTTCACAAGACAGTTCATTCATGGTATGAAACACTTTTGCAGTTTTCATTAATGCAAATGAATAAAAATAGGTGTTGTTAAGGGAGGCTTGAAATCCCATGCATAATTGAAAGACTGAAGGATGTATTTATTGTGGATGGGATAAGGGAATAGCTCCTTTTCTACTTTAATACAGGACATCATTTAAGATCTACTTGCTGAGACTGCTAATGAAAAACACACTGTGCCTCTTTATGTGCCAAGTTCATATCTGCAGACGTCAATGCTATTGCAGGCTTCTCCAACTGTCACCCCCCTCCTGGTACACTGTCATCTAGGATGGACAGCATAATGCCTGCCCACCTTTTATATCCAGTAAACCGCCAGTTTGATTCCTAATCTGACTCATGAGCTTGTCTGCGCACAGTGAGACACTACTGCAGTAAATGGGAAAGATTTTATTTAAAATTATACAACTATCTATTTGCCTTCCATTCAGTGTATGACCTTAATTTGCAGCTTTATAAATGCTTTTCCAAAGTTTTGTTAATGTTTACAACATCAAAATTGAAATGTTATTGTAAATGGTCCTAATTACAAGACAATATGCAGCAATGTAATGTCCTCTTTATTTTAGCTGCATTTACCACTATCAGCATAATCACCATAATCATTAAATTCCTGTATTCTGACGCTTTAATGAAATATAATAAAGTAGATACATTGCTAGTGAGGTATACAACATTTCTTCATGTATCTTACATAGTTACTTATAGTTACATAGTTGGTAAGTAGAGTTGAGCGAACACCTGGACGTTCGGGTTCTGCGGGTCCGTCTGAACTTTGGGAAAAAGTCCGAGTTCGGCATCCGAACGTTGCCCGAACGTTATCCCAGACCCAGAACCCCATTGAAGTCAATGGGGACCCGAACTTTTAGGCACAAAAATGGAGATGAATGGTTGATACATTGATATTCATTGATACATTCTATGTACTTCTTTACAACATATGGAGTGATCGTTACATAGATGAAATAATATAAAGTAATTTCGCAGTCTTATGTCCTTAAATTACTAATACCACTAATACGACTATCACCATTTACGTCGATTTTATTTCTCCTGTAATGTAACGACG
>BLSH010131538.1:740785-765031 GCA_018402905.1 Glandirana rugosa | reverse complement strand
ATAATGTGTCACTTACAGCTGCAGCTAAAACCTCTCCCTTTAGAACTAGGAGATGATTTTTGAACAATAATGTGTCACTTACAGCTGCAGCTAAAACCTCTCCCTTTAGAACTAGGAGATGATTTTTGAACAATAATCTGTCCCTCTACCTAGTGCAGTCAGATCGCTCAAAGCAGCAGTATGTGAAATCTCAAATTACTCCCACAATCTGAGCGTTGTGTATGATCCCACAATCTGATCGTTGTGTACGATCGTAAAGATCGTTGTGTTAGGCAGGGTTTGATCTGCAATGTGTCACTCAAAGCAGCAGTATGTGAAATTTCAAATTACTCCAACAATCTAATCGTTGTGCACGATCGTAGCGATCGTTGTGTTAGGCAGAGTTTGATCTGCAATCTGCAACTCAAAGCAGCAATATTTGAAATCTCAAATTCCTTCAACAATCTGATCGTTGAGCACGATCGTAGCGATTGTTGTTTTATGCAGAGTTTGATCTGCAACTCAAAGCAGCGGAATGTGAAATCTCACATTTCTGCTATCTGTCCTCAGAGCAACAGCACAGCAGTAGTAATCTATCTCAGGATGCAGGATCAGATGTTGTTAAAATGTCTCTAATCTCTCCCTGATGCCGTCAGCTTCCTCTCCCTACAGCTAACCCAAGAGCATGTGACTGCAGCATCAAGTGACTCCAGCTTATAAAGAGGCTGGGTCACATGATGCACTGGCCAATCACAGCCATGCCATTAGTAGGCAAGGCTGTGATGGCTTCTAAGGGCAAACCAGTGAAACGCTTGTTGATTGGCTGCCCTGCAGCTTCTCAACACGTGGAGTAAAATACCAGAACCCTGGACCCGAACGTTTTTTGAAATGTCCGTATTCGGGTCCGGGCCCCGGACAACCGAAAGTTCGGTACGGACCCGAACGTTACAGTCCGGTTTCGCTCAACACTATTGGTAAGGTTAAAAAAAGACAACAGTCCATCAAGTTCAACCTGTGTAGATGTGCGTGTGTGTAGAAAAATTATTTCCTATAACCCTGTATAATGTTTTTACTAAGATGTCTGTCCAAGAGTCTTTTAAAACTATCCATACTTCCTGCCGACACCACCAATTGTGGAAGAGAGTCCCACATCCTTACCGCCCCCCTGACAGTCGCTTCTCTTCCATTCTCATCATGTGGCCCTGTGTTCTCTTACACACCCTGGGACTGAAAAGTTTCGTACTTACGATGTGATCACCGTCAAGATATTTGTATATCGCTATCATATTTCTCGTCTCAAGTGCCTCTTCTCCAGGGAGAATAAATTTAGCGCATGTAGTCATTCTTCATAATTAAGTTACTCCAGTCCCCATATTCATTTAGTTCCCTTCTCTGGACTCTCTCCAGCTCTAAAACATCCCTTTTGAGTACTGTTAACCAGAACTGGACAGAATACTCCAGATGCGGCCGAACCAGAGTTTTATAAAGTGGTAGAATATTAGTTTTATCTCTGGAATAAATTCCCTTTTTAATGCATGCTAATATTCTGCTGGCTTTGGTAGCTACAGCTTGACACTGCATGCTATTGCTCAGTCTGTCTTCTACTAGGACCTCTAGATCCTTCTCCATCTCCCCTTAGTGAGTAACTTGCGTTTATATTTTTACCCCCCAAGTGCATTACCTTACATATTTCAATGTTAAACCTAATTTGCCATGCAGTAGCCCAGTCCCTTAATTTATTCAGGTCCTCTTGTAAAGTTTCTATATCCTGCTGTGTTGTTATTGCCCTACATATTTTTGTGTCATCAGCAAACACTGAGATCAAACTATTTATCCCACCCTCAATATCATTTATTAGTAAATTAAACAGAATTGGTCCTAGGACAGTGCCTTTGGGAACCCCACTAACTAGTCTAGACCATTCTGATTACACGTTATTTATCACAACCCTTTGGACATGCTCCGTAGCTAGTTTTCTATTCAAAGCCATCTGCGTTGGCATGATCCTTGGTACACTATTTTTGGAAGTGATCATTTTTGGTAGAGTAGGGTTGGCACACGGACTGTCAGTGCAGAGAAATCTCACACCCAAAATACAGCTGAAAGATAGCCAGAGATGGAAATGATCACACCCCACCAAAACTAGTACATCTGGAAAGTAACAGTGTACCTTACTGTCATACTGAATACATTCCTTACTCCTAAGGCCTGATTCACACCTTTTCAGGTTGCAGTTTGCATATTCCAGGTGCATTTAGCATTTTTCAATACACACTTTTGATCCATTGAAGTCTATGGAACAAAAAACCTGAAAAAAGTCCTTGTCCCTTTCCATAAAATGCATACCTTTGAACTACATCCATAGGAAACCATGTTAAATGGACTGTAGAGTGTTTTTGCAAAATTGAAAATGCACTAAAATTCATAGGTGTGAACCAGGCCAAAATCTAAAATTAAGGAGATATCCCAGGCAAAAGATGAATGAACCTAATAAACTGCCAATGTTACCCAACAAACATTACGGCACAATTGATACCGGCCTATGGACTGTACTTCAGTATCCCAAAATCACCTTGAATGGTCACTTGGTATGTATGTTTTGATGCATGTGTGGTGTAACTTGCTCTGTCAACTATTTTGTATTGCCAAACATGCATGGCAGTGACTGGTTACTGTGCAAAAGCATTGCCGTTGTTTTTATATAAGGCTTCCTGCAAGAGACATAGGAGCCAGCAGTGGCTATTTTAGAGAGTACTGCTCTTGCGTCACAAGTAGGGGTTGACGGGTCACCAGATTGCTGAAAAAAGGTTCCAGGATGGACTTGTGCAACACAGCAATGCCTTGATAATTAATCAAAGTAGTTAGTATGTGCATTGCCACCTGTAGAGCAGTAGGGAATCATTTTGTGTGGAGCATTGGCAAAGGTTTGGTGAAAGATCTGGCCACTGAAAATAACCCATGTCTCATCCCCCATTACTGTACTACAATTGAAGGGCCCTCATCAAGCTGCATTTGAGTTGAGTCTTCCTCTCCGATTTACATAAAAACACCATACCTGGGCCCCTTTTGGCTGATTGCATTCCCATGGTGTACAGTGGGACTATATCAGTGGCGAGGGAGTATAAGTGAACAAGGCTAGGTGGACCCTCTCACACTCTCTAGCACTTCACTTGAGGATCTGCATGCTTGCAGTACAAGTAAGTTCTGGAACAGTGCAGGAGGTCTGCAGGAGGTAACTGAGAATACAAGCATTTCTGATAGACACTGAAGTCACAGCAATTATGTAAATTGGCTTTGTGGGAAAATAATGGGCTGCAGCTAAAGACAAGTGATCTTCTACTGCTATCCAGAAAGGCAGAGCTGGGTTTCTTATAAACTCTTATTCTCATAAACATTTCTAGAAACAAGCACGCTGTGGATCCTGAATTGGTTGCATATAAATTATTATCACACATACTATATTTTGCTATAAATCATGTAGGCAAAATTAATAATTTGATTTATTTTTGGAATTAAAATGATTAGCTTTATTGTGCTTGAACTTTATTGGTAAGTTAAAAGAACTGGGGTCCTGACAGATAGCATATGTGCGATTTTGGAAGATAAGTACTATACCTGCAGTTAAAGTGTTACTAAACCCAGGACCCTGCATTCACTATATCTGGTCTCCCACAGTACATCGAACATGGAAATGCAATAATTTTAGTAAATATAAACTGCTAAATGCCTTTTTTCACCAGCAGTTAGAGCAGTCTTGTGACTTCTATCAGTGTCTGGTTAAAGCTTGTAGGAGGAGTTTTCATTCTCCCATGATTGTCCTATGAGGATGCAGGACCCCTGACCATCTTTCTGGACAGTGCTGATTGGCCCTGTGCTGATCACATGTACCCTCCCAAGAAAAAAAACTCTCTTGCAATACACACCAAACTAAGCGTTTGCAGCTTGCTCTCTAGCCTCTGTACTATCTGGAGATGGTTTAGGGACTCTAAACGAAAGGGGAGGATGAGAGGAGGCAGGATCAAACACTTTTTACACAATGCAGAGGATTAAACCCTTAGGTTCCACGGTGAGTATAACAAGCATGTTTTACTGCATACACAGACAGATTTTACTGTTATGGGTTTAGTAACACTTTAATATTTTTATTAGGCACTTGTACTTTATTGTTGAGCTAAAGACAGGTCTTATTGTCTGGAGGATACCAGGGTAGTACTGCTTTTACAGTTATACCATTAAAAGTCAAACACACGATAGAAGGCAGCATTTCATTTGAAGTGTGGGGGCTACATATTACACTACATATTACATTATATCACAGAAATCACAGAAGTAACACCGGGTTGTGCTCCTGGTTTTTAAGGATACATTCTCAGTTTTGCCTGGAGTGACCCTGCAGCTCTAAACATACCCCCATTTATAAAGGAATGAGCTGGGCCCGACTGGGTCGTGTGCCATAAATGAAGGCTCCTGTGCGCAATCGCGGGAGTGACGTCAGTGTGGCTCCTGCCAATCACAGTGCTGGAGTCCCGGATCCCGGAAGGCGATGGACACAGCATGTCGCCGGTCACAGCTGTGCTCAGAGACCGCTGCTACAGTGTCCATCTAAGGTAAGTATTTCATACTCAGCTCATTATGCCTTTCTCTTGCAGGTGTTTTTTTTTTTTTTTAAAGACTTGACAACCACTTTAATGAGATCCTGTCTAAATTGGCCCTAGTATATGTATGAATGTGAGTTAGGGACATTAGATTGTAAGCTCCTTGAGGGTAGGGACTGATGTGAATGTACACTATGTGTGTAAAGCGCTGCGTAAATTGACAAAGCTATATACCATATTTTTCGCACCATAAGACGCACTTTTTTCCCCCCAAAAAGTGGGGGAAAGTCTCCCTGCGTCTTATGGTGGTAATACCTGGAAAAAAACCCGCCCCCCCCTCGTCGCCGCCGGGAGCCCGCATTACACTGCGGGCTCCTGGACACCATAGAGCGCTGCTCTGCTCTGATCTCACACAGTGAGAAGACAGAGCAGCCCCAGTGGCCGAATGAAGTACTGCGGCGGCTGGAGCTGCTCTGTCTTCTATCTGAATGGGATCTGGCTGCAGGGTGGAGCTCCACTAGGCTCAGTGTGATGACATCATCACAGCATGGCGGTGGTGGGAGATATGAATCTCCCTCTCAGCTCTGTCAGGCTGCATTTCATGGACACAGGTATGGCTGTATTTCATGGACTCTGCTATGTGCTGCATTTAATGGACACTGGTGTATGCTGTTTTTCATGGACTCTGGTATATGCTGTATTTAATGGACTCTGGTATGTGCTGTATTTAATGGACACTGGCATATTACTGTATTTAATGGACACTGGCATATTACTGTATTTAATGGACACTGGCATATTACTGTATTTAATGGACACTGGTGTATGCGGTATTTCATGGACTCTGCTATGTGCTGCATTTAATGGACACTGGTATATGCTGTATTTTATGGACTCTGGTATGTGCTGTATTTTATGGACTCTGGTATGTGCTGTATTTTATAGACTCTGGTATGTGCTGTATTTTATGGACTCTGGTATGTGCTGTATTTTATGGACTCTGGTATGTGCTGTATTTTATAGACTCTGGTATGTGCTGTATTTTATGGACTCTGGTATGTGCTGTATTTTATGGACTCTGGTATGTGCTGTATTTTATGGACTCTGGTATATTGGTATATGGCTGCATTTCATAGGACTGGTATATGGCTGTTTTTCATGGACTCTGGTATATGCTGTATTTCATAGGACTGGTATATGCTGTATTTCATGGACTCTGGTATGTGGCTGCACTGGTAAATATTTTATTACACCATTTCGATCAGAATATTTTTTTCTTGTTTTCTTCCTCTAAAACCTAGGTGCGTCTTATGATCGGGTGCGTCTTATGGTGCGAAAAATACGGTAAGTACCTAAAATAAAATAAATAAATCCTATTCTCTCCAAATTCTAAATTCAAAAACACATTGAAAATGGGTATCAATACACATGTCAATGAAGAAAGAAAGTGTATATTGGCACACTGCCTATCGCTACAAAAACGGTAACTCTATACACACATATAAAACAGGCCCTAAGGGTTTGGAAATAAAGACATGCATATTATCCTCTTTCAGCTCAATGGGCATTTGGCAACAGTGCACACATAACTGCTATTTCATAGAGCAGGTTCCATCCGGTATAAAGAGCAAAGCATCTCCTTTGCAATCAGTACTTGCAAGCTTGTTGGAGCTCATCAGTGCAAGCTATGGATAATGGCTTCTGTATTGCTGGGTTAACATCAGTTGATTGGTATAATACTATAATGTGACAAAATGTTTTGGTTCCCTGCATTCTACTGTAAGCAAATGTATGCACTGTTTATACAGTTCGCAGAATCTCACTCAAATGCCAGTGTTTATGACACACTTTAAAATGTGTAATGCATGAAATTATACATGAAGCTTCCAGGCCAGAGCAAGAGGCTGGTTCATGTTTTATTGTTTTACGAAAAAAAGGTAATTGTTGCATAAAAAGGGCCGCCTGAAGAAGGAGAGGAAAAAAAAACAATATTTTTTGATATGGTATTTAATGCAGACATGTTTTAAAAATATAATGCAAATACTTCCTTAAGTGCTAAGACTGCAGAGGAAACCTTTTAACGCCATGCCTTTAGTCTACCTTATGCAGATGTCTGACTTATCCAGGCTAGTTATGACTATGAAGCGTAACCTCTTCCAGCATTGCCTTTTAATCTACATCCAGATAAAACTGCAACCCATACTGACTGTGTCTATCAAAACACAAACGAAAGCAAAGCATGTCTGATCCAGGCTCTGAAAGGCTTGCCTGCCTCTGTGTCAATCAGGGAAAAAACATTTCTTATCTGTATCCAGAATGATGAAACCACAAGGGTAATATCTAAGGCAATGCTCATCCGCCCAATTCAAGCGTATCAAGCTTACAACTAGGCTTCTACACAATCGGTAACAACTCACATACCAGTGGTCTGGAGCCTCAGTATATTGCCCTCAAATGCTCACTTTGTGACATTGTGTCTACTGCAGGGTTGAAGTAACCCCCCTCATCCTCTTTATGATCAGTCAGCAAATAAGTCATTGGTGAAAGGCTGTAGAGCAGTGCCGAAATACGATATGACTTAGAAGTAACCAGTGTTAATAATGAGAGCATAACAGGCTGTCTAGAGACAAATGTCCACATATGCCGGCCGTTAAGTAAGTTGTCAAGCTTATGATATCTTAACCTGCTTGACTTGACCTACAGTGATCAATAGGCTTTGATAATCATACTTCTACAGCAGCATTTCTCAACCTTTTTTTTCCGCAGCACCCTTTAAAAGTATTTAATTCTAAATAAACCTCATTCTAGATGAAGTTGGGATGGGACTGCTGCAACTAAATCCTGAATACTGGATTAAAGACGCTGTGGAAAAAAAGAGTGCACTATCTCTTTAAATCTGACAACCAAACCAGTGCAAAAAAATGATATATACAAAATTTAATGCAAATGCATATATAAATTTGGGCGGCGCAGCGGATCGGGCGGCACAGTGGTGTAGTGGACAGCACTTTCGCCTGGCAGCACAGTGGTGTAGTGGACAGCACTTTCGCCTGGCAGCAAAAGGGTCGCTGGTTTGAATCCCAACCACAACACTACCTGCCTGGAGTTTGCATGTTCTCCCTGTGCCTGCGTTAGGGTTGCCACATCATCCCTTTAATCCAGGACACATATTTATTACACAGGTTCTGTGGCTGATTAAAGTGGTAATTAAACGTGATTGGTACCTTATCTGCAGTAAATTAGCCTCAGAACCTGTGTAATCCATATGTGTCCTGGATTAAAGGGATGATGTGGCAACCCTAGCCTGCGTGGGTTTCCTCCGGGTACTCCAGTTTCCTCCCACACTCCAAAGACATGCTGGTAGGTTAATTAGATAAGATAAGAAAAAAACATAAAACAAATGCCGAGCTGGGTGGAAATGCAAGTTAACCAGTGTGATCTCACACAAACAGTGTAACTAATAATAGTGACAGTCCAGTGATTCAGATGGGTATTACAAGTCTCTATAAGTTCAAATGTGTATTCTCCTTGAATAGTCCATATGTGGTGAAAGTGACTTCCAGGTGAAAATATGCCTACCACCACAAAGATCAAATAGGGTACTCTTACCAGACAAAGCTGATAGTGAAGCCTTATTATTGTATAAAAAAATCAAAAACACCTCGTGCCTTCACCGAACAGTATAATATAACGTTGGGTACTCTTACCCTAAAGTGGTTAACATGAAGCCCATATGGTACATAAACCAGATCCTCGTCAGCAGCCAATTTCTAGGAAAGAAATGCCACTTGAGCTCAGACATATGGGGTAGCCACCACAGGGGGAGGTAAACAAAGAAAACTCCACAGTGCAAATCCGATAAAAAAAGCTAATTTATTTAAAGTAGTGAACTTACATTAATATCATAGACCTTAGGCAGAATCTCACAAGTGATGTGTACACAGGCTGGGCGCAGTGGTATAGAACGGACACCCTCTCACCCAGGTAGGTTCATTGGCTCCTGTCTAAATTGGCCCTAGTATGTGTATGAATGTGAGTTAGGGATCTTAGATTGTAAGCTCCTTGAGGGTAGGCAAGGATGTGAATGGAAATATATATGTAAAGCGCTGCGTAAATTGACAGCGCTATATAAGTACCTAAAATATATAAATAAATTCATGTGCATTACTAAAATTCATAAACATGCAAAAATGAATAACCATGCAATCAAAAAAGTCCATCATTAGTGAATTCATATTAGATCATGATATATCCAAGTGCTTCCAGGGGGCACAGTGCTCCAAACATAGGTAAAGTGCTCCATTGCAAAACAAGGTGCTCTTCAAAAGAGTATGATTGGCATCTTACCAGACGGAGGGGGATATAAAATTATAGAGAACAAACAGCGCTAAAGATCTCTCCTGGATAGTCGACGTTCTCACCAACCGGCATCCAGATAGTTAAGTGACTCCATCAGTAAAATATAGCTACAGTGTCCCCACTGCTGGAGTGTATGCCTGGTATCTTACTCCATGTCCACACAATCTGTAGCAATGCACATTAATTAAAAGGAGAAGCCCCATAGCGTAATACAGCTAAGGCACACTATCATTTTTTTTTCCAACTAAAATAACGCTGGAAAAAATGCTGGATAAAAAACACTGGTAATAGCTTTTTGTAGCAGCGTTTTAGGAGCGTTTAGGAACATTTAGCATTGTTTAGGAATGTTAGTGTTTTATTAGCATTTTTGCAATAAAAGGGAAAAAAGCTCAAAAAACTATATTAATTGTTTTTGGACTGTTTAGGAGCGTTTCTGCTGAAAAAATGCCCAAAAAAATCTACGAAAACTATTTTTTTCTCTGCTCCTAGACGCTAAAGCTCAAAAAATGCTAATAGCCTAGTGTGCATGGACACATAGGATAACACAATTTAGCTTCTAGGAGCAAAAACAATGCTAATAGCAGTTTCTAGGAGCTTAAAGAAGTAGTAGTGTGCATGGAGCCTAAAAGAATCTACTTTTATTAAAAGATAAAAATGGGCTTACATGTAACCAGCAATACAATCGCAATGTAAGAGAGCATGACCGCGGGACCATCTGACCGACTTCTGCGTAACAACGTCATGAACTAACTGGGTGCCTATTGGTTAGAGTGTCGGCTATACTGGAGAGATGTTTAAAATGTATAGAAAATAAATGTTACTTCTCAGTGGTTAACCTGAGCCTGGGCCTGCACACAATCGCCCTAATGAAATGAAATTCCCATCAGAAGCCCCTTTCATGTCAGAGGTTCTCCCATCACATCAAAGCCCTTCTTCTCATCAAGCTGCCCTTAAGATGCTGATTGAGGTCAAACTGGGTCCTTTGCTTGTGGCACCCTGGATAAAATCCAGATAGCACCTCAGGGTACCGCGGCGCCATAGATGGGAAAACATTATTCTAAAGGACTCATAAAAATTCCATACCATAATACCATACCATAAATGTATTTGTGATATAAAAATTTAAAAAAAGTTAAAGTGTATGCATAGCCAAAAATTTTTTTTTTGCTTTGCAAGTGTTTAAACAGGTAGTAAACCGATTTTATTTTTGCCCATAGGTAAGCTTATAATAAAGACTTTTTGTAGATTAAATGAATATCTCCTAAACTTGCACCATGTAGGAGATATTCTAGTGAGCAGCGGCCGGTGACATCGCCACCACATGCGGTCTGAAAGAACGACATACTTGTGGCATTCCTTCAGAGCTCTGTGCCCTGGCCGTGACTCCCGCGTGCATGTGCAGGGGTGATGTCATCGCTCCTTGGTCATTCGAGTGGACACAGCTTATGAACCCAGAAGGGAGACCAGGTGAATATGGAAGTCTCTGTAGTGATGACAGCACGCCGCTGGAGGGCTTAATTTCAAGGTAAGTCTTTCATAATGTGCTAGTATGCAATGTGGTTAAAAAAAAAAACCCTGTGGTTGATTTTCATTGCTGCCTGTGTCCCCGATGGGGAGATTCACTCCTTATATTTGTCCTGGTGACCATTAGCTCTGGGACAGAAAGTGATGCCAAATCAAACATGGCAGTTTATTTATAAAGCAGTGAATGTTACATTCATCAACCATGTACCTACAGTGAATGTTTAGTTATTGTCACATTCACTGCTTTAGACAATGGCAGCTGTCTAAGATGGGATATACTATAATTTTGGAAAGGTTTCCTCCCACTTCCTGATGCGTCCCTGGGACAGAAATTGAACAAAAATATGTGTGATTTATATCAACTGACTACACACTGCTCCAATAATTTAGTATTATAGGAGGCTTATGTTACCAACTCCAAGCTTAGTTGTCTCAGCAGTTGACCAGGAGGAGACTTTAGGACTGATACATCCATTAATTCCATTTCTTTGAGAGAACACTGCTACCTTTTACACAAGAGCTTGCATTTCTTGCATCAGAACTGAGGAGTTGGTGAATGTATGCCTGTATTTCTATAGATGTCATAAACAATGAAACACAGGGGTTGAACAAGCTGAGGTTAGAAGCTGATTGGCTACCATGCACAGCTGCACCAGATTTTGCAGTTTTAGTAAATCAATCCCACAGAGCTTGATTTTACTAAAACTAGTATGTGTGAAAAGTAGCTCCAGAGATTAAGTGCATTTAGTTCAAGGGTACAGGTCACAATATCTACTACTAGTAAGAAGAAATAGACTTGTTAGACCTTATATGTATATTAACAAATCTGCATTTCCCATCATATCTTGTACATTAACTATGTTAGGATGTTATATTTTGATCTATTTTACATTATGAAGGGCTCATTTTTGGTTCTCCAGGTAGTGAAATGTCATAGTTAATCCAGCCTTGTTCATGAGCTTAAAGTGGTAGTAAACTCTATGTATTTATTTTTACCTACGGGTAAGCTTATAATAAAGCTTACCTTAAAATTAATATCTAATTAATTAATGTACCATTTAGGAGATATTCTACTGAGCTGCAGCCGGTGACATCACTAGTGCATGTGCTCTGAAGGAACGTCTCCTTCAGAGCTGTGTGCCGTGCCCAAGACTCCTGCGCACATGTGCGGGAATGACGTTATCGCGGCTCCACCATTCAATCTGCAGCATCCCGCGAACCCGGAAAGAAGACTGGGTGAAGATGGAAGCTCCTGCAGTGGTGACAGTACACCGCTGGAGGACTTTGTTTCAAGGTAAGTCTCTGGTACTAGCACATTATGATGTTGCCTTGCAGGAGGAAGATTTTTTTTTTTCGTTACCTAAGTTTACTACCGCATTAAGCTTTCCAGTTGTTCTTAAAATATAAGGAACATTTTTATTACATTCACTGCTATTTTCATACAATTACAGTATCTTGAACAGCAGGAGAAGAATAGTTAGGATAATAGACAGGAAAGCACTTACAACCTTATTCATAATGATTGAAAAGCGTAATTTACTGCCCAGGATTGTATTGTTTTTTATTAAGTCAATTTTTTTTTCTCTGCTAAACTAAGTGCAGGTTTCTCTGTGTAAACAAAATTAGTGGTAAATCAGTCCCATCTTGTACCAAAGCACTCCAGCCATAGGATCCATCAATACCATTTCCACGGTTTCATGACAAACTCTAAAAGGTTTAGACTGTTTAGTTCAGCTGATTAAAAAAGAACCTAAGCATTTTTTTCCAGGAACCATAAAACAGCTTCCTCCCAAGCATTAACAAATCTGCTCATCTTCATTATTTTCCGTACTATACTCCCACTCAACAGAACAACTTGCTTCTAGTCACTGTGCTAGGATTTTTATGCCATATATATGAAGTTACACAGGCAAATACATTAAACAAGGCACTCCCTAACTATTATACTGATCTGCGTAGGTCTTTGACCTATTATCCTACATTGCTGAATAGTGGCCAACACTGCTGCGGAGCCACTGAACCCCAAATGCACCATCTAAGACAGGGGTAGGCAACCAGTAGCCCTCCAGCTGTTGTGGAACTACATTTCCCATGAGGCATTGCAAGGCTGGCAGTTACGATTACTCCCAGAGGCATGATGGGACTTGTAGTTCTGCAACAACTGGAGGGCCCCAGGTTGCCTACCCCTGATCTAAGAGGACCATTACATTTCAACTTTACACCCTGACTCTTGCCCTGGTTTGAAAAGCATGTTTTTTTTTTAATGTAAACTTTGGTTGTTGTGTTATAGAAACATAAAAAATCTCCAGGAAATAAACAGTTAATAAAAATGTAGTCTATCAGGCACAGATGGAGTTTTTTGTGCAATTGGTTGAAAACTTACAACACAAAACCTACGAAACCTGGAAGAGTGCCTGAAAATCTGATAAATAACAACTATGCTGAAGTATGGTACTGGAGATGAAGTTAGTGCTCTATGAGTAAATTAATAAATACTTTTAATAACGGATGATTTACACACCGGCTAGCTCAGAGTCAGTGAAGCAGTGAATTATTGGGTTATTAAATTCCACAATGAACTGCCTTCATTAGAGAATTTGGGAACAGAGATGAAAGGTTTAATCTGGTAAAACTGTGACTGGCTGGCTACTTGCGTTACACAGATTTAAATAATCTGTACTTTGTTGATTTCTGGAAGGTGCTGTGATGTCTATCTCCCCTGACCTTTGTTGAGTTGATGTCTGTAGATCAAGACATATGATAAAGTGGTGACATGCAACCCATCTCTTTGAGAATAGGCAGCTCCTGCATTAAAAGATTCTTCCCATGGTTCATCCTGATAGGCTGGGTCTGGTCTGAAGAGCTTTTCACAGGAGAAGCTCCATCAATCCTATAGCTAAAAAAAAGGGAGCCCTTTGCAAAAGAGATGAACCATCATCAACACTTCACAGTACAAAAGGCCCTGTCTAGTATGGAATTCCAAGGCTATGGCCAAGGATATTTTTTTAACCATGGTCTATGTTTTTTTGTCCGAGGTTTTCTAAATTGTAAAGCACTTGAACCAAGGTTCTTTTTACAAATGCCTTGTTAAAGGTTCTATCTACCATCCTATTTTTTGTAAACTGCTATAAGCAAGATGTGGACACTACATGTATCCATGATAATAGAAATGCATTATTACAACCAAAATTAAACTGACCTTGCCATGTTTCCATATTATCATACATATTATTGTATAGGTACATTTGAGTCTTTCAGCCTACACCAATCCAAACCAGTCAAATGAATGGTAAATGTGAACATTCAATGTCTTTTTCTTTTCTTTTTCAAAGATGTCACAACTAGCTTTTAAAATAGCATAATACACACTCTCAGACACACATATAGTATATAAATGTATCTTTATCTGCATATGTCAGACATACTGACATCGTTCTTTTGCAACTTAAAGGAGTTAATGCTTTTGCCAAAAGAAAAAGTGGAAACCACCTTTTAAAATATATGCTGATAGTTAACATATCATAATCACTACACTGCTGCAAATTATTGTCAATTACTGAACTCTGTCCTCACAGTCAGAGGGGGTTTGGGTGGATATCAAATGCACTTGATAAACAGCTATCAATTTAAATCCACATGCAGAGGCATAGCGGAAACATGTGCCTTGGTTCTCTTGTCTCATTCTCTTCTCAAGGTAGTAATCCCTTTATCTCTTGCCTGATTGTCTTTATTGATCTTGTTTCCCACCAGCCCATCCTGGTTTCTCTGTAGAATTTTATCTAAGTAAGAAGCCTATTTGGGAGCCACATGAGCAAAAACACTGTCACAGCCTTAATGTGTACTCTATTGTGTAACTTTCTCGCTTAAAAAAAAAAAAAGTAAAAAAAAAAAAATATCATTACAAAGTTCAACTTAAGCATGGGCATATCAAAACAGACAGGAGGCTGCAATGTTTTATCTCCTTTAAACACACAATGATAATAATATAGTCCAGAGGTAGAGAATCATTTCTCTGTTGACTTTCCTTGTGCAATATTCTCAAGTCAACTCCACGGGATTGACTTTTTTGACACTTTAAATCTCATATATGGCCTTTGGGTTTGTTCTGGAGGTTGGGAGCTATTACAAGCAAATAATAGATGTACATTACATAGAGGGCAAGGTATAGACTTGCAGACTGGAGAGACTTCTTCTAAGATACACAATTTAGTGTCATTATGTATGTGTGCATACATATATGTGTGTATTCTCTCTCTCTCCCTCTCCCTCTCTCTCTCTCTCTCTCTCTCCCCACACATTCTATAAGTTATATACAATCAGTGATCAAGGGACAACATATACTGTATCTCTAAGTCAATTAACTGTTTAGCATATCTTATAGTGAGAATGTTCTAGGGACATCTTTTTACAGTTTACATGGTTAACAAGGAATTGCTTTACAAGCAGCAACACAATACTTAAAGCGGTAGTAAACCCGCTGACTGAAATAAAAATAAAAAAAAAGCCTGCAAGAAAATCGCATAATATGTTAGTATGCATTGCATACTAACATATTATGAAATACTTACCTTAGAACGAGGCCCCCGATGCCCGAGTCGGTCAGCGCTAAGGACGCTGACATCTTCGTCCTCTTCTGTCTTCCGGGTACGCGGCTCCGGCGCTGTGAGTGGCCGGAGCCGCGTGACGTCACTCCCGCGCATGCGCGCGGGAGCTCTTCGCACCGGCAGCCAGCTCTGAGATGCCGGCCGCCTCGGCCGGATCGTCAGAGCGCATGCGCCGCTAATGTCAGCGGCTGCATGCAGGGCGAATATCTCCTGAACCATGCAGGTTTAGGAGATATTCTTTTTACCTACAGGTAAGCCTTATTATAGGCTTACCTGTAGGTAAAAATAGATTTTAGGGTTTACTACCACTTTAACAAAGAGTGCAAGGACTTAACCTTTATGGCACCATACTCTGTGCCAGACATACACTTTCAATGTATGCCATTGCCAAACAAACTTGTGATAGATAGATAGATAGATAGATAGATAGATAGATAGATAGATAGATAGATAGATAGATAGATAGAGTGATAAAACAATCAAATAAACACACACACACACACACACACATAGCATACAGTATAATTGTTTACATATATTTTATTTTATATATATATATATATTTTATATATATATATTTTTTTTTACACTGAGCCCATGTATATTGGAGGAAGTAATAGATAGCACATTTTCTTTCCAGAGATTGTGCCATTCTCTAGTATCATGTAGTCCATACAGTAGGCTTCCTTGGAATACATAAGGTACTAGTCTCGATCAGTGTATTCACACAGCACCGTGTAAAGCAATGACACTGGAGCTATTAAAGCAATTAAGGGCTTAGAAGAGCAGTGGGAATGGTGTCCTGATGTGTTTGCAGTGGAAACATATTTCTCAGCGGAGCGCAAGTCCCTTAAGACTCGCAGTACCTGGCCTGATCTAGAACGGGCAATCAGCAGGCAAGGCAGAGTGCTAACACCCCGCACACTTTGCCAGGACTCTGCCCCCCTAGCCTAGACCCAAAGATCTGTTAGTCGGGGGCATCTCACGATCCTCTGCACTTGTCACTGAGAAATGCGAGAGCAATGCTTCACCAAACTCACATAACGTCTCCTCCGACAATTACACAATAACTGATCTCACGGTGTAAAGAACGTCTCATAGAACATATAGGGAATAAATACCACCTCATAGAACATATAGGGAATAAATACCATCTCATAGAACATATAGGGAATAAATACCATCAAATAGAACATATAGGGAATAAATACCATAGAACATATAGGGAATAAATACCATCTCATAGAACATATAGGGAATAAATACCATCTCATAGAACATATAGGGAATAAATACCATCTCATAGAACATATAGGGAACAACAAATACCATCTCATAGAACATATAGGGAATAAATACCATAGAACATATAGGGAATAAATACCATCTCATAGAACATATAGGGAATAAATACCATAGAACATATAGGGAACAACAAATACCATCTCATAGAACATATAGGGAACAACAAATACCATCTCATAGAACATGAACATACAGGACATGGCTAAGATCTCACAGAGCCTATAGAGAATAAAAAACACCTCATCGAACATTTAGGGTATATAATCTCATAGGACCTAAAGGGAATAAAGATATAATAGAACCTATGGGGAATAAAGAAGATTTCATAGAACATATGGATCTCATAGAACATATAGGCAAAAAAATAATTCTTAGATCTAATAAGGAATAAACAAGATCTCACAGAACATATAATGCATAACAGCTCAAAGAACCTATAGGGAATAAAGATCTCCTAGAACTAATAGGGAGTAAAGAAGATCCCACAGGGCTTATAGAGTATAAAGAGGATCTCATCAGATAAAGAAGTTCTCATAAAAATAAAGGCATGGAGCAGTTCTCAGAGAACATATAAGATACGGGGAATATGTCAAAGAACATATAGGATACTAGAGCATCTCCTAGGACCTAAAGGACATATACAGCATCTCATAGAACATAGAAAACATAGAGAGGATCTCATAAACCATATAGGACATGGCGAGGTTCTCATAGAACATATAGGGTATAAAGGGGATCTCATAAAGGCATATTATTATACAGGATGTAAATAGAGCCAATAGTTAGCACTGCACTTTATAGGATATAGAGATAGTATCATGGAATGTATAGGGTATAGAGAGATTCTCATGGAATACATAGCACAGAGAAGATCTCATAAGGACATATAGGATATAGAGATCTCATCGAGAAGGTCTCATAAAACGTATAGTGTATAGAGAGGATCTCATAGATCATATAGGGTATAGAGAAGACTCCATAGAGCCTAAAGGGCATAGAGAGGATCCCATGGAACATATAGGATGTTGAAAGGGTATCATAAGTAATACAGGGTATAGAGAGGATCTCAGAGAACATATAGGGTACATAGAGGATAGAATAGATTTTATAAGGTATAGAGAGGCTATAGCATAGATCATATAGGGTGTAGAGAGGATATTTTAGATCATATAGGGTATAGAGATGATATTATAGAATATATAGGACATAGAGAGGGTATCATAGAACATATGAGTCTCAAGGAACATATAGGGTATAGAGACGATCTCATAGAGCATTCAGGACATAGAGAACATATAGGATATAGAGATGGTCTCATAGAACATACAGGGCATAGAGATAATATAATAGAACATATAAGGTATAGAGTGGGTCTCGCAGAGCCTATAGGGTATAGAGAGGATCCCATAGATCATATAGGGTATAGATATGGTCTCATAGATCATATAGGGTATAGAGAGGATCTCATAGATCATATGTGGTATAGAGAAGATCCCATAGAACATATAGGGTCTCAGAACGTATGGGGTATAAAAAGTGTCTTAGAACATATATGGTATTGAAAGGGTCTCAGAACGCATGGGCTATAGAAAGGGTCTCAGAACATATAAGGTGTTGAAAGGGTCTAAGAACATAGGATATAGAAAGTTTCTCTGAACATATAGGGTATATAGAAAGGGTCTCAGAACATATAGGGTATATAGAAAGGGTCTCAGAACATGTAGGGTATAGAAAGGGTCTCAGAACATGTAGGGTATAGAATGGGTCTCAGAACATGTAGGGTATAGAAAGGGTCCCAGAACATATGGGGTATAGAAAGGGTCTCAGAACATATAGGGTATATAGAAAGGGTCTCAGAACATATAGGTTATATAGAAAGGGCCTCAGAACATATACGGTATAGAAAGGGTCTCAGAACATATGGAGTATAGAAAGGGTCTCAGAACATATAGGGTATAGAAAGGGTCTCAGAACATATAGGGTATATAGAAAGGGTCTCAGAACATATAGGGTATAGAAAGGGTCTCAGAACATATGGAGTATAGAAAGGGTCTCAGAACATATAGGGTATAGAAAGGGTCTCAGAACATATGGAGTATAGGGTCTCAGAACATATAGGGTATAGAAAGGGTCTCAGAACATATAGGGTATAGAAAGGGTCTCAGAACATATGGAGTATAGAAAGGGTCTCAAAACATATAGGGTATAGAAAGGGTCTCAGAACATATGGAGTATAGAAAGGGTCTCAGAACATATGGAGTATAGTGTGATGGTTGTTCTATAAGAGACTCAGCAGGTGAGAAGGTCTGGTCCTCCTGTGGAAGCCTTCATCCCCATCATCATCCTCCCCACCCAGCGCTCCCCCCACCTGCACACCCGGTAAGTTGTTACCTTGAGCGGCGAAGGTGCTGCCGGCGGTAAGTATGGCCAGGGCAGGTAGGAAACACATTTGAAGGATGTATCCCAGCCTGAGCCCACAGCTGGCCGTCTCCAGCCCCTTCCTCATCCTACAAGGAGGCACACAAAGCCGGCTCCGTACAGCTGGGCACAACTCCACTTTGTTGAGCACTGCGAGCGCCTGGCACTAGTTACACTTGGAAGTGCATGGATGTGTCGGAAGTCACAAGGCGCTCATACCCCAACGCCCATAGGAACTAACCACCGCTGACTTGCTCTGGCTTCATTAATCCTTGGTGACAGATCAATCAAAAAGAATCCTAAAAATAAACAGAATAGGTGTGCTGTGGATCAGATGAAGGGAAACCAATCCTCTGAGGAAGAGAAGCTTGCTTTCCAGTCTTGCCAAGAAGTATCAGTGATGGTGAGAAGAAGGAGAAGGAGAAGGAGTTCAGATCCTAGTAGCCCAGGGGGTGAAGCATGAGACGCTGAGTGCATGTGGAGGGACACAGATCGCTGTGTGTGTGTCTTCTCTGTGTGTCTATGGGTGTCTGCCTCTCTTCTCTGTTACAAGGAGACTGGGAGAAAGTCAGCTTGTGCTACCCTGCTCCCTCTTCTCCCAGCCCTACCTCCCTGCCTGTACACAGCTCACAGCAAACACAGAGCTGGATTCCATGGACTGGGGCTCAGCACTCACTCACTGCACATTTCTCCTTCACTGCTGCACTCTATTCATAAGCCCTTCTGCTGCCAAAACCTGCACAATAGCACATAGGAGGACTGGAATACATGTATCTCTTCCACTCCTTCCTTGCCTTTCACTGACAGTTCCTGCTCTACTTTCAGCATTTTTTTAATAAAAGCCATAATTACAGAGGCATCGGGTAAGGCTGGCGTTGTACGTTGGAAAGTAGTCGTTTTTCAGAACATTCGTCCAATTATCTAAGCGTTAAAAAGGAGATGATTTTACAATTGCTTTAGAAATGAAAAAAAAATTGATGAATCTATTGGGAACAAGCGCATTTTTTTACAAGAAAAATCATTACTAGTCGTATGCGTATGCGCTTGTCAAAGTTAAAGTGCAATTAAAGCTAAATAATACAAAAACCGTAAGCAGGTAGATCTTTATTGCAAAAGAGACTTGCAATGTCTTTTCTGCAAAAACACACATGTACCTACCTGCTTTCAATCATCTTCTATTGAATGCACACTGAGCCTTGGGTTGCCACCTCATCCCTTTAATCCAGGACACATATGAATTACACAGGTTCTGAGGCTAATTTAATGCAGATAAGGCTCCAAGTGAGTTTAATTGCCACCTTAGTCAGCCACAGAACCTGTGTAATTCATATGTGTCCTGGATTAAAGGGATGATGTGGCAACTCTAACTGAGCCGTGCATGCCGCAAAGAAAAGCATTGAACCCACAGCATGTATACACGCTAGTCCACTGGCTTTGCAGCTTATAGCGGAGTTCCACCCAAAAGTGGAATTTCCGCTTTAAGGATTCCTGACCCCATGACATGCCACTTTTGGCATGTCATTTTTTTGGGGGGAAGTGGGTATCCAGTTTTGACAGGTACCCAGATTCCACTTCTGCTCAGGCTGCCTAGGTGACTTGAGTAGAAAATCTCCTCTCTCCCTCCCTCCCTGCGATCTTCTGGGACACGTCACAGGTCCCAGAAGATTGCCTAGCCATTGAGGATGCGCAGCACAACTCACGGATGCGCAGTATGCACCCGGCTGTGAAGCTGCAAGCTGTCACAGCCAGGTGCCCACACTAGTGATGCCAGCACCAGGGAGAGGCGGGGAGAGAAAACTAGGACTTCAAGGTGGCCGCATCGCTGGATCCTGGGACAGGTGAGCGTGTGTTTATTAAAAGTCAGCAGCTACACTTTTTGTAGCTGCTGACTTTTAATAAACACAGAAATGGCTGGAACACCACTTTAAAGTGGTTGTAAAGGCACAAGAATGTATTCTATGCATGAGGGTAAAACACATCCTGTGAGCAGCAGCCCCCTAGACCCCCCTAATACTTACCTGAGCCCCCTCTCAATCCAGCGATGTCCACAAGAGCCTTGCCTCTCCAAAGACTCACACTCTTGATTGGCTTTTGGCAGCAGCAGGAGCCATTGGCTCCCGCGGCTGTCACTCATAGCCAGTGAGCCAATCAGAAGATGGAGAGAGGGGCTGAGTCACTGCTCTGTGTGTGACAGAACACAGAGCCATGGGTCAGGAGTGTGCCTGCTTAGGTGCCCCCACAGCAAGATGCTTGCTGTGGGGGCACCTGGTAGGAGGGAGGAGCCAGGAGCACCGGCAGGTGACCCAAGAAGCGGAGGATCTGGGCTGCTCTGTGCAAAACCACTGCACAGAGCAGGTAAATATAACATATTAGTTATTTTTAGAAAACTAGCCAATGCTTTAATATCACTTTAACCTCTTGCTTACTGAGCACTTAAACCCCCCTCCTGCCCAGACCAATTTTTGGCTTTCGGTGCTGTCACATTTTGATCGACAATTGCGCGGTCGTGCGACGTTGCACCCAAACAAAGTTTATATCATTTTTTTCCCACAAATAGAGCTTTCTTTTGGTGGTATTTGATCACCTCTGCGTTATTTCTGATCACTGCTATAAATAAAACAAATAGTGACGATTTAAAAAAATATATATTTTTTACTGTTTGCTAAAATACAAATCCAAAAAAAAAATAATTAAAAAAAAATTATTCACCAGGTTTGGCCGATATATATTCTTGTACATATTTTTGGTAAAAAAAAATCGCAATTGGCATTTATTGATTGGTTTGCGCAAAAGTTATTGCGTCTACAAACTATGGGAATTGGTTTATAGCGTTTTTATTATTTTTTCATTTGTTACTAGTAATGGCGGCGATCTGCAATTTTTATTGGGACTGTGATATTGGGGCGGACATGTTGGACATTTTTGACACTTTTTTGGGACCAGTGACAATTATACAGTGATCAGAAATTAAAATGTCCACTGATTACTGTATAAATGTCATTGGCAGTGAAGGGGTTAACCTGCAGGGGGCAGTGAAGGGGTTAACTGTGTTCCCTGGGTGTGTTCTAACTGTGGGGGGCCGGGGCTGGTCGGGGCATAACAGATCTAACTGATCCCAGTGACAGGGATCAGTAGATCTGTCATGTCCCCTGTCACAGAACGGAGAACCACCGTGTTTACATCGGCGGTTCCCCGTTCTACAGCTCTGACAGGGGATTGCGGGTCTCGGGCGGACATCGAGTCCGCCCGACCCACGGGCAAGCCCGTGCATCGGCCATGTGCGCGCGCCGCCGCCGCCTGTGAGTGCGCGCCAGGAGCGCGCACAAGGGCTAGACGTCCATGGACGTCCACCCGGAAATTCAGATCCGCTCTGAAGCCGTACTTCAGCTATAGCGCGGATCTGAAAGTGTTAATGTGACTGTAAACCTCAGACATGAAATATGACCAAAGCATATTGCTCTATAGTGTGTACAATATACATATTATAATATAATCATAATATTATATATAATAATATATATAATAGTGTCTCAATTAAGAGGACTATGGGGTTTATTTACTAAGCTAGATAGTGCAAAATCAGGCTCACTTCTGCAGAGAAACCAATCAGCTTCTAACCTCAGCTTGCTCAATAAAAGTGGTTCTAAAGGCAGAAGGTTCTTTATCTTCATGCATGGAATGCATGAAGATAAAAGACCTTCTGTGCCCAGCAGCCCCCTCTCAGCTCCCCTAATACCTGAGCCCCATCTCGATCCAGCAATGTTGCACAAGAGCCTCAGCTGTCCAGGGACTCTCCCTCATTGGCTGACACAGCAATGGGCATCATTGGCTCCCTGTGCTGTCAATCAAAGCCAGTGAGTGAATGAGGAGAGGAAGGGGGCAGGGCTGAGCTGTGGCTCCATATTTGAATGGACACACAGACCAGCGACTTGGCTCAGGTGCCCCCATAGCAAGCTGCTTGCTGTGGGGGCACTCGGCAGGAGGGAGGAGCCAGGACCGCTGGTGGGGAACTCAAGAAGAGGAGGATCTGGGCTGTTCTGTGCAAAACCACTGCACAGAGCAGGTAAGTATAACATGATTGTTATTTTTAAACAAAAAAACAACAAGACTTTCACCCTTTCACACAATAGGCCCGCTCAGATCCACCTGTCTGTTTTTCAGGTGGATCAGAGCGAGCCACCCATTGACTTCTATGGGCAGGCAGATGTCAGTGGAGATGTGTCTCAGTTAAGTGCACCAAAGGGTTGATTTACTAAAAGTAAATAGACTGTGCACTTTGCAAAGTGCAATTGCACTCAGCAAGAGCAGTTGCTCCTAGTAAATGAGCGGAAGATCTGCTGACTTCCATCATCCAAATATGTGCAAGCAATAATGCTGAATTTTTATTTTCCTTGCACGTGATTGGGTATTCTTTGCAAAGTGAAGCCTCATTTACTAAGCTCTGGAGAAATTGCACTTGCAGAGTTGCCTTTAGTAAATCAACCTCTAATTGTCACTTTCGTCTGTTGCTTTGTTCCTCTGCTATCAGCATGAGTCACTTCTGACAAGTTTTCCTGACTCCAAGAGAAAAATGGTGATGGGTGAGACATCTAGCTGATTGACAGGCTGGGCTCTCTTCCTGTGTGCAGTCTGGAGAGGGGTGTTTCTCTTCCCCCCAATCAGCTCTCAGAGCTCTCCTCACTGAGCTCTGCAGAGTGTAACTTAAAGGTGTTGTAAAGGCAGAGTTTTTTTTTTTTATCTTATTGTATTCTGTGCATTAAGATAAAAACCCTTCTGTGTGTAGCAGCCCCCCCCCCCAGCACCCCTAATTACTTACCTGAGCTCCTTCTCTCCAGCAATGTCCGCTGGCGCTGTAAATCAAAGTCAGTCAGCCAATCAGGGGGGAGGGGGCGGGACCAGGAACTCTCAGACAAGCTTTAAAATTCAGCACTTTGAACATATGTAGAGAAGAAAGGGCTGCAGATAGACAGGTACAACACATGTAGGGGGATTTGTTTCATTTCTGTGTATCAAATGTGTCCAGCCACTTCACAGAGTATATGTGAGGGTTTACAACCATTTTAAGGAGAAGTCGTTGGGGGGGCACTAAAAATGCAGCTCAACTGCACATTTTTACAGCTCCCTGAACGCAAGTGTAAAGGAGCCCTTACACATTTGAAAGTTTGAAAGTTCCCAAAAGCATACTTTTTTTGAAAATACAGAAGTGGTAGAATTGAGGGCTCATTCAAATATGACCCACTGGATAAATGGCAGTCACTGCCAGAGCATATAGAAGCAATTTGTTTCTATATGTGCAGACTCTCAAGGACCAGGGCGGGGGAGGGGGGACTAACCGACTGACTGAAACTAAATGTCGCGGTCGCCTGTAACGACCTCTCTTCCTCGAGTCCATTCATTAATCCCCACGACCCCCCCCCCCGACGATGTGTGTCTTCCCAAAAATAGAATTACGTGTCTTATGT
>BLSH010131538.1:723641-739960 GCA_018402905.1 Glandirana rugosa | reverse complement strand
TATGCTTTTACTGTTACTGAACAGCAATGTAAGAAGGTCAAAATTTCACTGCCACGACCACCAATTCACAGAGTGGGAGGTATATGTTATTGCCAGTGACCACCAATGCAGAGGAGGTTAGGGTTAGACTTCACTGCCAGCAGTGACCACCAGTGCAGGGGAGGTGGGGAGTTAAATTTCACTGCAAGTGATCACCAATGCGGGGGGGGGGAGGAGGGGATTGGGGGGTTAGCATTCAATGACAGTGACCACCAATGTGGGGAGGCTAAATTTTGCTGCCAGTAAACACCAATGCAGAGGAGGATTGGGGAGCGGTTAACGTTCACTGTCAGTGATCACCAATATAGGGAGGTTAAACTTCACTGCTGGTGAACACCAATGCAGGGAGGAAGAAATTTCGCTGCTATGACCTCCATTGCAGGAAGGATGGGGGTTAACTTCCACTGCCAGTGAACAGCAATGCGGGAAGATTAACGTTCACTGCCACTGTCCACCAATGCAGGGGTTGTTAAATTTCACTGCAGTGACCACCAACATAGGGGGGTTGAATGTTACTGCCAGTGACCACCAATGCAGGAGAGAAGTGGGGTTACCTTTCACTGGGGTTACATTTTACTGCCATGATGACCCCCAATGCAGGGGGAAATGGGAGGGGGTAACTTTCTTTGCCACTGACCACTAATGCGGGGGGGGGGATTAAATTTCACTGCACCTGACCACCAATGCAGGGGGTTAAGTTTCACTCTCAGTGACCACCAGTGCATGGTGGGTTAACTTTTACCACTGACCACGATATAAGGGTGATCAGAGTTCACTGCAATGACCACAAATTTAGGGGGTAAGGGGGTTAAATTTTACTGCCAACGACTACCAGGAGGTAGGGGAGTAAATTTAACTGCCAGTGGTAACCACCAATGCAGGAAGGTGAGGGGTTTCAATTTCACTGCCAGTGGCCACCAATGCAGGGGCTAGGATTGGGGGAAGGGGGGGTTAACATTCACTGCCAGAGACCACCAATGCAGGAAAGTTAAATTTCATTGCCAGTGACCCCCATTGCAAGGGAGAGAGGTAATTTCACTGCCACTATACACCAATGCAGGGGGAATTAAACTTGCTGAGGGTGCTTATGGAAGGGATGTAAATGTCACTGTCAGTAACCAACAATGTGGAAGGGGGGGGATAATATTACTGACACCAGTGCTGGGAGCTTTTATTGCGTTCACTGACACTTATGTTGGGATTATTAGTGTGCCCACTGAAACTAATAATGGGGTTATTATTGCATCTACTGACACCAATGCTGGGGGTTATTGTGCTCCATCTTCTTCAGTGTGTATTGTGATACACTGCAAAATATGCAGCAGGACTAAAATTTTGGTGTGTTGGGCTGCGAGAATGCGTCGCTATTGTGCAGCCTTCTGGAAGTGTCAGGGCAGGGCTGCACTTGAGGCCCTCTATAATTTTCAAGAATACCACCTTTGGTCTCGTGGGCAATCACAACAAACAAGCGCTGTCACATGATGGAGGAGGTGACGCCATGACTCACGCTAGACAAAAGCAGGCAAGCTTGATTTGGGAAGCATCTTAGATCTTAGAAATCATCTTGTTCCTTATTGTTTTGAGTAAAGAAGAAAAGTAATCTTGCAAACATGTTTGAGCAAGGAATATATATATATATATATATATATATATATATATATAATAAGCTAATAGCATATATGTGTATAAAGCATGCATGTGATACCATTGAAATAGGAATTTTACTATGACCATTAATTACATCCATTACAAAGTTTGTTTATACTTCCCATGTAGGAGTCTAGTATAATGTAGCTATAAAGATAAATTCACAGTTTAAATTATACTTGTGAAAAACATAACCTGTTTTTACAAATACCCTATAAATTGATATAAATGCAGGTTTGCCAATGCTAGCATGATTAAGGCCTAGGAGTTCCAATTAGGCCCACAATTCGGCCAGAAAATGTATACTTCCTGGAACATTGAATTGTGAGACTTCAGTGCTGTCTACAGTGCTCCTTCCCTATGAACCTTCAACAAAAATTGGCACTAAAATACATTATACAGTAAGGGCACTGTCATTGTTTACTTTGCAGCTGTTTTCCTTGCCAATCTTAAAAGATTTTTGTATTTCCAGGAGAAATTCTGTGATGATCTATGGCGTGTGGGGGGATAAGCTGTGAGTGGAACGGAAATCTCAGTCTTGCTCTCCTCCATGAAATCTTGATTTTCTGCCTAAATTGTGGTTCTAATGTCTTTGCTTAGATCTCAGATATGGGTTTTCTAAGTACACCTCATATAGATTGCCATCCTTTGTTTAGCTGTGAGACTACCAAGTGGTGATGTAGTGACAGGGTCTCTTTAACCCCTTCCCCTCTGGAGAAATAGTTTTTAATTTATCACACATTTAAAATTTGAAATTTACATAATTATTTATGTTTTAAAACCTTCAGAATATTATATCTTTTCTGAAAGAAGGCCCTATAGAATAAAAAGAAGATAGTTGACATTTGTATGTTGCATGATATTTGAGCAACTTTTTATCAAATCAATATTTTCTGGAAAGGAATGGACTAAAATTCATTTTAGCACATACAAACATTTGATTCTTGATTTTTTTTTTGGTGCAAAATAAAGATAAGGCTGTGTTAAGTAATTAGACACCAAATATGTTAGACCTTAGGCCTCATGCACACTGGACATTTTTGGATGTTTTTACAGCAGCTTTTTTTGGCTTCAGACGTATTTTACTACAGTCAATAAACTCCTCATCGTGTTATCCTATGTGTTCATGCGCACATAAGTTGTTATCAACTGTTTTTAGCTGGGGCGTTTTTTGGCTGTAAAAAAACCCCAAGACTAGTGGGTTCTGAGAGGAGTTTCTCAGCTGTAAAACTGCTCTAACGTCAAAAAACTTCAAAAACTGCATATAAACGCTCAAAAATGCAGCTCACCAGCATTTTTTAACGTTTTTGATCCCATTGAAAAAAAAAATGCTTAAAAGCAAATACGCTAAAAAACGTTATTTCAAAAAAGTTGAAAAATGTTGAAATACTCACTACAAAGCTACTGACGTTTTTATAACGTTTTTAAAACGTCTTGTGTACATGAAGTCTTAGAATGAATTCTGCCTGCGAAATGGTGGGAAAATGACAATGCCCAAAATTGTCAATGGGCGATGGTTTCATTGTCTTTACAGCTCATACATTTAGGCCTCATTTACACTGCTGCTGGTAAACGGACATTTAGAGGCATTTGGGCGCTTTGTTCAGCTGCCCCAGAACTTTCCTCTATGTTATCTTATCAGTACATTTACACAGGGTCATTTAAGGCCATTTCCAGGCAGTTGAGTTTAAAGGCTTTTTTTGTAACGTAAAAAAAAATGGGTTCAGACGCCAGTTCAGAGGCATTTGAAATGTCAAACAGCTTGTAAACACCGCTAAATGCGCCTAAACGCAGTAACTGGCATCTAGGATTATTTCGTTTACAGCCGTTTCCATTTAAAAAAAAACGCAGCATGCAAAATGCAGCAAAGTGGCCATTTTAGACGCCGGCTTCTAGCTGTCAAAAGAAATCATTCAAAGGAGGTTCAAATAGTGTTCCGTGTAAATAGAGACTATGAGGTTGATTTACTAAAGGCAAAAAGACTGTGCACTTTGCAAAGTGCAGTTGCACTCTGCAAGTGCAGTTGCTCCAGAGCTTAGTAGATGAGGTAAGGCTTCACTTTGCAAAGAATACCCAATGTATGTGATTGGATGATGGACGTCAGCAGAGTTTTTGCACATTTACTAAGTTCTGGAGCAATGGCACTTGCAGAGGGCAACTGCACTTTGCAAAATGCACAGTCTTTTTCCCTTTAGTAAATCAAACCCTTAGAGTTAGCCATAAATGAGGGGCATATAATTATTGCTCTTACTCTGGCATGCACAACGATACCCAATACAGTATGTGTTACACAATTGTTGTTTACTCATGTATAACCCCAACTTAAGCGGGGCAACAGGGTGAATTTAATTTTTTCTGTATATTTTTATTTATTTTAATATATTTTAAATGATCTTTTTTTTACAATATTTTATTGCTATCACAAGGGGACTAACAAGCCACCTGCGTGATAGCATTGGGCAGGTGACAGGTTCTCTTTATGGAGATTTCCGACAGAGTACAGGATATTACCCAACCAGCTGTCTACCTGTCTTTCTAGCCAAGATTTTGACAGGGCTGAACCTGGAGCGCTCATAGCTAAGCACTTTCATGTTCACACTTTTGCAGAGGGGATCTGGGAATGGGTGTTCCCTGCACTCCTCCTGCTCACCCTGGGACAGCTCAGAAACCACCATGAGCTTATTTAACCTCTTCACTCTTTGGATATACCGGACACATTTAAAGAGCTGAACTAGTTAGACATTATCTTGAAAAATACTGAATTAAATGTATACAGTTAGAACATGTATTGATCGTATTCAGTGTTGATGGGGGAATCCCTTCTGTTTAGCTATTGAGTTCTGTTGGTGGGGAGTCATCCTGGCTGGCAGAATACAGTGATCACTGCTGGCAGCTATAGCTGTCAGCAGTCATTGCATGCAAAAATATCCAACATGCTGATTGTACTGAGACTTCAGTACAACCAGCCTTCCCGTAGATGGTCACAGTAAGAAAGTATCACTACATTCCAGTGTGTCAAAACATATTATGAGGACACAGGAGATATGTCCTCCCACTTCCTCGTCACAGGATTTGATTGACAGCAGCAGGAGCCAATGACTGTTGCTTTTAACCTGCTCTGTGAGGAGGGGGAGAGAGAGGAGAACTGCTTCTCTCGGGCACAGTGCTGGATCAAGATCGGGCTCAGGTACGTATAAGGGAAGGCTGGCAGGGGGAGATGCACAAAAAAGGTTTTTTACTTTCATGCAGAGAATGCATTAAGGTAAAAAAAACTACTGATTTTAGAACCACTTTAAGATCATAAGTGGATTAGAAAGGTAATTGCTGAAATATTGGTATATTAATCAAGGTAGTAGTAGTAAGATTAGTTCACATTTAATTAACTGGATAATGTAATATGTATCAATATGTATATCAATTTGTGGAAGTCTGCAGCTGATATCTCTTTGTTTCTCAGTTATAATATGAGGCTTCTATGAAAGGACGCACAGTGGAGCTTCCAATATACACAGATCATTACTAATAAATTGTTATTACCCCACCTATTTTCCATGAGCAGTGTTATATGAATGAAGTGTTTTTAATTGTTATTTAGCTATGATTAAGGAGATTTTTGGCTGAAACTTGTTAGCATAACTGCCTTATTTTTTATAGTTTTTTGTATAAATGCTAGTAAACTTTTAAGAGAGCTCATGATGTATGCAGGACTATCTTTGGAGGATTAAGTTGTCCCCTTAAAACAACAATAAACGACAGGAACCAGCCACGATTCAAACCATGTATGGGCAGGCTGAATGTACCCAAGTAGATCAATCGATCAACTTGGGTACGACCAGCCTGCAGGTTATTACATGCAACTATTGCAAGCAGTGGGGAAGTCGTCTCTGCTGTGTTGATGGGATAATCAAGCAAATTTCTTTCTTGCAGAAAATAATTTTGCTCCATCTATGGCCAGCCTTAGTCTGTCTTCAAACCCATGCATTTTGGCCTTGTCTTCTTTTCCTCTATGGTCTAATTCCTTTTCCTCTTTTTTTTTCTTTTCTTCTCCTTTAGTAATATTTTCCTCTTTCTTTCTGTATTTTTGCCTCTGGACAGGCCCCTTGAGATCTTTGTGACCACAGGAGAGTTGAGTTTGATGGTTGCATCAAGTGGATGTACTGGGGGGGGGGGGGGATGTACTAGGGGGGAGTATTTTCTTTCTTGGATTTCTGAGTGACAGACGGGTTACTGTAGCATTTTAGTTGCATTATTTGAGCGTCTCCTCCCACATTTTGATTGTCTTTAAGCCGGGTATACACTACAGTCTTTTTTCATGCAACCCAGTGGGTTGCACGGAAATAAACTGACAGCTCTGGTCAGAGCCGCTGTACTAACTATGTGTGGTTAGTCCAGTGATCTCCTCCTCTGAGATGTTGTGTTGATGTGGACGCTTTCCCACCAGAACACTCCGATCAGCGCTCTCAGCTATTGGCTGAGACTGCTGATCGGGAGTTGGTTGGCTGTTGGTTTTCCAGCATGCACATCTGACAGAAGCCTGCCAAATGGCCGGCTTCTGTCGGACAGACCAACATACACATGGGCAGAATGTCGGCTGTTTTTTTTCAACCGGCAAATATCTCCAGAAATTCTGCCAGTTTGTATGGGGTTTTAGAGAGGCAAGATGTAAAAGGATAGGATATTGTGGTTTTTTTCAACGCTTGATGCTTATTTATTTTGTTATACTGTTTTATTTTTTTGTTTTTCATTTTATTTCATATTTCCGAAATGTAGATGATGATATACAAGGTTTATCAACAAAATTGTGCTTTTTTTTCTGTGATTTATAAGATTTGTTCCCTGGTTTATAACCAGCGACTGTTATTTGATACAATGGCAAATGTTGGATTTGTATACCTTAAAAATTTTCTGAATAAAAATCATTGTGAATGAAACCCATGTATTTTGGTGCCATGTAGGTATGCAGTAAGTATATTGACTGCATTTCATGATTTTATAAAGGCTGGCTTCATATCTGTGCATTGCAGTAATTCATGGTAAAGAGTGTATATTGCTTACATGGTAATTCAAGATTCGTCTTTTAGTTGATTGCTCCTAATAACACATTTAGTGACTTTAGGCTTTCAAACAAATATATTCTAGCACCACACCAAATGTTTATCAATACTATAGGTTTTTATCTAAGTAAAGGTACATTTGGTTGTTTTCTGCCTATAAACAGAACAAATACAGTATGTAATTTGTAAATTACTATTGCATAAGCCAAATAACCATCCGATGTATGGTTAAAATTATATTTACACCATCCAAGCAAAAGTATTAAGATATTTACATAAATCATATATTAGGTACCACTCATATTGAATTCTGACTGCTGTTTCTATAGAAAGTTAAATTGTCAACATGAGTGGAAAAAAATATTGACAAAGCAGGTTATTGATGAGGCAAAGGTGATAGTGATATTGGAATGATCCTGTAGAAGACATGATTAATATGTGACTATTAATACAACAAATCTTTGGCATCTATTGGATGTGCTGTCGGGGAGAACAGAGCAGTGGGTTCTGCATCACCTTGTTTTGGTCAACATTCATCAGAGAGAATTTTTCATGAGGAATCCCAGAGGAGGGTGTACTTGTCCTCACATGGGCTGCAATGTTGTTAGTGCTAAAACCCATCAACTCCTGAGTCAAACAGGACATATTCAGTAATTACAGCAATTTTTCATAACACCAGAACGATGTACAAGACATATTGGGGCATGTATTCAACTTATTGGGGGCAAATGTTCACAGTACATCCTGGTGCTGGAATATATGTTTTAAATGTTCACATTTTGCTTTTGTGTAAAACTGATACATTTTACTTTTTTGAGCTGTGATGTCTACGGCTATTTATTTTACTTTTAGTTAAGTAACCACACAAGTGTAAGAATTGGTAGTACTATCTTATAGTATTACTATAACTGGAATTACCATTTTTAAGTTATATTGAGCCCATATACTGTATTATACAATATTTATTTATTTACATTATATTGCGCTTTAACGTGCGTTGAATTTCGACAGTCTATTTAAAACAAATATGAAATGGCAAAGACAATAATTTAAGAAGGAATACATCAGTTGGACTTGTTTTACAAGGGTGAGGGTTCACTCCAATTTTGGTAAAATATGGAATCTAGTGAGGGGAGAGGGGGAGACTCCTTTTGATTTTGATTTTTAATTTTTGTCCCTTTCTTTTTTTTTTTTTTTGTTGTGATAGAGTTGTTTTGTAATAAATTTAATAGGGACGTAACAGGCAAACGTTAGAAACATAGAAAAGTGATGGCATTAAAAGGCTGAGTAGTCCATCGAGTCTGCCCTTTTTATTTATTTATTTTTTTTTTGTTTTCCCATTAACTTCATTGTATGACTATAGATTTATGTTTATCCCAAGCATGTTTAAGGCCATTTACATTGTGTAAATGTTGTTTATGTAGATGGTTGTAATAATGAATGTTTAAAAAAAATCTTTTCAATAAACAGATAATATAAAAAAAAAACAAATGGGCTGCCAATGCACCCTAACATGGCAAAAATCACACATGACATATGGCAACTTACTACTCCATGTTGTGAAAGACTACAGTGCAACTGTGACACCTTAGGGCTTCACATCTGCCCTATTGGGCTGAGTTGGGCATTGTTGCCCAACGCATTGACAAGACAATATGTCCTATTGCCTTGCTGAACACCAGTACAGCACATTGGTGTGAATTAAAAAAAAAAAAAGAATGCTTATGTTGCATTTTTTCTTAGAGCATCATGTTCTGGCACACTATAATGTGTGATGATTTTTGAGAATTAATTGTTCTACATTAAAAGCAGCTAGATAGGTTGGGGATGACTTATTTTAAAGCTATTTTATGGCTTGTTAAGGATATATTAATAGTTTTATATCCATGATGTGGGCATATGTGAACTGTAATAAAGAAAGGTGTAACTGTGTTACCTTTGAGTACCCAATCATGTGCAGGATTTTTTTTCAGAAAATTGATTGGATGATTAAACTGAACACAGCTTAAAGCGGAGGTCCGAGGTAGGGAAAAAAAAATAAAAGTCAGCAGCTACACATACAGTAGCTGCTGACTTTTAATAATAGGACACTTATCTGTCTTGGAGTCCAGCGATGTTTGCACCCACCGCTGATCTTCGGATCGGGGGATGGGTGCAGCCGCCTCTATCGCAGGTAAGGGAACTCGGACATGTAAGCAGTACAGCTTCACGCCGGGCACCTTACTGCGCATGTGCGAGGCTCTGTCGCGCGCTGCTACTGGCCAGGCGGCCAGAAGCAGCGCGAGCAGGGAGGAGGGAGCTGGGCTGCTGACGTCAGCGGCCGCAGCTGCCGGCCAGAGCTCCCGGAAGTGTGGAAAAGGACACCTGTCTAAAGACAGGTGTCCTCTTCCCCCTCCCCCCGAAAGGTGCCAAACGTGACACCTGAGGGGGGGAGGAATCCAACCAGCGGAAGTTCCACTTTTGGGTGGAACTCCACTTTAATTTAAAGCCGGCCATAGATGTATCAAAATTTGGCCAGTTCAGCAGGAACCAACCAAATTTCCATTCATGTATGGGCAAGTTGGTTGTACTAAAGGCAATCCATCGATCAACTTCAGTACAATAAGCCTGACAGATTTTTTTCATGCAATCACTGCCAGTGACTATAGCCACAAGCAGTTGAACTTTGATGACCTCCCGCTGTCATAATACAATAGCTCTGCGGGAGGGATTTCCTCATCAATACTGAATGTGTTGATAGGGGAGTTAGAAAATTGGTTAATGTATGGCCTGCCTAAAGCCTGGTATACACTATGAGGTTTTTTTTCATTCAACCTGCTGGGTCGGAGTCTCTGTACTAACTATGCAAAGTTAGTACAGTGATGTTCCCTGCTGAGATGTTCTGTTCTGACAGGGGGACGGCCCCCTGCCAGAACACTCCAATCAGCACTCTCCGCCATTGGTTGAGACCACTGATTTAGAGTCGGTTGGCTGCTGGTTTTCCAGAATGCTCATTGATTTGTTTTTTTTTTAACCGCTTGATGCCTCCCGGCATTCCCCCTTTTGTATAAGGCTAAAGACTGGTCATAGACGGAGCAAGATTCTTTCCTGCAACCACAGGTTGTGTTCTCCCAGTGGGGAAAGGAGGGGGGGTTGCACACAGTGATTATTGCTACCGCCTATAACAGGCGCTTGCAATAATAATAATGTAACATCCGGCAGGCTTTTTGCACCCAAGTTGATCAACTTGCATACATTCAGCCTGCCCACATATCTATCTATGGCCAGGTTTATTGGCTTAGCTATTTTGACTTTGCTAAGTGAACAAACATTAATGTTTTTGTAAATAAAATCCACTAAATCCTTTCCTTTATTCCCCAAATCATTGCAGTAATTTAACTGAAAACGGCAGTGTTTGTCAGCATTGGTGCCCTGGGTCCCATTCTTCTCAATATCTCCTCCATGATCGTCCTCCTACAATCATAATACATCTTTCACTTGTCTGAATGGTTCTGTACTCAGGATTAGCTCTTATTTAACCCCCCTGGCGGTATTCCCAAGTGTGGCTCAGGGTGGATTTTCTGTACCAACAGTGGTAACCCTGAGCCACACTCAGGATTGCATCGCTGGATCCAGGCAGCGTTACTTACCTTGTCCCCTGGATCCAGCGATGTCCCCCCGCTGTGTCAGCGAGCTCTCTTCTGCCCGATGCCTCTGTGTGCCAGGCTCCGTTCCCTGCGAGCATTGCGTCGCACGGGGGCGGAGCCCAGCAGGAAATTCAAAAAGCGAAACAAACAGTAAGCATATAGTATACTGTAATCTGTAAGATTACTTTACTGTATGAAATCATTTTGCATCCCTTTTGTCCCTAGTGGTTTGCCCAGTGCCCTGCATGCACTTTTATATTATATATGCCATTCTATCTGCCTGGAAACTTGAGAACGTCCATGGCATCCAAAAAGGGTCCCTTTACATCAAAAGCAGTTTTTGATCAGCCAGGAAACAGCAATATAAATAAGAATCATTTGCAGAATTGAGTGATACTGATTACTGGGGAAATCAGACACTGAAAGTGACGACACCGACAATTCTGCAAATTAGCAAATTTCAGTGTTTTTTATTTGATTACATTTTTGTATACATGTTATTACTATTATGTTATTATTTTTGATAATTATTTATAGTTATTTATTATATTATAATTTATGATTTCGTGTTTCAAACTTTGTCATACCCGGGATGTCTACTAGACTCTTGTTTGGACAGATTTAAGTGAGTTATTCCTAAGAATTACAGGCCTACAATATAAAACACCAAATTTCTATGCGAAACAATATACCACTTTTAGACGCAAAAATATGACATAATCATACCGCCAGGGAGGTTAAAGCTTAACTCCAAGCAGATCAAAAGAAATTACAGTAGCTCTGTATTAATTAATACATCATTAAATGTATTTTGTAAATGCAAGCAATGTGCATATCTGAATTTGACTCAGCATACTAAGACCAAGGAAGGAAGAAAGCAATACAAGCCGCCAATAGGTTGTGCTGCCTTGCAAAGAGCACGCTGACAGGAGCAGAAAGCCGACTGATGGAGAGATGGTCTCACCAGTCCGCTGCTTCTCCTTTCACTGTCTAATCACAGGATAGGGGTAGGGGTAGGGAGGAAACCTGTAAGTGTCCTCCTCTCCCCTCCCCTGCCAGACAGCCTTTGGCTAGTAAAACATTTTCCTTGTATGTAATTCAAATGTGTATTTAGCTGTTTGCCCGGAGTTCAACTTTAAGAAATATTTTTTTATTAACTTTGTATATATAATTTTTTTTATTAAGTTTGTATACAGTATAAGCTGTAATGTACAGTGATAACCACAAATTAAAAATGTGATATATTATATATGTAAACATATATAATATTGATGTACATAAATTAAATAATGTGATAAAAATGCAAACTATAAAACATAAATCACATGCATAAGCCACATAATATGCCAACAATGAAAATCTCAAATGCTACACAAGAGATATAAAAGTGATAACCGCTCCTCAATTTAATTAACAGTCAATAGAACAAATAAAAATCCACACATAATGTGCGATGACGAGGACAAGTCCATATATTTGACTGGTGCAGTACTGGTGAGACAAGCTAATCCCATTAAGACAAAGCCATATAACACCAGAGTGCACACTAAAGGAGCTTACCAAAGCTGCATAACCCCCATGCAAAGAAAGTTCATCAGACAGTGCTTGAGATGTTAAAATAGACCAGACTGAAAAAATGCTCTTCAGGTCACGGGGGTCCTCCCACACTCACCTGGTGTACAAATGTGCCAAAGGGATAAAATAAACAGAGGACATTGAATTTGCCCGGAGAAGAGGAAGTAGATGGAGAAGTAGTACAAGGAGACAGACAGTTTATGTGCTGATATTGAGCATGCTCATATGAGGAGAGTGTAGAGTGACAGAGATGAACTCATCAGGCTGATGCTTCTCCTTTACTGTCCAATCATGTGCTTTGAAGTCTTTTGGTTGACAGTGTCAAGCTTTGCATATTGTTGGTCAACAACAAGCTTCTTCTCAAAGTCAGGCCCAGATCTGTAGAGCTTTGACTAGATAGTGAATGCATAGTCCAGAGGAATGTACTTAATATGGCACTATAAGCATGAAGCACACATGTAGGTAAGGGTGGCCCATGCTTATAGTGCCGTTTTATGTATATTCCTCGAGACTGTGCATCTATTATCTATCCAAAGCTTTACAGATCACTGTGCTGTCACTGTCAGCTCATAAACAGTGACAAGGAGACAGCCAGTTTTTGTGCTGATATTGAGCATGCTCATATGAGGAAAGTGCAGAGTGACAGAGATGAACTCATCAGGCTGATGCGTCTCCTTTACTGTCCAATCATGTGCTTTGAAGTCTTTTGGTTGACAGTGTCAAGCTTTGCATATTGTTGGTCAACAACAAGCTTCTTCTCAAAGTCAGGCCCAGATCTGTAGAGCTTTGGCTAGATAGTGAATGCATAGTCCAGAGGAATGTACTTAATATGGCACTATAAGCATGAAGCACACATGTAGGTAAGGGTGGTCCATGCTTATAGTGCCATTTTATATACATTCCTTGAAACTGTACATCCATAATCTAGCCAAAGCTCTACAGATCACGTGCTGTCACTGACAGCTCAGAAACAGTGACCGGAAGCTAATGGGGTGGGCTGCTGACCATGTGATCACTGTGACAGCCAATCACAGTAATCTTATGACTAGGAAATCCATCTAATGCCTCAGGCATTACACATTTTTATAGGGTTTGCCCCTGCCATCTGGAAAGGGTAAAATAAGACTGTTGGCTGCTCAGTGCTTTCATTTAATTGTGTAAAACTATAAATGGTCACTTTCTCGGCTTTTGAACAATGTCCTGCTACAGCCACACTTTCATTGGCACATATGAGATTTTATACAATATCCCCTTATAGTATAGAATGTTAAGGAATGGAGATTTTATACATTTTCTCAGATTTTCGGTTAATGGAATGCTTATAAAATGTTCAGTTAATTTATTATAGAAAATCACATTTTTTTATTTAATTCACCTAGGGCAAGCTATTTTAATGGTTTAAATGAGCTTCAGTAGTAAAGTGTCATGGGGGGAAAAATTGTCTTGTTTACTCTTTTTAGAAGCTCTATTGATCTGAAATCCCAGCTTGTAGCAATACATTCTCTGAAGAAAGGCTTGTGACTCTCAGGAAAGCATCACAGCTGCCAGATGATATGCTACTAATATGTTCTCAACATGCTCTGCTAATCAGCAATAGCATAGGCACCTTCTGTTTTGTTATGTACAGTAAAATGAAGCAACATAGAGATTTATTGGAGATCACTGGAGAGATAAGACTGGAAAAACCTACACCTTACAGACATTAGTGGGAAGTATCTCCTCCCTCTCTGGAGGGGTCCAACAGCCTGTGGTCAAACAGCTGTTTTAGGACTGCTGCTTGTAGTAATATTGGTGCTACTTAGATGGCCCCATATCGTGCTGAGTAAAGGCTCATTCCTACTGGCGTAATCTGTAGAACAGAATGCCCTCATTTGCTACACAAGGCCAGGGGGTCTTGTAAAAAAAAAATGACCCATCCTTTAAATAGGGCACAAGTATGTAATTAACATCAGTGATGATGGTTTAGGTTTTTGGAACAAAGTCACTAGATGCTTGGCTTGTAAAAATCAAAGATGTACTTACCTTATGTTACTATATATCACTTTGTAATACAATATGCTGCCCTCTGATCTCACAAGCTGTTTTATGTTGCACTGTTAAACCATTCAGAAGAGGAGAGAGATTTTCCCCGCAGATTTTACGCTGTGACCTGCAGAGATAAAATGTTGTCATTGCTTTGACCTCATACTTATGAAATATGTTCAATAGGACTTTTTGGTTATTGCCAAAAACAACCTATTGGGCTTTTATATTACATGTTTAATCTGTACTAGAGAGAAAGAATATAGAATTTGATTGTTTGTTATATGCACCACCTCTGCCTTTTTGACCTATAATAATGCACTATACATCTTCAGCAAAAATATAAAAGTTATACAGCACACAGCAAATATAATACGATTTCAGTTAGCCTATAATGTCATATTGTTGAAATAGACTTATTTAGAAAGGTAATTTACTAAAGCTCCGTTCACACTTTAGCGTTCCTGGAATCCCATTAATTCTCGAGGGCACCCCAAACATGGGTAGCAGTTGTGCGTTTTGTCACGCGTTTGCCATGTGAAAAATTAACAAAAATGCACATTGCAAAATGCGCTTGGCTGCGTGGCAAAAAAGGCACATGAGCTATTTAGTGCATTTGTTGTGCATACAGCAGCCCATTCAAGTGAATGGGTTGCCCTATGCGGTTGTGCAACAAACGAGCCAAAAAAGTCAGTAAAAAAAATCAATGTGCCCCATCGCACAGGTGTGAATGCGGTCCAAGACTCGGTTCACACCCATGCATTTTTTTAATGCTTTTTGCAGAAACGCACTACAGTCCATTTAACATGGTTTCCTATAGGACACGTTCACATCTATGCTTTTTTTCAGCCACTGCATTTCTGGAAAGGGTCAGGGACTTTTGGCTCGGTTCATATACATGCGAATCGGATGCATTTTTTACATGTGAATCAGGCTAGATTTCAATGGAGCCGGTTCACACATGTCCTGGGCGGCCGCAGTCCACTTCTGAAAAGGGTGCTTTGCAATTTGGGTCCAGTTTAGGTGTGAATTCAAGTATTAATTCGCACCTGAATCGCACCTGAACCGGTGAACAAAACTGCCCTGAACTTCAGGCTGCAAACCGTAGGGGGACATGTGTGAACCCAAAGCAAAACTGTGCTTTTTTTAGTTCAATAGACTTCAATGGAGAAGCAATTTTACCATGATTTTGCTGCAATTTGCATTTTGCATTATTTTAATCTGCCAATCAACAAATTGGCTAAAAAATAGAAAAAAAATGCAAAATACAATAAAAAATGCGTAAAAAAACGCGTATGCAAAAACACAAAATGCACCGCAAAAAGCACCGCAGAAACGGATCAAAAGCAAACTGCATAGGTCTGAACCAAGCCTAAAGTTGTAGAATCCTTCAGTTAGCTTAGTAAATGATTGTTTGCGTCTCTTAGTAAATAAAGTGAAGCTGTTTTCCCATTGAATGCCTAATCATTTGCATGAATTTGAATTTAATAAAATATAATTATTGCCTGAAAATGTTTAGATGAGTGAAAATGGACTTACTTTTTTTTTTTTTTTTTTAATAAGCTAAGTAAGCATTCACTTTGCTAAGTGAACAGTCTCTACAACCCCTTGTAAAACAACTCCACAGAATATTTGCCAGAATGTTTCAGAATACACAAGTTAAAAAATAACAACTGCTTGCCCACAATTTTAAATCAGGTACAGTGTTACCATATGCATTAAGATAAGTCTGACTATAGTCTAACCTTCTTAAATGTTAAATTATGACTGAATCAAACATATTTGTGATTTTTTGGAGTGCCGAAGACATTCGTGTTTTTAGTAGATGACCTTTAAAACTGCATTTTTCTAAAATGTTGATTCTTTTAAAATGTTGACATTCAAACTTTTTATGTAAAATAATGCACCCTTTTGCATTAAAGTGAAGGTAAACCCAAAATCTGCTTTTCAGTATGTGTAATGTATACACTCACTGTATAAAATATTTTTTTCTGTTGCAAACTTCCTTACCCGGAGAACCTGCCAAAAACAGCACTTCCTGTTGCATGCTGACAACACTAAGACACTGGCATTGATTTACTAAAGGTAAATAGACTGTGCACTATGCAAAGTGCAGTTGCACTCTGCATTAGCGGTCAGGGCCGGCTCTACCACTAGGCAGCCGCTTAGGGCGCACTGCCGCCTAGGGCACCCGACCGCTGTTGATCCGTCACTGCTCTGCATGCATTGATCATTCATGTCATCGCAGGAGAGCCATGACTGGCAGTACCCCAACCCCCTCCCCCCTGGAAGCCGCTCTGCCTCTATCATGTCAGTGGAGAGCCACGGCTGGCAGCACCCAACCCTGGACAGAGAA
>BLSH010131538.1:704372-723110 GCA_018402905.1 Glandirana rugosa | reverse complement strand
GAGGGGGGCTGTGCTACAAGGAGGGCTGCTGTGGTACAGGAGAGGGGGGCTGTATTACAAGGAAGGGGGCTGTGATACAAGGAGGGGGGCTGTGTTACATGGAGGGGGGCTGTGTTACAAGGAGGGGGCTGTGTTACAGGAGAGGTGGGCTGTGTTACAGGGGAGGGGGGCTGTGTTACAAGGAGGGGGCCTGTGTTACTTGGAGGGGGGCTGCGCTACAGGGGAGAGGGGCTGTGTTAGAAGGAAGGGGGCTGTGTTACAAAGAGGGGGGCTGTGTTACAGGGGAGGGGTGCTGTGTTACAAGGAGGGGGGTTTGATACAAGGAGGGGGGCTGTGATACAAGGAGGGGGGCTGTGTTACAAGTGGGGGACTGTGATACAAGGAGGGGGCTGTGTTACAAGGAGGGGGGCTGTGATGTGAAGGGGTAAAGAGGGCATTGAGGTAAAGGGGCTGTGATGTCAATTGAGGGATTTGGATGCAAAGAGGTCTGTGATGTAAAGTGGGCACTGTAATGTAAAAACATGCTATATTGCCACTATTTGTCCTCAGGCCAGGTCCAGAGGCGCAGATGTGGACCACGGCTGAAGAAATAGATGGAGAGGCGCCGCAAAAAAACTCCACCCCACCACCTCCACCGTATACATGGACAGGGCAAAGAGGGTGGAGCCAAGGGGGGCAGCAAAATGAGGCTCCACCTAGGGTGAAAAAATTCCTTGCACCAGCCCTGTTAGTGGTTGCTCCAGAGCTTAGCTCTGCTAAATGCAACTGCATTTTGCAAAGCGTAAAATCAATTTGCCTTTAGTAAATCAACCTAATTGTCTCATAAGTGGCTGCATTGTTAGCTTGTCTTGCATGCTTCTTCGTATTGCCATTTGCCTGCTTATTTATCCACTTGCCGACCGTGTAATGTAAATACACGGCCGTAAGGTGGATCAATTGTTCTGGGAACTATAACGTCCTCCCAGAATCGCGCTCCCGTGCACCCACTGGGGCGCGCAACCGGGAGCATCATTTACCATGTGATCACTCCATTATTTGATCAGATCTAAACAAGCCGGCGGATATCCGGCTTATCTCTCCCCTCTCCGCACTGATCATGCAGTGTGAAAGGAGAAGGGAGAGAGATGAGAAGCAGCGGTGCTGTGGGCGGGATCTGAGGTGCCCACAGAACTGCTATGTGCCAGTCTGGACCCCCCATCCATCCATCCATGCTCACCCACTCAGCCTCATCCATGCTCACTCATCCGCTAACCCATGCATCCATTCTCACCCATCCATGCTCACCCATGGATCCGTGCTCACCCATCCATCCGTGCTCACCCATCCACCCATGCATCCGTGCTCACCCATCCATGCTCACCCATACATCTGTGCTCACCCATCCACCCATGCATCCGTGCTCACCCATGCATCCATGCTCACCTATCCATGCTCACCCATGCATCCATGCTCACCAATCCATGCGCACCCATCTGTGCTCACCCATACATCCATTTTCACCCATTCAGCCATGCTCACCCGTGCATCTGTGTTCACCCACCCAGCCATGCTCACCCATGCATCCATGCTCACACATCAAGCCATGCTCACCCATCCAGCCTATTCGTGTTCACCCATGCATCCGTGCTCGTCCATGCATCCGTGCTCACTCATACATCCATGCTCTGCCATCCATCTGTGCTCACCCATGCATCTGTGCTCACCCATGCATCTGTGCTCACCCATCCATGCATGCTCACCCATCCATCCGTGCTAACCCATGCATCCATGCTCACCCATGCATCTGTGCTCACCCATGCATACGTTCTCACCCATCCATCCATGCTCAGCCATGCATCCGTGCTCAGCCATCCACCTGTGCTCACCCATGCATCCGTGCTCAGCCATGCATCCATGCTCTGGCATCCATCTATGCTCACCCATCCATGCATGCTCACCCAAGCATCCGTGCTCACCCATGCATCCGTGCTCAGCCATGCATCCGTGATCAGCCATCAATCCATGCTCAGTCATCCCCATCTTTGGCTCATCCATCTCATTCATGCTTATTTATGCCTCATTCATGCTCATCCATACCACATCAGTTCTCATCCGTGACACATCCATGCCACTACAGTACCCAAAACAGAAAAAAATTGTAGGAAAAAATTACAACTTCAAAAAGCTTGCCATGCCTCTTACTAAATACTTTGGACTGTCTACTTTCCAAAAAGGGGTAATTTGGGGGGTATTTTTACTTTCCTGGCTTGTTAGGGTCTCAAGAAATGAGATAGGCCTTCAGTGCATCAGGTGTGATCAATATTCAGTGATTGGCACCATAGTTTGTAGACTCTATAACTTTCACAAATACCAAATAATATGCACTTATTTGGGTTATTTTTACCAAAGATATATAGCAGTATTAATTTTGGCCAAAATTCATGAAGAAAAATTACTAATTTGCAAAATTTTATAACAGAAACCAAGAAAAATGCTTTTTATTACAAAATTTTCAGTATTTTTCCATTTATAGCGCAAAAAATAAAAACCCCAATGGTGATTAAATACCACCAAAAGAAAGCTCTATTTGTGTGAAAAAAGGCAAAAATTTCATATGGGTACAGTGAGTAATTGTCATTCAAAATGTGAGAGCACTGAAAGCTGAAAATTGGTCTGGTTAGGAAGGGGATTTAAGTGCCCAGTGGTCAAGTGGTTAATAAGCTGGATCAGTGGTCTCCAAACTGCAGGCCAAATAGCTGGATGTGGCCCCTTGTTTGCCTTTATCTGGCTCTTGGGGCACCATGCCACTCAATGACAGCAATGATGGGGCACCATTCCTCCCACAGACACTAATGATAGGGCACCATTCCTCTAACAGACACCAAGAATGGGGCACCGTTCCTCCCACAGATGGCAATGATGGAGCACCGTTCCTAACTTGAATACCAACAATGGGGCACCATTCCTCCCACTGATATCAGCAATAGGGCATTATTTCTTTCACTATAACCAATGATGGGCCATTGTTTACTCTCACTGACATCAGGGTGTTTTCTAAACCACAGTCTGGCCCCACTAAAGACTCAAGGACTGTAAATTGGACCTTTGTTCAGAAAGTTTGGAGACCCCAGAGCTAGGTAGGCAGCTCAACAGGCAACAGAAGAAGCATGCAAGGTTGGCTGACAATGCTTCTGCCAGACAGTGGTTTAGTGTTGCCAGCATGCAACAGGATGTGCTGTTATTGGCAGGATCTCCATGTAAAAGCTAAATCGTATATTGTATGGAAAAAAAAGGACTGAGACACAAGCGGATATAGCGGAAAAAAGGTTTAGGGACTCAAGTGGTTAACACATTCCTATTCGTTTTCTATATTTTACAATATAAAACATTCATTAAGATAATAATCGGCGATTCTGCCATGAAGATCCTTGTTCAAATACTTTCTGTTGAAGGGCAATAACTGTCTCCCAATGGTGCTCCTGCATTGTCTTCCTGTTACAAAGACTTCTGATGGAGACTACTGGTGGCCATTATATTATACGTAGTCTTGGTCCACTGTTGTCACTATGAAAAAAACCCACACTGAGAAATCTTATAAAGCCACTGTTGGTGTGTATATATATATGAAATGACTGCAAAGAGAATGCAGAAGATCAGCAGCACTGAGAAGCAACAAAGGAGAAACAAAAGCTTTGTTTAAAATGGCAATAGTTTATAATGCACAGCGCTCAAGCAATTTGAATATCACCCAATTAGGCTGTCCCTGCCGTACAGAAGTCAATCATTTGTTCAATTTTTGATGAAGATACATGTTGGAAAACTTTTCTCAATCATTGACTGTAGCCAATGATCAGTGTATTCTGACAGCGCCAGATCCTGGCGCAGGGGATCCCACCAATGGCTTCTTGATTCTTCCTCTAGGGCAGGTAAACACCTCTTGTAGATCAGCACCAGTTGTGGAGCTACAAGTCTCAGCATTTTGTGCCACATTCTGGGATCAGCAGTTCCAACACATATGACAAAACATAGTTTGCTTCTCTCTTCTGTTGAATCTGGACCAAACATTCACAATATAGTTCCTCCAATTAAATTGAAGGTGATAAGCTGTCATAATTCTTTAGAGGTTTCAAGAAGTAAGTAACATAAGCCAGGATGTCCTGTGAGCAGTGAATTTCTTTGACTTTATTCCGCTATTATTAATTGAAGTAGCAAACGGCACAATCCATCTGAGTCACATAAAAATGAATTAGTATTGGTTTTATTACTGCTGTTATTATTAATCTGTTCTTTGTTTACACTAGAGGCTCCTACTAGTGGCTGGAATAACCACTAATTTCTCAGAACAGAAGACGCCGGAGCGTTTCCTGCAGCCAGTAATCAGAATGGATGTTGTACTCCTGAAATCCTCTGTAGTGTCCAGCCATACATTTTTATATATCTATACCTATATAAACAGGATTTGATGGTGTAGAAAGAAATCATAGGGGAGAACATGATCCTGCCCTGCAGAACTTGCAACTTTGGTTTTTATGTATCCGCAGGTCCGGGAGATTATTGCTGGCTTCTGTGTAAAGTACAATCCAAGAAAGGTTTATAAAAATAATCACCAGTTGCCTTTTTTTTATTAAAAATGCAAACTCTTACATGCTGATTATTTAGGCTGAATTGTAAACAGCCATATAAAAAAACTTGGATCAATACAATGATAGGTTCACTAAAGGTAATGAAATGTATTAGTTAATGCAGCTAGTAAAAGTATCTGAATTTGACTTTGTATTAGGCCTCATGCACACTGGGCATTTAGCCCTGGTGCATGAGGCTCCAGCATTACCCACTTCAATACAGGGCACATTCACCCCCTTCCTGCCCAAGCCAATTTTCATCTGTCGTAATTTGAATGACAATTGCGCGGTCATGCAACACTATACCCATATGAACTTTTTATCATCTTTTAGTTTTTGACAGTTAGAGCTTAGAGCCCCCCCCCCCCCAAAAAAAGTCAGCAGCTACAAATGCTGTAGCTGCTGAATTTTAATATTAGGGCACTTACCTGTCCGGGCATCCAGCGGTGTCCTCATCCGAGCCAATTCTTCAATCAGCTATCGGGTGTTGGTTCCGCTATCTTGACTAATGAAAACTGACAGTGAAGCCTTGTGGCTGCACAGGCTGCTTCCTGCGGTGCTTTGCGAATGGGGTCTGTGTGAAGTGTCTCAGAAGACTGTGCAGGGAAAGGGGGGGAGGCGAGCTTCTGGCTCAGTTCACCACAGCAAACTGAGCCAAATGTGGGAGCGGATACCTGTAAAAACAAGGTACCCATTCCCCCCCACCCTCCAAAAGGTGCAACATATGGCAGCAGAGGCAGACAAGCAAAGCTTCCCCTTTGGGTGGAGCTCCGATTTAATCACCACTGGATTTTTTTTTATCTTTTGCTAAACAAATGAAAAAAGACAGAAAATGTTGGAAAAGAAAACCCAAAATCTTTTTTCTTAGTTTCTGTTCATAAAAAGTTGCAAATAAGCACTGATGAGACTGCACTGATGGGCACTGATAGGCTACACTGATGGGTGCTGATGAGGCAACACTGATGCGCACTAATGAGACGGCACTGATGAGGAGGCACTGATGGGCACTGATAGATGGCACCAATAGTCGGCACTTATAGACGGCACTGATGTGCACTGATAAGAAGCTAGAAAAAATAGGTTTGTATAGAGTGGAAGGGGGGCTTTGGAGGTAGCGGGAGGCGGGTAATGGCTTATATGCCTGGAGTTCCACTTTGAAGTGTATGTATAGCCAAAACATATTATTTAATTGTTTTACCATCGACATGTAAGGGACAATCTTTTAATGGGGACACCTGTTCCAGTGGCAACTGTTTAACAACCTCAGCTGCAGAGGGCTTTACCCCCTTCATAATCAGGCCATTTTTTGCTATTTATCACTGCACTATTTTAACTGGTAATTGTGCGGTCATGCAACGCTGTACCCAAAAGAAATTGGCATCATTTTTTTCACACAAAAAGAACTTTCTTTTGGTGGTATTTGATCACCACTGGGTTTTCAATTTTGAAAAAAAAAACATTTTTTTTTTACTTTCTGCTATAAAACATATCCAATAAAAAAAAAAAATCTAATTTCTTCATAACTTTTGACCAAAATGTATTCTGCTACATGTCTTTGATAAAAAAAAAATCCCAATAAGTGAATATTGATTGGTTTGCGTGAAAGTTATAGCATCTACAAATTATGTTGTATATTGGAATTTTATTTATACTACTAATATCGGTGATCAGCGACTTATAATGGGACTGCGATAGTGCGACTGGCAATCTGACACTGCGGTGGAACTGACTAACTGGCACTGACATCACCAGGGGTTGTGCTCTGACACGTCTTCATCAATGGGAGACAGGCAGCCCTTGTTCATGCGCTGGGGTGCCGCACATGCGCGGTATGCACCGGCCGGGCTGGGTGACATCATACGAAAGCTTAGGCATGGATACCCCAGTTGGGACATATATGGAGCTGGGGAAGAGTGCTAATTGGAGGTATATGTTGAGGGCTGCATGCGGTCCAATTCCACCACAACAGTTAATCTTAGATTGCAAGCAGGTAATTGTCAGGCTGTGACCCATGGACAGTGCTTTTTGCTATCTGTGGTTGTTTGCAATCAACTCACTCTCTTCCTTTGCTCCCTGATGGTGGATAGTGACAGCTATTATGATTTATCTTTTCCACCTTCACCTGAGAGGACTGTCTGGTGCCCCTACTTGTGGGGCTTGTGCACGGTCGCTGGGTGCTTGTTACTGTATTGCATAATCCTATAGGACCTACTGCTGTCTGTTATCACATTCTATTTAATAGTGAGACCTATTTTAAGAAAATTCTGTTTGTTACTGTTGCTTTAAGTTATTACCTTTTGCATGGTATTGAGATTATTCGATATATATTGTACTAGGAATTCCTCTTGTTATAATGGCGTATCCTGACAGCCATATTTCATTTATCTTTCTAGCATTTTTGGATGGGACTGCCTGGTGTGTACACCTGTCTGGCCTTGTGGATGCCCGGGGTACTGTGTCACTATACTGCATAATATGTAACGACCTTTCCGGGTTATAATTGTTTACTACCTAGTGTCCTTCTTAAGGTAAAATATTTTCTTTTTCTGTGTTCCAAGCCACTACCCCTTTAATGCTACTTCAATTGAATTTTTTATGAGAATCCTCTTGCCTTGTAGGATCGCCCCTCAATATTTTGTGAACCCCCTTTTTTCATCTAGCACTATCAAAGGGTCATTTGGCTTGAATCCATTGTTTTATGACCAATTAGTGACATAAGCAAGTAAGTACTGACTGAATGGTAATTGGATTATCATATTGGTAAGATACTTAGTAGCCCTAATCCATTGGCGTGGTTGTCTTCCCTAGCCTGTGTTCTGCCCCCGCATCATCAACTAATCCTGCCACTTCACAGTGGGCCCTGCCTGCCTTGCCCTGGAAAGGCATATGATGTAGACATACTCTTTTTACCATATATAGTAAATGTAATAGATCTGCACATTCGTTATTAATTTTAGTATCTCTGTATGTATATAATATTTGGTTGTATCGTGTATATTTTTTCTTTATGTAGATGCAATATAAAGCTCTTGAAGAAGCGACTCCTCTCGTGAAACATGTAGAGCATACACAGTATGGTCAAGGTAATACCCCTGCAATTCAAGGAGTTCTTGATACCTATATTGGTTGTTGCTGCATAGCACCCATGTAGCGCCTTATTATATTTGATTCCGGGGACTACACCCTATTCCACATCTTATGTGCATATATTTTATATAAATTTTGGTAACTGTATTGATTTTTTGATATTGTTAAATAAATAAAGAGTATTGTTTTATCTTATGAATTGCGTTAGAGTGTTTAATATGCCTAATTGTATTGTATTGCCTAATTGTATTGTATTATATTGTATATCCATATTGTATATTCAAATCAGATGTTGCATTGACTTTGGGACGTGGCACTGATTAACCTCCCTGGCGGTATGATTCTGTCTGGAATTTTGTTCCAAAAGTGGTACAATTATTTTGCATGAAAATTTGGCGTTTTATATTGTAGGCCTGTAATTCTTAGGAATAACTCACTTAAATCTGTCCAAACAAGAGTCTAGTAGACATCCCGGGTATGAAAAAGTTTGAAAAATTAAATCATAAATTATAATATAATAAATAACTATAAATAAGCTCAGTTGCAGAATTGTCGCTATCGTCACTTTCAGTTGCTGATGATAAATTTCCCCAAAAATCAGTATCACTCAATTCTGCAAATCATTCTTATTTACTATCGGTGTTTTCTAGCTGATCAAAAACCACTTTTGACGCAAAGGGACACTTTTTGGTTGCCATGGACATTCTCAAGTTTCCTGGCAGAAAGAATGACATTTATTATATAAAAGTGCATGCAGGGCACTGGGCAAACCACTAGGGACAAAGGGGGTGTGAAATGTTTTCATACAGTAATGTAATCTATAAGATTACAGTGTACTGTATGTATAGTGTGTGTTTCACTTTTTGAATTTCCCGCCGGTCTCCGCCCCCGTGCGACGCGACGCTCGCAGGGAACGGAGCCCGGCACACAGGAATCATCTGGCCGCGGGGAGACACGCTGACACCGCGGGAGGACCTCGCTGGATCCAGGGGACAAGGTAAGAAACATTGCCTGGATCCAGCGATGCAATCCCGAGTGTGGCTCGGGGTTACCGCTCTTGGTGCTGAAATTCCACCCCGAGCCACACACGGGAATACCGCTAGGAAGGTTAATACCAATTGTATCCACGGTGCCACCCGGTGGGCACTACCTAACATATACGACCAGTGAGACTAATACAGTGATCAGTGCTAATAATTTACAGTCACTGTATTAAAGGCAGTGGCTGGGATGTGGTCAACATCTAGTGGGATCAAGGGGTTTAATGTGTGCCTATCATTGTATAATGTGTGCTGTTTTTTTAACCACTTCAGCCCCGGAAGAATTTGCCCCCTTAATGACCAGGCCATTTTTTGCGATATGGCACTGTGTCGCTTTAACCGACAATTGCGCGGGCATGAAACGTTGTAACCAAACAAAATTTACATATTTTTTTCCTACAAATAGAGCTTTTTTTTACTTTTTGCTATAATACATATCCAAAAAAAAAAACCAACAAAAAAAACATTTTATTCATCAGTTTAGGCTGATATGTATACTTCTACATATACATATTTTTGGTTAAAAAAAAATGACAATAGGCGTATATTGATGTGTTGTGCAAAAGTTATTGTGTCTACAAACTATGAGAATAGATTTATGGCATTTTTATTTGTTTTAATTTTTTACTAGTAATGGCCGCAATCTGCGATTTTTATTGGGACTGTGACATTGCGGCGGACAGATTTGACACCTTTTTGGGACCAATGACATTTATTCAGCAATCAGAGCTAAAAATAGCCACTGATCACTGATCAAGGGGCTACATGTGTTCCCTGAGCGTGTTCTAACTGTGTGGGGGCTGGGCTGGCAGGGACATGACAGATCTCACTGTTCTCGATCACTCAGAACAGTAGAACAGAGATCTGCCTTGTTTACATTGGCAGATCCCCGTTTTGCCTCTGCAAAAGGGGGTCGCTGGTCACGATCGGATATCGGGTTTGCCCAACCCACGAGCATGTTTGCACGCCATTCAGCGGGTGCACAGGGACCGCTGTACAGCTACGGCGATTTGCGCAGGAGAGCCGACCTGCCACTGTCAAACAATGGCGTCTGGTTGGCAAGTAGTTAATAAAGATATCTTTATTAGGTCCCTCCCTCTTTACAGAGCCCTGTGTTAATTGTTAACACAGGGCTATGGGCTATGATTGGACACAGCCAATCAGCAGGTCACAGCCATGAATCATTGGCAGGGATCTGCTGACAGACTCCCACTGTGAATAATCACAGTGGGTATTGGTGGGGGGTGCACGTGTGTGTGCCCTAAACCTGGAAGCAGGCAGAGATGCACCAGTAGGTCTCTTTGCCTGTACAGGCCGCCCCTTCCACAGTACATTGTGGGCAGGCGGTCCACTAGTGGTTAAAGGCTCAGTATTTACTTTTTTTTTCTTAAATTCCAGCTACCCTGTATACTAATATACCGTTAACTTCCTCTGTTGCAGAAAAAAAGAAGCTTTCTTTGTCTTTTAGGACAGGCCTCATCTCAGCCTCCAGTCTCCCATAGAAAACTCCTCCATTACATGTCCTGAATTTGGTATTTAAGACATGAAAACCAGTAGAAGGAACTAGTTGATGTCATTAACACTTGCCCTTCCTCTCCAGGAGTTTGCTCCTACCCGCCTCTGTACTCACATGCAATCATTATCAGTCAATATGTCATTATCTGTTCTAACTGAATACACAGCCAGTGATCAATTTTCTTGTCCCTTAATCTTGCATAAACTGTTCATTTGGTAGAGTGTGCAGGAGCTGAGTGATCACATAACAGCCTACGTGGAGCAGAGCAAACAGGAGAAGTGTGTCCCTGGAAGTCTGTGAAGCTTACCATACACTATACAATCTGATTGTACAATCTCCTTTAGATCTACCATCAGCTATGGAGTGTAAGGGCCTGCCTGACTGGATGCAGAGTGATTGGATAGAATGATGTGTCCTCCTATTATATAGTTTTGGTAAATCTAAAGGAGATTGTACAGAGCTTGTACAACCAGATTGTATACTGTTTGGTCACTTTTATACACCTAAAATGAACTAGTACTTTTTTGGTACCATCAATTATTAACAGCACCTCAAACGCAGAAGCAAACACACATTTTTCCACGCAAAAAAACCCCTGCAGGAAACAAAGAAAAATGCACAGTAAAAAAACATGGAAACTGCAACATGCCAAAATGTCCCATGAGCTACTTTGCCAGGTGTAGGATAGCCCACTGAAATCAAAGGGCTGACTTATACATGTTGCGGGAAAAATGAGCCATAAACGTGCACTCCCACTACGCTACGGTATATATGGGCCCTGAAAGTGAAATTGGTGTGTTTACACAAGAAAAATGGGGCTCCATTTAAATCTGCACATTTACATTTGCATGGCAAACTGCAAAGAAAATGTGCACTTTACCATGTATATTTGAAAACCACTGCAAACTTGCATCGTACTTGCATTACTGTTAAATGTTAATGGCACCATGTGACAAACAAGCTTCAAATTCAGCAAAAAGTGTGGTAAAACATGCGCCATGCTCCACTCTAAAAAAGAAGTTCTGGAGCTTCTTTGGGGAGTTAGTCATGTGTAGGGCTGCCCATTCAAGTGAACAGACTGTATATACAGACTGATTTTACTGTTGTGGATTTAGCAACACTTTCATGTATTTTTCCACTTTTGCAGTCACATTTGAGAAAACCCCATTATATGTTTGTTATGTGTTCCCATTCGCATAATATACCTAACAAATTAAAAAATATATATACATTTCTTACCCCTGTTTAGAGCAGGTCTCTGGGCAGTATGCAAGTCATTCAACAATTTGAAATTGGAGGATATTCCATTTGTCCCCACTGATAAAGAAACATACACTGAGGTGGATTTAATAAAGGCAAACAGACTATGCACATTGTAAGGGTAGTTATTCCAGAGTTTAGTAAATGAGGGGAAGCTCTGCTAACTTCCATCAACCAACAATGTGCAAACAAAAATGCTGTATTTTTTTCCTTGCATATGACTGGGTATTCTTTGCAAAGTTAAGCTTTACCTCATGTACTAAGTTTTGGAGTAAATGCCCTTGCAGAGCATAACTGAACTTGCAAAGTGCACAGTCTATTTGCATTTAGTAAATCAACCCCATTAAGATTATCCTCATTAACATACAATGGTGAAGTCAAGCTTCTATATCTTTAACCCTTTCTTAGGACAGGCAGGGTTTAAATCTGGTTTACAACTGATAATCACATCTGCCAGCACAGTACAGACAGGGTTAATTTATGTTAAACACTAACTACCCAGGCCCTCCTTAACATTACAGAGAAAGGGAAGCTAAGGAAGGATTTTCAGTGCTTGAGTTTTCAGAAAGATAAGGGTGAGCAACATTTTGTATTTATTTCATATAGTTATGCTATGTGAATGGGAACACATAGGTGTTATCCCAATATGACTGAAAAAGTGGAAGTACATTTTAAATGTGTTTTTTAATAAAGGCAGGTCGAGGACAAATGACCACTCACTCATCAGTATTCCCTGTGATCTCTTTGCAGCTGATCCCTTCTCATTACTGACTTACCATACCTAGTTCTGCACTGTGTCTCTGAGGCAGTCGCCTTGATAAGATTTTCCGTCCTCATCTCAGAGACGTCAGCAAGAAAACCAGTAAGCAGTATAGTGACATCACCACATCTCATTTCAAATCTCCTGAGACTAGTAAAAGCACATTTCCCATGATGCTCATGCACTCTGCAGTGTAGTTGAACATCATGGGAAATGTAGTTCCAAAACATCTGGGGTGCCAAGGTTCGCCATCACTGGCCTAGGCACATGAGTGCTAAAAAGCATAGGCCCAAAGTCATAACCATAAGCAAGTACCTATGACCAAAGATGACACAGAGACTGAATAAGATGGAAATGGCAAGGCCACAGCTTTATTGAACATGTATAATATAGCAACTTAAAGCGGTAGTAAACCCTAAAAGCTATTTTTACATACAGGTAAGCCTATAATAAGGCTTACCTGTAGGTAAAAAGAATATCCCCTAAACCTGCATGGTTTAGGAGATATTCGCCCTGCATGCAGCCACTGACATTAGCGGCGCATGCGCTCTGACGATCCGGCCGAGACGGCCGGCAACTCAGAGCTGGCTGCCGGAGCGAAGAGCTCCCACGCGCATGCGCGGGAGTGATGTCACGCGGCTCCGGCCACTCACAGCGCCGGAGCCGCGTACCCGGAAGACAGAAGAGGACAAACATGTCAGCGTCCTTAGCGCTGACCGACTCAGGCATCGGGGGCCTCGTTCTAAGGTAAGTATTTCATAATATGTTAGTATGCGATGCATACTAACATATTATGCTATTGTCTTGCAGGATTTTTTTTAATTTTTTTTTTGTCAGCGGGTTTACTACCGCTTTAACCAGTGCCAAGTCACAATTATACTGTGACCACAGATGAACAATTACTGGATACAGTCTAAAAGGCTTGCCCATAATATTAGTGCTGGACAGGCATTAGACTAACTCAAATTTGAAGCTGAGGGTATTACAGCAACCTTAAAGGGTTACTAAACCCAGTAATATGAAAATTGTTCACCTGCCAACCAAGTGCTCACGGCTTTTAAATCTTCTTTTTACATTAAACTACTGCCACTATGTACCTTTTTCGCTGATCAGTATAACATGGTTACATGATAAATTGCACAGTTTTTCCAGAGCTGTGTGTTCAGGTAGGAGGAGATTTCCACTACAACCTCTATACGCACCCACATGTGTGATGTCAATATCATGGGATGTGAACAGTTCAACTGAAACAGGAAATGTAATCTCCAGCAACTCTGCTATGTATTATATAGACATGTATAGATAGGCCCTGCAGGAGGGGAAGTGTCTATGCATACAGGATAAAAGAGCAGAGTGTGTATAATATGCATGCTATGCTGCATATACAGACTCATTTTACTGTCGTGGGTTTAGTAACACTTTAAATATAAAGTGGTGCAGCGCTAAAAAGTTGATTCCATATATTAGTAGTCCGTATGGGGGTGACACAATGATAGCAATCCTCTATATTGCTGGAGTGAGAGGATAGGAGAGCCATCACCATCACCCGCACTGCCTCTTACCGAATCCACGGGACCCTTATTGCAAGGGTGAAATGACCCTCTCAGATTCTCAGTCTGAACACTCAAAACAGGTTTAAAGATAGACAAGCCAGGTGAAGCATATAGGGATAGTGGAGACCACAGCACTCCGCTCAGTGTATTCCAATGAATTCCTCCTCATCAGCACAGATGACATGAAAGAAGATACCCTCAAAGTGCAGTAAATCAAACAATTTTCTTAAATAAAATAGTAATGCACTCACAATTCTCCAGTAAAAACAAGCATCCGGGATACACAAGGGAACTACCAGCGTTTCCCACCACTAAGATGGCCGCCGCGTCCCGATCACACTCCTGTGTCACGTCCTAGGCTCCTCCCGACATGTTTCGTCATAGAATGACATCTTCAGGGCAACCTTGATCACTGGCAAGGTCAAATCACCAATAAACCTGTGACAAACATATTGAACATGGGTAGGTGGATGGACAACTCTTCTAAAGGTTGAAGTTCGGCAGGTCAGTAGTACTTGCCTCAATGTAGACTTTTCTGGAGTTCATGCCTTGCCCTATCAGTCCATGTCTTTGTAGGCCAAACCAACAGAGCCAACTAAAATATTTGTTATCCTTTCAGTATAACCACTTAAGCTCATTATTATATGAATGAAAAAATATTGAAAAGTTTGAAAAAAAAATGTTTTACTTTCTGCTGTAATACATATCCAATGAAATAAAAAATAAATTGAATTTCTTCAAAAGTTTAAGCCAAAATGTATTCTGCTACATGTCTTTGGTAAACAAAATCCCATCCACAATCTATGGTATACAGTATATACTGGAATTTTTATTTATTTTTTATACTTGTACTGGTAGTGATCAGTGATTTATAATGGGACTGTGATTGTGGCAGGCACTTTGACACTAACTGATGCCAGGGCCATCTTAATAGCATCCTGGGCCCCTGGGCAATGTAATGCACTGGGGTCCCTACAAGCCTGCGCCTATTTGCGCACCTTATCTCAAGAAATAAAGTATAAATAATTGATAGATTTGAACAAATATTTTTTAGAACTTTCATTATCCACTTCACCCCCGGAAGGATTTCCCACTAGGACCAGAGCACTTTTTGCGATTCGGTACTGTGTCAATTTAACTGACAATTGCGCGGTCGTGCGACGTTGTACCCAAACAAAATTTGTGTCCTTTTTTCCCCACAAATAGAGCTTTCTTTTGGTGGTATTTGATCACCTCTTCATCACATCTGATCGCCGCTATAAACAAAAAAAGAGCGACACTTTTGCAAAAAAAAACAATGTTTCTTACTTTTTGCTAAAATACAAATCCAAAAAAATATATATATATAAAAAAAACTAAATTTATTCCCATCCTTGGTGGGGCAACAACTGCCCCCTCCCCTCCAGAGCACAGCAAGTTCCCCACAGGGGTGCCTGGAAGGCAGGCAAGCCTGATCAATCGATACCCCTCACTAATACCTACTTGGACTTGGCTACGGCCACTACCCTTGATTCTTGATGTTGGTAAATATAATTGTACCATATGATTCCTAATGCCGCTCTGTTGATACACTTGTCGAACCATGTCATTTGTTGCAGATACTACTGTAAATCTCCATTTGAGCTCCTGTATGTAAGATTCAATAAAAACTTTAAATTAAAAAAAAAAATGTATTCATCTGTTTTGGCCGATTTATATTCTTCCTCATATTTTTGATAGAAAAAAATGCAATCGCCGTTTATTGATTGGTTTGCCAAAAGTTACCGCGTTTACAAACCATGAGAATTTATTTCTGGCGTTTTTACATTTATTTTTTTACTAATAATGGCGGCGATCTGCGATTTTTATCAGGAATGCGATATTGGGGCGGACATGTCGGACATTTTTGACACTTTTCTGGGACCAATGACATTTATACAGCGATCAGAAATTTAAATATCCACTGATTACTGTGTAAATGTCATTGACAGTGAAGGGGTTAACCTGCAGGGGGGTGATCTAGGGGCTAACTGTGTTCCCTGGGTGTGTTCTAAATGTGAGGGCTCTGGGCTGCCAGGGGTATAAGGGATCTAACTGATCCAAGTGACAGGGATCAGTAGATCTCTTACATGCTGCCTGTCAGAACGGGGAACCTTTGTGTTTACTTTGGTGGTTCCCTGTTCTTTCCCTCTGGCAGGTCATTGCGGCTCGCCGGCGGACAACAGGTCCGCCAGAGCCACGGGCACACTTCTCCAGAGTGCGGCAGGCACGAGAGCGTGCTGCAGGCGGTGTGCTCTCGCCCCCTAGCTGCGCGTCCGCAAATCGCCGTATATACGCGCCGATTCGCAGTTGCATAGCTAGGGGGCAACAGCGCCACATTGCCACAGTAAAAATGCAGTAGTCGGTCGGGAAAACATGCTATAGATCAAAGACTAGTCAATACAAATATACAAACAATATAAAAGATTTTAAAGAACAAAAATGTCAGCCTATACACAATGTGCAAGATTTACTAAACGTGGAGGCCAGAGAATCTAGTGTAGTTGTTCATAGTAACCAATCAGCTTCTAAATTCAGCTTGTTCAATGAGGCTTTGACAATAAAACCCCAAAAACTGGTTGGTTACTATGCACAGCTGCGCCAGATTCTCTGGGCTTCAGTTTTAGGTAATCTCCCCCAATATGTTGTTATACTATACAAATAAGGATAGCACAAGATAATTACTATGAATTAGGCAGCCTATGTTACGCTATGGGGATGTGGTGGCTTTATGAACACAGTCGCAGGTCCTAATTTGACAGGCACATGTATGCAGGTGTATGGCCCTTAACACAGGGTGCATTTGGGGCCACGGCCATTCTCTCACACTTGCAAGCCTGTAAAATTAGGATCTGTGGCTCCAGCTGCACACATTGCTCATTCGCACTGTATGGGTCAGGAAACCTTTTTTTTTCCTTATATTTTAAATTGTTTTTAAAAAAATGTAGGTTTTAAATTTTTTTTTACAATTTTTATGTTTTTTTCACAACAATGTTGGGGAAGGGGGCTCTGGTGAGCCTGCAACAGCTGACGGGAGAGGAGGGAAGCCAGAAGTGCTGCGGGGCAGGAGTGGTTCACAAAGGGGGCTCTATCACATTCACTAAGTGTAGGGGCAAGATTATCCTGGGGCCTAGGGCTGGGTCTAGCCTGTCTAATCTGGAGGTGCAGTGATGGACATAATGGGGTTGATTTACTAAAGCTGAAAAGTGCAAAACCTGCTGCAGCTCTGCAAAGAAACCAATCAGCTTCCAGGATTTGTTGTCAAAGCTTGATTGAACAAGCTGAAGATAGACGCTGATTGGCTACCATGTGCAGCTGCACCAGATTTTGCACTCTCCAGTGTTAGTAAATCAACTCTAATGTCAACACAATATAATTTAATTCTCTCCTCTCTTACTTTCAAATGTGTGGTTGGGGACAGTAAAGCCATGCAGTTGAGCCATAGTTTTACTGCTCCCCTTTAAGGGATATTCACACCACATGTGGTGGGACTGTTTTGGGTGGCTATTCCAGCACACTTCCACTGCATCACAAGGCAAAATGGCTTGTCTCTGATATATCCAGTTGCAGTGGTGCATGCTGGGAAAAAGTACTACATGCAGTACCTTATTTTAGTGCAGCACAGGGCAAGACAACTCACCACCTCATACCGCACATTGGCCAGTTGAACTTTATGAAACGTCATTGTGACATTTCAATAAAGTTTGTTTTGGAAAAAACAGTACAGTGCATCACAATCTACACTGCGCTGATTCCGCACAGCAGCTGGGGTGAATGAACCCTTAGCTGACAAGGCAGTGGCTGGGAGTATACACATGCTGCAGCCACAATGCTTTGTTTCATAACTGCAGCAAGAATTATACCCCCAGTTGCATTTGACGGGCATTACATCTCACCAAATGCAACCCATTCAACAAAAAGGGTCCACGCTGCAATTTTCCCGCAATGCATGTGGTTGTGGTGTGGGCAATGCAGCATTTAGGATTTTGGGGGGCTAAAACAGTTGTTGAGGAGGAGACAAATCACTGCGTGTCAAATGCCTCTGAAAATAAATCTGTGTGGATTGCTTTTCAATCAGAGACAGCAACAGAGGGAGTGGCATCTGCAATTGGCAAGGGGAGGGGTGTTTAGGTAGTGACTCACTTCGTCATTTTTCAGGCTGTAGTGTGTGTGCATTCCAATTTGCCATGGTGTCACCTGTCCTGCACACTTTTACATAAACACAGAAGATCATATCACAGTGCTGTGTGTGTACATCAGAGGGTGGCGTAAGGGCAGGGCTGCCAGGGCAGGCACAGTAAGGATTGGATAGATCAAAAGGAGACGGACCTCTTCAGCATGCTGCGCTGTTCGCTCTAAATCCTGTCTCCAGGGCAGCCATCAGAAATTGTAGGGCCCCTTATACAGCTTTAGGCCTGGGCCCCACCGAATCTGCCCACTAGCCATCCCACCAAGTCCTTCAGTGCACACACTTTTATTTTAACACTCCTATGTCATATATGAAAAAAAGTCATCAGTGTTTTCAAGGTTTAACCGTAGGAAATTATATTTTGCCCACAAGAGACATCTCAATCCAGCAGCTGTATGCTCTCAACCCCCTCACACCTGTATGCTCGCAGCCCCCCTCACACTTTTACTTCTCAGCCACCCCTCACACTTGTACGCTCACAGCCCCCTCACACTTGTACGCTAACCGCTCCCTCACACTTGTATGCTCACAGCCCCCTTACACTTGTACTTCTCAGCCCCCCTCACACTTGTACTTCTCAGCCCCCCTCACACTTGTACTTCTCAGCCCCCCTCACACTTGTACTTCTCAGCCCCCCTCACACTTGTACTTCTCAGCCCCCCTCACACTTGTACTCGACTCTTCATGTTCACACTCCCCCCGACTCTTCATGTT
>BLSH010131538.1:661514-674750 GCA_018402905.1 Glandirana rugosa | reverse complement strand
CTGGGTGGGTGAGCATGGATGGGGTGAGGATGGCTGGGTGGGTGAGCATGGATGGGGTGAGGATGGCTGGGTGGGTGAGCATGGATAGGGTGAAGATGGCTGGGTGGGTGGTGGAGGTGGATGAATGGTGGGGGTGCAGCCTGTCACTTAGCAGCACTGTGGGCACTACACTTCGCCCACAGCACTACAGCACGTCCTCTCTCCCCCCTCCTCTCACAATGTACCGATCGGTGTTGAGAGGAGAGAGAAATGCCGGTACTTCCGCCAGCTTGTTTACATGTGATCACTCCGTCATTTGACGGAGCGATCACGTGATAAAAAGCCGCTCACAGCGGCCATTCACCACAATGGTCATGGATGTTCCCATGTGCGCGCCCCAGGGGGCGTGCAAAAAGCGCGTTCATGGGAGGGCGTCACTGTATGTCCTCCCAGAATTAAGCAACTGCCCTGTAGCCATCATTTGACTATAGGGCGGTTTTTACGTTGTTAAGGGGCTCACACACACACACACACCAGGCAGTACACAACTATTTTTCTCAAATTCAAGACAAAGAGGGTCATTTACTATAGCGCTGCCACAAAATAGCGGCAAAATTACCGCAATTCATGGTAAATAGCGTTAAAACGGTATTCACAATAGCGCTGGCAGCAAATACTCCCAAAATGGAATTCACTATTGCCCAAATCCTTACTCTAGTCAGGACCTGGAGTAGTGCAAATAGAAATACTGTTTAGAGCATGATCTGATCCCCTAAATTGTACTAAAATATGTGGTATATTGTTTAAAGATAATTTGCTTTTAAACTGTGTGAAAAGGTGATTTCTACACTGAAATATCTTAAAAAGTCTGAGAAGAGATAAATTCCCTGTCTCTTTACATTTAGGTGCAGAGCACAGCTGAGCACAACTGAGCATGCTCAGACACAGAACAACTCAGTTTTTAACTCTCATGGAGTAATTCCTTGAGTGGATAATAAATACCAAAATGAGAGTTGTTTTACACAAATAAATCCTTTTAATGTTCAGATGAAATGTATCTTTCTCTCAAAGAAATTGTCCTTGCAACAATGTTGCAATTTTGATCATCTATTTTGTTTTTAAGAATGCTAGAATAATCTTTTCATGTTTTGGTAAAATATATTTTTCTCTGTCACTTTCACTTGTTGATATCTATCTCACAAAAATATTTCCCCAAACTCACACAGGTGTCTTTACAAACCACAAACAATATCATTGCTTATGGAAATTTAAAATTCGTCCCATTTTTTTATTTTTTATTTTTTCCAAATGATCCTAATTTGAGCCCAAAAATGTGATATGTGTACCAGCATCAGAAATAAAAATGTCATTACCAAAAATCTGAGGGTAAGATTACTATTCTACATTCACGCAGCAAAAACAACCACAAATCACAGAATAAATTTAGAAGATTATTTCCTGACTAATGTAAGTCCTATTTATTCCTAGAAAGGCAGCATCAGTGTATTTATGTGTATAAGGACTTGACATGCAGTAGCCCTGTGGTTTAAAAGGTAGCAATTCTGTTTCTGCTGGAAAAATGAAAGGAAATTGATTTTGCTTGTTCTCTTTTGTAACTTTAATTCGTTTTGGAGGGTGGTGGTTTTGTGGAAGTGGATTACCTTCCTTAGAGCCGGTTCACACTGCTGTGGTGTCCGAGATTGGATGTGATTCGCACCGCAGTACAAATCACATGCAATCTGTGCTATGCAAATTCAGCCATACAGATAGTATGGCTGAATTCACATCGCATCCTGACCAAACTCGCACAGGACCCTTTTTTGTTACGCAGCAGAATCGGATCACATGGGTGTTCACATCCATGCAATCCGATTCCTCTCCAAATTTGCAGTTTGCAGTGCGATCTGCAAACTGGTTTTGGGGTGTCATTAGCTTTCAATTGACACTCCCAGCAGTTTGTATATGGCAGTGTGAACTGCCTGTAAGTCGGGTGTGATGCGGGAACCCGCAATGGATTCACAGGGTTCCCACACCGCACCTGACTCGAGGCAGTTCACACTGCCATATGCAAACTGCTGGGAGTGTCAATAGAAAGCAGACAACCCCAAATCAGTTTGCAGATCACACTGCAAACTCCAACAGGAATTGGATTGCATGGGTGTGAACATCCATGCAATCCTATTCTGATGCAGAACCAAAAAAAGGTCTTGTGCGATTTTGGTCCGACTGATGTGATTTCAGCCAATACTCTCTGTATGGCTGAAATCTAATCGTGCAGAGATCGCATGTGACTTTCACAGTAGTGCGGTTCGACTCAAATGCGATCTCGGACAACTGTGCAGTGTGAAACGACCCTCAGGCCTGGTTAACACTGGCGCGATATGTGATATCGAATGTGATTCGCAATGCAGTTTGCATATAGCAGTGTGAACTGCCATGCAAGTCAGGTGCAATGCAGGAACCAGCAGTGGATTCGCAGGGTGCCTGCATCGCACTAGTGTGAACCAGCACTGATAAGTTATCTTCTCATGTATATTTGCATTTATATATACAGATATACATCAGCAGGAAGTGTAATGTGGCTATAAACAGGAAATGCTGTGTGCACATAGGCTGGAAGCAATTGTGTGGTGACACCAAATAAACAAATCAATGAACCCCACCCACACCAAATATAGCTCCCATATCCTTCCCTACATTGATCAAAAATGTAATTTCAACTTGCTTGCAGCTATAATGTATTGTCCCCCCAATCCATACCAAGCCCTTTGGCTCAGGGATGGATTTTAGGGGGAAGCCCACGCCAAATTTGTTTACAAAATGGCAGGAGATCCCCCCAAAATCAATGCCAGACCCTTTCTGAGATTGCAGCCTGGAGGTCAGGATGGGGGGGACAAGCGAGGGCCCCCTCCTGGACCAAACCAGGTCACATGCTTTTAACATGGGGGGTGTGTGATTTGGGGCAGGGGGGCTTTGCGCCCCCCCACCCAAAAGCACCTTGTCCCCATGTTGATGCACAGCTCTGACCGAAGCCGATGGCACTTTTCGGCTGCTACGGACTTTTACGGACACCCAAAAAACTGCTCTGTTTTTACTGGCTGTCCATAAATTTACAGACGGTTGGCAACACTGAGCAGGACCTGGGTCCCCATACACTTTTTAGGGCAATGAACTTGCATTGAAGGTTTAAATGGAGGAATTTGGAAGTTACAAGTTCAGACCCAGATGACGGCCAGTGTGCAACCAGGGCTGGTACAAGGATTTTTGACACCCTAGGCTCTGCCTGACCTGCGCTCATCAAATGCAGCCTGACCTGTGCCAATCAATACAGCCTCCCCTGTGCCCATCAAATACAGCTTCACCAGCGCCAATCAATACAGCCTTACCTGTGCCCATCAAATACAGCTTCACTAGCGCCAATTAATACAGCCAGCTGTAGCTCTCCATTTCACACTGACCCAATCTAGCCGTGGCTCTCCTCTGTGATGACACTGCGATGCATGTAAAGCAGATAGTGATGGATCAACAGCGGCCAGGCGCCCTAGGCGGCAGTGCGCCCTAGGCGGCTGCCTACTCCGCCTAGTGGTAGAGCCAGCCCTGTGTGCAGCATATGTGATCTGAAAGGCATCTTCCCAGGCAAATAGAGTTCTGTTCTGTGTACATTTTCTCCCAGTTTGTGAGAGTTGAAGTCTTTATTGCCTTTAATTGGGAGGTATTTTAAGGCACTGCTGGATTAGATTTGGGAGTTATAGTAAATCAGGCCCAAAGGGTACATTTTACAGGGTATTGCTTAGACATAGTTAATATATCTAAATGTTCAGGTCCACTTTAGGTATTTGAACGGTATTTTTTAAATAAGGCTATTTTTATACTCCAATATTTTAAAATCAATGTAAGAAAACAATATGCTAACTCATAAACACAATCTGCAGTACAAAATAAATCACAGAAAAACTCAACATCTCACTGCATTAATGATTCATGCTGTTGAATGCATGTAGATTTGGAGGAAAGTGGAAAACTATTTTCTATAAACAGTATAATCATTTTGACCTATTGTAAAGTTTACCTGAAGTAATTTTTTAAATGCCTTTCGTATGTTTATGTGTTTTCATTTGTTATCATATTTTATGCCAAGGGTTGTACAGTCTTTACTTGCAGTGGACATACGCTGGTAGATCTAGCTCAGTGGTTCTAAACTCCTGTCCTCGGGACCCACTAACAGGCCAGATTTTAAGTATTACCTTGGGAAGATGCAGACTACAATACTGCAATCACTGAGCAGAAAATGATATCACCTGTGATGTATTTCAGTTATCTTGCAAACCTGGCTTGTTGGTGGGTCCTGAGGACAGGAGTTGAGAACCACTGAATTCTAACTGATCTAGCTTGACTTTCCACACTGCCAAGATCCACTGCAGTCTTTTTCCTTTATCACCTAATAAATGGATGCAGGATATTTGAGGTCTGCTCTCCCTTCTCCACAGAAAAACTAGCAGTCAGCGTTTGGCGGCACAAACATTTTCTAAAATGCCAGAAAACCTGTGAACAATAACAAGCACTGTCACATCCATTGCTGCTTTTCCTGACCTTGCAGAGCTACCCTTGATTTTGTTTCCTTTAGTCAAAATCTATTGACAGACAATTGGTCATAAAATTGCATAGTGATAAGAGGAACCATTGTGTGAGTAGTACTATTATAAGCATTACATATATTTGCCCAGTGTGTCTATAACTAAAAATTAATTATTACAAATTGATAAGTAAAGCCCATCTCTGGGGAAAGGTAAATTGCTCCCTTGCAGTGGGGCTGTCTTAACACTGCGAGGTTAATTGCTTGTTAGGCCTAAGGCCCCTTTCACACGAGCGGAGCCCGTTTTGACGGGCTCCGCTGCTCAGCGGGATCCATTCGTTTATCCCCGCTGAGCCGGCGGATGACAGGACAGCCTCTGCACTGTGTGCAGAGACTGACCTGTCACAGCTCCATTCTCCTCTATGGAGGATCGGATGAACTCGTACCATCTGTCCGTGTTCATCCGATCTGCCAGGTGGATGGAAAATAAGGTTTCCATCCGTCTGTTTTTGGCGGATCGGAGCGGATTGGATGTCAGCGGACATGTCCCTGCTGATACCCGTCGCTCCATAGAGGACGATGGAGCGTCCGTACGGGTCCGCCTGAAAAACTGACAGGTGGACCCGAACAATCCACTCGTGTGAAAGAGCCCTAAGGCCTCATGCACACAGGATGTTTTTTTACTGTTTTACAGCAGCTGTTTTTAGCTGCAGACATTTTTTCTACAGTCAATAAACCCTCCATCATGTTATCCTATGTGTCCATGCACACATAGGCTTTTATCAACTGTTTTAGCAGTGATGTTTTTGAGCTGTAAAAAAAAAACCCAAGACCAGAGGGTTCTGAGAGACGTTTATCAGCTGTAAAAATGTTCAAAAGCTCAAAAATGCGGCTAAACGTCGATCCCCAACGTTTTTGGATGTTTTAGATCAATTGGACAAAAAAAATGCGCAAAAATGCAACAACTAGAGGCATTTAGGACAATGGTCCATCCCACTGTAACTTGTAACTGGAGAACTCCCAGTTAGTCCCTCCCAATTGGGGGGGACTTCCCATAGTAGCTGGATCTTCTGCAGAAGATGCATGCTATTGGACTCGGCTATGGCTACCGACCCAGCTACCCACATGTTGGTTCTAGGGATGGGCCGAACACCCCCGGTTCGGTTCTCACCAGAACTTGCGAACAGGCAAAAAATGTATGCGAACATGCAAACCCTTTTAACCACTTCGGCCCCGGAAGGATTTCCCACTGTAGGACCAGAGCACTTTTTTCAATTTGGCACTGTGCTGCTTTAACTGGTAAATGAGCGGTCATGCAATGCTGTACCCAAACAAAATTTGCATCCTTTTTTTCCCCACAAATAGAGCTTTCATTTGGTGGTATTTGTTGACCTCTGTGCTTTTTATTTTTTGCGATATAAACAAAAAAAGAACAATTTTTTTTCAAAAAATGATATTTTCTACTTTTTGTTATTAGAAAATACAACAAACGGGGGCGTGGCCTGACCATCATCGAGTGAGGACACAGGGACTCTGAGCTCCATTTAACCTGGGCCAGAAAACCAGTGGAGACTCAGTGCAGCTTCATTAATGGCACTTCCAGATGCCCACCCGACGCTGCACCGCATCACAGCCTCCCAGTGACAGCCGCAAAGTGTACGGAGGGCTCCGTTCCTTCTTTGCCCCACAGACGCCGAGCACAAGACCCGTGACTAAGATGGCGTCTGATAGGGCCACAACTCTACAGCCGTCTCCATCCCCCTGGCTTTTGAGTGGTGACTCCCCGGGACCCTATGCTACACCTCAGATGAGGAGTATTAGCCCGACCGCATCCACACACTCCACAGGCCAGGCATCTCACACTTTGGAGTTAGAGGAGCTAGAGAGGGACTGGGACTTCAAGGCACACATTAAAGCCCTCCCCACTAAGACCGACATCCAGCAGCTTATCGCAGTGGTGGAGCTCTCCTGCAAGCAGGCTGTGGACGGGCTTAGGGAGAAGACGGCAACGCTGGGGCATAGGGTAGAGGCCCTAGAGACTGGCCAGGACGAGATACTACACAACCTATCAACTGTGAAGGACACTTCCCAACAGCACAGTGAGGCCATAAACCAATTGCTGGACCAACTGGATGACCTGGAGAACAGGAGCAGGCGCTAGAACATATGAACCCGCGGGCTGCCAGAAGCCACACGCTCTAATGACCTGCTCCCCTCCATGGTCGGGCTCTTCCGCCAAATTTTGGGTGCTAATGCTCAGGCCGACATAGAGATCGTGAGAGTCCATCCTGCCTACTCCCCAAGACACCGACAAACCGAGGGATGTTATCTGTAAGCTCCTCAGATACCCCTCGAAAGAGGCCATCCTGAGGGCTGCGTGGAACACTCCAATGATCGACTTTGATGGTGTTTCCATTGCATTGTATCCGGACTTGTCCAGACATACCTTGATGCAGCGCAGAGCGGTGAGACCCGTGTTGGAGGCCCTCCCCACAGCTGGAGTAACCTATCGCTGGGGATTTCCATTTCGCCTGACAGTGGCAAGGAATGGGAAGACAGCATCTCTCCGCACCAGGGACGACCTACCAGTTTTCCTAGAAACTTTGGATCTTCCAGCTACTGACTTTCCGGACTGGTGGCTACACTGTCTTATCCCTCTGCCACAGCGCCCGGACAGATGGCATCCGGCTACTGGCAGTGTAGGCACAATCGCAGCGGAGAAATCTCCTAGCTGCCTTGCAAGACTCTGGCTTGTGTCTTTCATCTCAGTTTGTTCTGGACCTCCCTACTTGTTATTTCCCTTTTGTGCCTGGATAAGCTTTTAAGATAAGATTCCTGCAACAGGTAAATTTTGCTGACCCCTCCGGGGGCTACCTTGGGTGGAAGGTAGGCCTTTTTTCCCCAACCCTAGTGAGTCTTTCTTGGTTCCCTGACTCCCGCTGCGGCCTACCCAGAGGGACATTGACCTCTCCCCAGACCCTCGGGTCTTGAAATTATGCCGATGCAGGACTGGAAGCTCTTTACCTATATTAGTCTCTGACTCCACTATTTCAAGACTATTATAATTTCATGTTGTTGTTTAGCCCGGATGGCCTTGACGGGCCTCCCCATGTGGACAGTCATTCACCCCCCCAGTAGGTGAAACCCTAATTATGGGGTGTGGTAAACTGCGGATTTGCAGTTCGGCTGGGGCTTGCCACTGGAGGGACCCACTTCCCTCCACGGGCAATTCCTCTGCCATTAGGCTAGTCTCACTCCTAGTGAGACAACAAGACACATGTGTTATATTTTATGCTCTTAACGTTTCATCTGCGTACCTTTTAATTTTTTTACCAGGAGTACACTCATGCAACCGTGAGGTGCTTTTCCCCGTTGTTAGCAGCGGAGAGGGGGTGGGTACAGTATGGGTTATGCCAAGTTTAACTTCATGGGGTGGTGGGGCTTGTTCGGAGGGGTGTGCATTCATTTTACTGATGCTGATTGTGAATCTTTACTGCCACTATGCCTAATTCATTGAAATTGCTCTCCTACAAAGTTAAGGGACTGGGTAGCCCGTCTAAGAGGGGGAGACTTTTGCAGGAACTGTGTCACTAGGCCCCTGAGATTATTTTTCTCCAAGAGACGCACTTCACTGTCAAGTCAACTCCCTGCCTTCCTCTGACCACCTTCAGCCAATGGTTTCACTGTCCGTCCCCGGTGACCAAGGCCAGGGGTGTCTCAATTGCCATCAGGAAATCTTGCCCCTTTTCCCTAACATCTAGCCTGTTTGACCCAGAGGGCCGTTTCCTGGTCATTAAGGGCACAATTGAGGGGCGGGTATACACGTTTGCCAATGTGTATGCCCCCAACTCATGTACGACCCACTTTGTCTCCTCCTTCCTTAGGAAGCTTGAGGAGCTTATGGAGGAAGTGCTCGTGTTGGGTTGAGATTTTAATCTTCTAATGAATCCTGAACTAGACACCTCATCGGGGAGATCGGCGTTCTCATTTAGAGATCTTCGACATATTCGGCGGTCCCTACGATCCCTGCACCTGGTGGATGCCTGGCGTACTAGGCATCCAGCAGACAGAGATTATAGCTACTATTCCAAGACCCACGACATGTATTCCCGACTGGATATGTTTTTCGTCGATCAATTTCACCTCAGCTCGGTTACTGACACTTCGATAGGGAGTATAACCATTTCGGACCATGCGCCGATCTTTTTACATCTACATCGGGCCGACGTTCATCGGGGTGGTAAGACTTGGTGTCTGAATGAGGCCCTCTTGGATTTCGGATTCTTGTCGAACTTTAAAATTAACTTCGACAAGTCCGAACTATTACGGATTAACGTCCCCTCGTCCATGGCTAGCTCCTTACAACAGGCTTTCCCCTTTAAGTGGTGACGGGATACCCTGCCCTACCTGGGCACACACATCTCCCCCGACCAGGCCATGGTCTACGACCTTAACTACGGTAAACTACTGACCTCGATTGAAAAAGACCTCCACTCATGCAAAGATCTGCCACTAACGTGGTTCGGGCGGATTAGCAACCTTAAAATGACCATTCTACCATGCATAATCTACCTCCTATATACAGTTCCTATTTCCCTTCCTTTCCAGAGACTACATAGATGCTTCCTGAAATTTGTATGGCAAAATAAACACCCCCGATTGGCTTACGACCTCCTGCGGAGGACTAAGCCATGTGGTGGAGTGGGTCTGCCCGACGTGGCTTTGTACTACAAGGCCATGTCCTTAGTGAGGATACTAAATTGGCACCATGACGGGAAGACTAAACTCTGGGTTAATCTGGAAAAGTCCATGGCTGGTAGAAAATTAGCAGGTGCCCCCTGGATCCCCGGTCCTTTAGGGGACTGTCAGACTGGTCTTCCCCTCTAACTTTGGCTACCTTGGCCACTTGGGATAGACTTAATAGGGAGGGCCTGTACGCACCCCCAACCTCTCCTCTTGTGCCACTAACAGGGTTCCCCTGGTTCTCGCCCGGCGAAGAGAGGGGTATCTTTGGTGCCTGGGGCTTGGAGGGGAGGACTCCTTGTGCCCAGTTCGATCCGGAGGGCAAGTTGCTGCCTTGGCTTCCTTACGGTCACAGCTGGGGAATATACCACTAGCAGCCTGGAGACACAGACAGCTGGACAGTTTTTTTGTAATGTTGGAACCAGTTTTAAGGCCTTATCACTCCCTTACAGACTTTGAATCCCTCTGTGAGAATCTTCCTGAACCCAAGCACCTGTTGTCACAAATGTACAGGCTAGTACTGGGCGCCCAGGCTACGGGAACACCGTACTACATCAGAGAATAGAAGAGGGAGTTAGGGCTAGAGTTTACACCCCCCAGATCCAGCCCATGATTAAATTCACCCACTCTTCCTCTGTCTCCTCACGCACCCTGGAAACCTCATATAAGTTCTTATCCAGGTGGTACAGAACCCCAGGCAGACTGGCCCATATGTTCCCGAACACCGACGGGAGCTGCTGGAGAGGATGTACCCAGCAGGGTTCATTCCTGCACATTTGGTGGAATTGTCCAAAGATTAGGGAGTTTTGGGAGGATATTTCCCCGTGGATCAAGAAACTGACTCTCCGGAGTATAGAGTGCTCCCCGTTGCAATCCTTGTTCCATGGTATGCCGTCCTCCACTAAACTATAGAAATGCAGTGTAATACCTCACCTGCTCAATGCTGCTAAGGCACTGACACCCAGATACTGGAAGCAATCCAAATGCCCAACCCTCCAGGAATGGAAAAGGGAAGTTGATGCTATAATGGAGGCAGAACTATGGATTCACCAGGCCAAAGATCAATATGACAGATTTAAAAATATATGGGCTGGTTGGCAATATTATGCACAGGAGATCCCCATGACTGATTAGAGCATAGCCCGCAAATCTTGATCCACCGCTCCTACCTTTTTTTTCTTTCTTTCTTTACTCTAAAACATCGATACCTAGGTTACAGATTTAACTGGTACAAAAGAGCTGGTGGACTATTATCCCAGCCAGCCTAACACTTGGTATAATCCTATTTAAGTATGAGCATGCAGGCCATTTGACCACACTTGACAGTAGTATGGAAGCTGTTTATTGAGAGGGGTGGGGGGGTGTGCCCGGGTCTGCTTCTTCCGCTCTGTAGTGCCCAAAATGCTGACAGGGTGGGGGACGGGCAAGGGCGGCTCCCCTCTTACTGGGGCCAGGTAACACACTTCCATATGCTGGGTCGTTCAGTGAAGATGTGTATGTTATACCTTACTGACGCACCATGTAAATGTAACCTTTTACCTGCACTGATCATTGATTTCGCTGAATGCTTTGTGTTCTTTCTTCTGTCATTCTATGTGTTTCTGATGTAATGCTAAATACGTGAATAAACTACAATGATATCTAAAAAAAAAAGAAAATACAATAAGCTAAATTTTAGCCATAATTTTTTGCCAAAATGCATTCAGCCACATGCCTCGAGTAAAAAAAAAGTAAATTAGTGGATATTTATTGGTTTGCGCAAAAGTTATAGCGTCTACAAACTAGAGTACATTTTCTGCATGTTACGCAGCTTTTGTTTTATGACTACTCATTTCCTGAGATGCTATAATGGAAGGGCAGTACAGAGCCCCCCAAATGACCCCATTTTGAAAAGTAGACACCACAAGGAATTAGCTGAGAGGCATTTTGAGGCAATTGAATATTTTATTTTTTTGTTACAAGTGATTGAAAAATGACAAAAAAAAAAAATTTACACAAAGTTGTCACTGAAATTATATATTGCTCACACATGCCATGGGTATATGTGGAATTACACCCTAAAATACATTTTGCTGCTTCTCCTGAGTATGGGGATACCCCATGTGTGAGACTTTTTGGGAATCTATCCGCGTACGGGACCCCAAAAACCAATCACCGCCTTCAGGATTTCTAAGGGCGAAAATTTATGCCTTCACCCCACACTACCTATCACAGTTGCGGAGGCCATGAAATGCCCAGATAGCACAAGTCCCCCAAATGACCCCATATTGGAAAGTAGACACCCCAAGCTATTTGCTGAGAGGCATGTTGAGTCCATGGAATATTTTATATTTTGCCACAAGTTTTGGAAAAATTACAATTTTTTTTCACAAAGTTGTCACTAAATGATATGTTGCTTGAACATGCCATGGTTATATGTGATATTACACCCCAAAATACATTCTGCTGCTTCTTCTGAATATGGGGATACCACATATGTGAGACTTTTTGGCGGTCACATACAGGACACGTACAGGAATCCGAAAACCAATCACCACCTTCAGGCCTTCTAAGGGCGTAAAATGGCGATTTTACTCCTCACTACCTATCATCGTTTCGGAGGCCATGATATTCCCAGATAGCACAACCCCCCCTCCCCAATTACCCCATTTTGGAAAGCTGACACTCCAAGCTATGTGCTGAGAGGCACGTTGAGTATTTTGCAGATCTCACTTTTTGTCACAAAGTTTTGAAATTTGAAAAAAGAAAAAATTTCCGTTTATTTCTTCATTTTCCAAAACAAATGAGAGGTGCAAAATACTCACCATGCCTCTTAGCAAATACCTTGGGGTGTCTACTTTCCAAAATGGGGTAATTTGGGGGGGTTTGTGCTACCTTGACATTTCAGGGCCTCCAAAACCGTGATAGGTAATGTAAAATCACCATTTTATGCCCTTAGAAAGCCTGAAGGCAGTGATTGGTTTTTGGGTTTCTGTACATGGCTAGGCTCCCAAAAAGACTATCACATGTGGTATCCCCATACTCAGGAGAAGCAGCAGAATGTATTTTGGGTAGAGTTGAGCAGACACCTGGATGTTCGGGTTCCGCGGGTTGGGTACTGAACTTGACCCGAACTTTACCCCGGACCCCGAACCCCATTGAAGTCAATGGGGACCCGAACTTTTCGACACAAAAATGTCTGTAAAAAAGTCCTGGAAAGTGCTAGAGGGCTGCAAAAGGAAGTAAAATGGGGGTAAGAGTAGGACAAGTGCCCTACAAAAAATGGGGATAGGGAAAATAACTTAAAATCAAATAAAAAAATAAAAATGGGAGGGGAGGGTGAATGTGGAGTAGGAGCCTAGAGGTTGACTAGGCCATGACCGTGGCAGTGTAGGTGGAAGTGACAGTGGTGGAGGAGGAGGAGGAGGTAGCCAACACTTTTTGTTGTTTGTTTGTTTTTTTTTTCTAATTGGGGTAGCCCCCAAAATATTGAGGCATATTAAAAAAAAACAAGTATACCAATGGCTGTGTGAGGCCAGTCTAATCTGTCCCTTACAGTAACAGCAGGAACCTGACCCTATAGCAGTAGGCAATGATTTTAGAACAATAATCTGTCCCTTACAGCAACAGCAGGAACCTAACCCTATAGGAGTAGGCGATGATTTTAGAACAATAATCTGTCCCTTACAGTACCAGCAGGAACCTCTCCCTTTATAACTAGGAGATGATTATAGAACAATAATCTGTCCCTTACAGGAGCAGCAGGAACCTCTCCCTATAGAACTAGGAGATGATTTTAGAACAATAATCTGTCAGAGGATCAAGATTTCCCTCTCCAAGGACGACCACGTCATTCCCTGTCTAATAACAAGATTTTAGTAGAGGATCAAGATATCCCTCTCCAAGGACGACGAGGACATTCCCTGTCTAATAACAAGATATTAGTAGAGGATCAATATTTC
>BLSH010131538.1:633691-649927 GCA_018402905.1 Glandirana rugosa | reverse complement strand
GTTTTGGGTACATTGTACCCCTACCTGTTCACCAAAAAAGGAGCGTAGTGTAAAAAAAACATTAGGGCAGTTTTCGACAAGTCCTTTATTTCTTCCTCCATCTTCTCCTGGCCCGGTCCTTCTTCTGGTCTTCTGCTTCTTCTTTTAGTCTTCTTTTACCCCATACTCATTCACATGGGAGGCAGGATCTTATTAAAGGGGCTTCAAGATTTCGATAAGCCCCCCGCAGACTCCCACAACCCCCAGCAAGGGTTGTGGGGAAGAGGCCCTTGTCCCCATGGTGCTTTGGGGGGACCCCAAATCACCCTCCTCATGTTGAGGGCATGTGGCCTGGTAGGATTCGGAGAGGGGGCTCTCTCGTCTCTCCCTCCTGTCCTGCGTGCTCAGATAAGGGTCTGGTATGGATTTTGGGGGGGATCCCACGCCATTTGTTTTTTTAATTTTGGCGCGGGGTTCCCATTAAAATCCATACCAGACCTGAAGGACCTGGTATGGATTTTTGGGGGGACCCCATGGAAATTTTTAGAAAATGTTTGGCGTGGAGTTCCCCTTAAAATCGATGCCAGAGCCCTATCCGAGTATGCACTGTGTATAGTCTACACTGAATGCACATATATATATATATATATATATATATATATATATATATATACTGTATATATGTATTCTTACACTGCCTGCACTGACTGTATATAGTCTACACTGAATGCAGTGTATTCTGACTCCAACTGTTGTAATAGTGACTTATCCCTTGCTGAGACCTCTATGCCTGGCCTGTATAAGCAGATATAATCACCGCGGACAGTCTTTATCAGTTAGCCTGAACTCACCAGACACCGATTCTTCCATAAGCGTCTATTGATTGGAAATAGCAGGTACAGAATAAACAAATGTGGCAGATGGTATCTTCGGGTCAAAACATGATAATGTGTCCTTGGATGCGAGCAGATTGTGTGAGGCCTAGACATGAGTGGCCATATTCTTCTTCCTCATGAGTCAGAGAGAGGACACAGGAAGAGGAAGTTACATCACAGAGTGAACTAGGAAGAGGAAATTAGCTAAGAAGATAGGAGGGAACACAGATGATAACAGTATGGAAAGGTGCAATGTCCAAAACAACCACAAGATGGCAGTATACTAGCAACCTATACAAACATTACTATAACTATGCATAGTATTATGTTACATATATTCTTACACTGCCTGCACTGACTGTCTATATTCTACACTGTATCTATATACTACACTGCCTGCATTGACTGTATATACTCTACACTGTATCTTTATACTACACTGCCTGCACTGGTTGTATATACTCTACACTGTATACTACACTGCCTACACACCACTAACTAACCTAGCTAAACTAGCTCAATGCTCCACTTTCACACACTACATACAGCCGCTGTTTAAGCGGCCTTATATAGTGTGGGGTGTGGACTGAGACCCCTGAGCTATGATTGGCCAAAGGCACCCTGCCTGCACACCAAGATTGGCTTGCTGTCCACGGCAGTCTCCGGCATGCAAGTGAGAGTAGGAGTCCTAGAGGCACACCTAGCTGTTACCCCCCTAGACACAAGTTCCACTATTTTTCCTTCACACCTCATGCCTGCCGGCATCAAGAAGGACATCCTGGAGGGAAAGGATGTTAACCTGGCCTCCCTGCTCATCTCGGTACACGATCTGGCCGAGAATAAGTTCTATGCCTGGGGAGACGTGTCCGTGGATCTGAAGGCCAAAGACCAAAGGGCTCAATCGCAAACTGTCAGTCATCGAATTTGTGCTGTCCTTTGGCATGTTCAGGGATGTGTTGTGCTCGGCCAACCCCGGCAGGAGGGAAGAGCTGGATTTTTACCTCCATGCCGTGGTTGACTTGGGGTACAAATACGGAGGCTTTGACTACCACCGCTCATTCGCAGCCAGAGCCACAGCCAAACTTGCTCAGTTCCAAGCAAGCATGAATTGGATTGTAGCCATGGACTACCTCAGGAGTGGCTGATAGTTGTGGTCCACCTGCCTGCCGCCCTCAATCACATGGTTCCACACACCCGGAGTCACTGAACAGACCAGTACTTTGTTTTGTTGTTTTAAATTAGGGGTTTGAACTTGGATAGGGATTAGGGATGACTGTGGGATGCCCAGTAATTGAACATGGGACCTACTATATACACCTCTGGTATATACACTTCTTCTCCTCCAGCACACTGCTTGCTGACTTTTACACTTAAAAAAAATTGGGCATGTGGCGCTAACCTCTGAGTATGTTCCTTACTCCCACCACTAGGGGGGCTACTGAACACAGGTGTTCAAGGAAAGTGTAAAGATTGTATATATGGTGACTTGTGCCTTAATACAACAGGATTGCACCGTTTATATGCTGGCATGAGAGATAAAGTAAAAAAGCAGATAAGCAGTTGGCGCTTCCCCTGTATGTCCTATTACTAGAACACTAAGGGGACTACGTACAGATTCTTGTCCTATATTTTAGTGATAAACAGTGTTGTGTAGTAGTGGCGAACGAATGGTTTTAACAACTAAAATGCTGGCATAAAGTGACTGTGCTTCCAAAAAATATATATCAGCATGTGAAAAATAATTTTCGTGGTTGTGAAACGATATAAAAAAAGAGGAACAAACAAATATATAGGCTAAAATAGAATAAGAAATAATATGAGAGCTTATGTAGGAAAATCTAGATATGTGTTGTCTAAAAGTGACCTTTAAATTGATAAAAATACTAAAAACTTTCACCATTAAGTTCACAAATATTATATACTAAAAACTTTCATCATACTACAGGCCCCTTTGAAAGTGAAAACTCAAATTTCATACAATAATTGTGCATGTATTTTAAAAGGAAAAAAACGTGTGTTATAATTCATAAAAAAATATAAAAACACAAAAAAATATATATATATAAGGAATTAATAGTCCCCAGTGTCTCTTATATTATGCAGAGAGAGCAATTCTTGGAATATTGCTAAGAAAGGATTTGGATGAAAAACAGATCTTCGTGCATTCAATACAGTGACTTTCCTTTCTTGGTGCTGTGAATAAAAGTGCAATCTACAAGTGACTTTTTTCTCCACAGTGCTGCAAAGTATCGGTGACTCCACTCTGTGGCCCCCTTTTGTGTCCCCACTCATCAGATACAGGCACCCCTGCAGGGGTATGAGCCTGTGGGAACCTTATCCGGACGTCTCTGAGATCCTGCTCCTCCGAGCGTCTTCCACTGCCCTCCAGTGGTCCTGGAAAAATCCTGCGTTCACACTCCCAGTTGTTTCCACCGATATCCCACGTTTGGTTATTCCAGATGTTCCTCCATTCAGTTGCTGTATAATGAAATGAAATGCACAATAGTGTGTATCCTCTTAAACAGTTTTATTGTGCTCCAATATGCATCAGACAATCATCAAATGTCTTTACAAAAAGTCCTATCCGGATACTGGGCTGGCGAGCATACAGCAGCTCTGCTGCTGTTTGAAAAAGGGACGTCTCCCTTCCCCTTAGCGGCAGCTTGCGTTCCAGCCCTCGATGTCTCTCTACCCGGAAGTGACGTAGTGATGCGGCGAATGTGCGTGCTGGCCTCGCCTAACGCGTTTCGTCATAGGACGTCGTAGGAAGCGTTGGCCATTGGTGCTCCGCCGGTTTATATACACCCAATAGGGCGGGCAATGTCAATCACTTCTGTCATTCAACAGGCGAGGTCCGCCATGTTTTTGGTTGGCGAAGCTCAGTTATTAAATGGGAGGTTATCATTAAAAACCGGAACGAGGAAATGTGTAAAAGGTTAAGATACAACTAAAATTAGACTAAGTTTATTACAAAAGTGACACATTACAATACGAAGAAGTGAATTATGGTATATGTGTTTTTAAATAATATATTATAAAATATGTAGGTGCAAAAAAACGGATAAGAAATTGTTAGTAAAAAAATAAAAAATATAAAAAATAAAAATAAAAATAAAAAGGATAAAAATGAGGAATGCTTAAAATCCGCAAAGAGGAGGAGAGCGTTCCTGACCCACAAATTGAAAGCCCAAAGGCTATTAAATACAAAATATACAAACATTAATTGAATAAAAGTAAAAATAAAAATAAAAGAAAAATGTGTTACATTACTCCTGTTGGTTGTGTAATATTAGAAAAAAGGAATATGTTTCAATAATCCTGTTGTGTGTGCAATGTTAGATGACAAGATATAAGCAATATTTATGACTTTAAGAAACTGGAGATATTTATTGGAAACTCTTCAAAGAAGGTGAATGTGAGAAATTGTAAGTAGAGGACTCGCAGATGGACTACTGCAGCAGTTTTGTCAACAAGGAACTTGACATTTAGCTGTGAGCAATTTTGTTATAGTGTATCATTTGTATTAATGAGGCCTATTATATAATAAAGAAAAGGAATATGTATGTCAAAACTTTTCTAAGAAAAAACCTTTCTTTTTCAAAAAACTTTTCTCAAAAAACTTTTTTTTTAAAAAACTTTTTTTTTTTTCCTTAAAAAAGGATAAAACCAGGTGTTAGATTAATAATTGGACAGAAAGCAATTCAAATCTATGTCCACGTTCAGTCCTCCGGGGACAAGAGTATCAAGGCGGTGTATCCAATTGGGCAATTGGAGCCATACAGACATCAGCTATCTCGATTTACAGATTTTTAAAATGGAAGACAGATTATACACCAAAACTTTTTTTAAAAACACGGATAGAAATGGGTATATCCCAACATCCAGTTGCCACCACCCAGGGTGGATACGAAACATCCCCAAGGGACAACTAATCCGGATCCGTAGAAACTGCCGAAGGGACGACGACTATGAGGCACAGGCAGATGTATTACTCAAAAGATTCCAGGAGAAGGGATACTCACCACAGGAACTGGCAAAAACAAAGGCACAGGTTAAAAGCATTCCCAGGGAAGACCTATTCAGAAACTCCAGGAATGACACAAAAACCAAAAATGAGCTAACATTTGTCACCGGTTTTAATAGACAATATAAAAGTGTAGAAAAGATTTTTTGGAAGTATTGGCCTATTTTAAAGATGGACAAGGTTTTATCAAAACTTCTACCGGGGAGACCTAGGTTTATTTATAGAAAGGCCCCTTCCCTAAGAAGTCATTTGGTAAAAAATGTCATAAATCCTTCAACAGAGATCAAACTCATGAGTAACCTGAAAGGCTTCTATAAATGCCAGAAATGTCTACCATGTAGAGTGAGCCAGGTGCAACCAAGGAAAAAGGTGAGCTTTAAAGCAAAAACATCAAAAAAGGAGTACCAAATAAAAGAGCTGATCACGTGCAACAGCACCCCTGTTACTTACATCATCGAGTGCCCTTGCCGGCTTCAATATGTGGGCAGAACCACAAGGCCCCTTTACGTAAGAATCAGGGAACACATTAATAATATTAAAAAAGGGTTCCCCAAACACAATTTATCTCGGCACTTTAAGGAATTCCATCAAAAGGACCCCTCCTGCATGATCTTCTATGGGATTGACCGAATTAAAAATAATTGGAGGGGAGGCAGTAAAAAGGTGGCGATATCTCAGAACGAAACCCAATGGATACACCGCCTTGATACTCTTGTCCCTGGAGGACTGAACGTGGACATAGATTTGAATTGCTTTCTGTCCAATTATTAATCTAACACCTGGTTTTATCCTTTTTTAAAAAAAAAAAAAAAGTTTTTTAAAAAAAAAGTTTAAAAAAAAAAGTTTTTAAAAAAAAGTTTTTAAAAAAAAGTTTTTTGAGAAAAGTTTTTTGAAAAAGAAAGGTTTTTTCTTAGAAAAGTTTTGACATACATATTCCTTTTCTTTATCATATAATAGGCCTCATTAATACAAATGATACACTATAACAAAATTGCTCACAGCTAAATGTCAAGTTCCTAGTTGACAAAACTGCTGCAGTAGTCCATCTGCGAGTCCTCTACTTACAATTTCTCACATTCACCTTCTTTGAAGAGTTTCCAATAAATATCTCCAGTTTCTTAAAGTCATAAATACTGCTTATATCTTGTCATCTAACATTGCACACACAACAGGATTATTGAAACATATTCCTTTTTTCTAATATTACACAACCAACAGGAGTAATGTAACACATTTTTCTTTTATTTTTATTTTTACTTTTATTCAATTAATGTTTGTATTTTTTGTATTTAATAGCCTTTGGGCTTTCAATTTGTGGGTCAGGAACGCTCTCCTCCTCTTTGCGGATTTTAAGCATTCCTCATTTTTATCCTTTTTATTTTTATTTTTCTTTTTTATATTTTTTTATTTTTTATTTTATTTTTTACTAACAATTTCTTATCCGTTTTTTTGCACCTACATATTTTTATAATATATTATTAAAAAACACATATACCATAATTCACTTCTTCGTATTGTAATTGGTCACTTTTGTAATAAACTTAGTCTAATTTTAGTTGTATCTTAAGCTTTTACACATTTTCCTCGTTCCGGTTTTTAATGATAACCTCCCATTTAATAACTGAGCTTCGCCAACCAAAAACATGGCGGACCTCGCCTGTTGAATGACGGAAGTGATTGACATTGCCCGCCCTATTGGGTGTATATAAACCGGCGGAGCACCAAGATGGCCACCGCTTCCGACGACGTCCTATGACGAAACGCGTTAGGCGAGGCCAGCACGCACATTCGCCGCATCACTACGTCACTTCCGGGTAGAGAGACATCGAGGGCTGGAACGCAAGCTGCCGCTAAGGGGAAGGGAGACGTCCGTTTTTCAAACAGCAGCAGAGCTGCTGTATGCTCGCCAGCCCAGTATCCGGATAGGACTTTTTGTAAAGACATTTGATGATTGTCTGATGCATATTGGAGCACAATAAAACTGTTTAAGAGGATACACACTATTGTGCATTTCATTTCATTATACGGCAACTGAATGGAGGAACATCTGGAATAACCAAACGTGGGATATCGGTGGAAACAACCGGGAGTGTGAACGCAGGATTTTTCCAGGACCACTGGAGGGCAGTGGAAGACGCTCGGAGGAGCAGGATCCCAGAGACGTCCGGATAAGGTTCCCACAGGCTCATACCCCTGCAGGGGTGCCTGTATCTGGTGAGTGGGGACACAAAAGGGGGCCACAGAGTGGAGTCACCGATACTTTGCAGCACTGTGGAGAAAAAAGTCACTTGTAGATTTCACTTATATTCACAGCACCAAGAAAGGAAAGTCACTGTATTGAATGCACGAAGATCTGTTTTTCATCCAAATCCTTTCTTAGCAATATTCCAAGAATTGCTCTCTCTGCATAATATAAAAGACACCAGACCATCCATCTTCCAGAACCATCCGGTCTATCCTGTGGTCTAATGGCTCTCCTTCCCCTTGGTTGGCTCCGCCTGGCTTCTAGAGACTGCTCTCTCTCCTCTCAGACTTCTCATCCAACTCCCAGGGGCCACCACTCACCCACTATATGGTGGATTTTTTAAAGAGTCTCCTTCCATGTAGACCTCAGCTGCTCTCCTGCTTCTCCTGTGCCACTCCAGGAACTGACTCCCACTCCCGGCTGCACCCAAGCCCCAAGCCTTAGGTTCAACCCCCCAGACTGGGGGCTCCCCTCCCGGGCGAGGCCTGATCCGCAGCTCCAGCTACATCCTCATCTCTTCCACCTGAACTCTCCTGACACCTGCTGGCAGACAGCTATATTTTAGGAGGCCTGCCCCCTGACGATTCAACCTGTGGATTGGTCAGGGCTTCTTGTCATACATCAGAAAGTGACACCTCCTTATCCATCCCCCTTCTAGAGCTTTCCCAGCTCAAGGGGAGGAATCTCCAAGGAGTGTACCTTCCCTCCATCTCCCCTGAGCCACTCCCCAGCCCAGATCAAAACATTCAGGCCTGCACTTACAATCAGGCTTGACTAGATTTTTCCTCCCCTAACAAAAATCTACAAAGTAAAAGCACCTACACTATGGGGGTGCTACAGGAGTGTCATGGACACCAAGTTGTTCTGCTGCCACTTTGCAGGTCTACATTCTCCGCTTTGCGCCGTTTGCCAGTACTCCACGCACACGGCAAACTGGTGCTCTACAATGGACACCAGACATTCCTTGACCTTCCCCTCTACCACTAGTATCAGTCAAGGCATGCCTGCCCCTATGCAACATCCTCAGGTGGACAAGTTGGGACGGCCCATCTAGTTACTAGGCAAGATGCCTATCTGCAACAACTTCAACTATTGCACCTGCAGCTTCAACCAATGCTGGCTGCTCCACATTTGTGTCAACTGACATAGAGCTCATCCCAAGAGCACATGCACCCTCAAACGTCCCAACTCATCATGACTGAGCTGAGTGAAGGTACGTTGACTGGAGTTCTACCTTTCTTTTCAACCGTCACCCACATACTCACCCGGTGTGCGAGTTTATCTCCAGATTCCACACGAGGCTTATCACCCTACCCCTCACCACCCATGAGTGCAGGAACCTCGGCTCAGCCACCACTGATGAGCAGCCTATTGACAATCTGGACCGGGAATTCATTATCGGCCCCTTCGCTGAGTTGCCATTTGAGACATGGAGAGTTAGCCCTTTTGGGCTTGTCAAGGGCAAATTCTCAAATAAATTATGTTTGGTGTACGACTTGTCCACACCTCATTCCACATCCCCAGTCTTAACTCACTGATTCCTTCCGAAGAATTCTCCCTCAAGTATGCGTAAGTTTACTTAGCTATACAGTTCATCATTAGTGTAGGCACGGGTGCATGGCTGTCCAAAGCTGACATTTCAGATGCTTTTAAGCCCTTACCTATTGAACCCTCCTTGTGTCAGTGGCACGCCATCAAGTGGAGATGTTCATACTAGTTATTATCATTATTATTATTACTATACAGAATTTATATAGCGCCGACAGTTTGCGAAGCGCTTTACAATATTAGGCCAGAGAGTACAATTACAATACAATTCAATACAGGAGGAATCAGAGGGCCCTGCTCGTTAGAGCTTACAATCTAGGAGGGAGGGTTAAATGATATGAAAGGGCAATAACTGTGGGGGATGAGCTGATTGAGAAAATAAGAAGTGTAGTTGTTAGGTGGTGGCAGGATAAGCTTCCCTGAAGAGAAAAGTTTTCAGGGATCACCTGTAGGTGGATAGATTTGGGGACAGTCTGGCAGATTGGGGTAGGGAGTTCCAGTGGATGGGAGAGGCTCGGAAGAAGTCTTGGAGGCCAGTATGAGAGGAGGTGATGAGGGAGCTGGAGAGCAGGAGGTCTTGGGAGGAGCAAAGAAGATGATTAGGTTGGTATTTTGAGACTAGGCTGGTGATGTAGCTAGGAACAGAGTTGTGGATGGCTTTGTAGCTCATTGTTAGTATTTTAAATTTAATTTGTTTGGCGAGTGGCAGCCAATGGAGGTATTGGCAGAGAGGGGTGGCAGACACTGAACGGTTTGTAAGGTGGGTGAGTCTGGCAGTGGCATTCATGATGGACTGAAGGGGGGATAGTCTATTTAAAGGTAGGCCAATGAGGAGTGAGTTGCAGTAGTTGAGGTGAGAGATGACCAGGGAGTGAATCAGGAGCTTTGTGGTTTCATTGGTTAGGAAAGGATATATTTTAGAGATGTTGCGGAGGTTGAGGCAGCAAGCCTTAGAAAATGACTGGATGTGAGGCCAAAAGGAGAGTTCAGAATCCAGGATAACACCAAGTACCCTAACATGTAGGGATGGGTGGATGGTTGTGCCATTGCTCTTGACAGAAAAGTCAGGGGAAACGGCAAGTGGGGGAGGAAATATTATGAGCTCTGTTTTGGACAAGTTGAGTTTGAGGAAGTGGTGAGACATCCAGGCAGATATGTCTGTTAATAAGTTTGTGATACATGAGGAGACTGATGGAGTGAGTTGGGGGGTGGAGAGGTAGATTTGGTTATCGTCAGCATATAAATGATATTGAAAGCCGTGGGAAGCTATCAGCCAGCCCAGGGAAAAGGTGTATATTGAAAATAAGAGCGGTCCAAGAACAGAACCTTGGAGGACCCTGACAGAGAAAGGAAGAGGAGAGGAGGAGGTAGAATTGTACATGACACTGAAGGTGTGATGGGATGAGAGCCACTGAAGAGCACAGTCACGGAGACCAAGGGAGTAGAGTTTTTTGAGGAGGAGGGGGTGGTCGACTGTATCAAAGGCAGCCGAAAGGTCCAGGAGTAAGAGTACAGAGTAGTGTCCATTGGTTTTAGTGGTTAGTAGGTCATTTGTGATTTTAAGAAGGGCAGTTTCTGTGGAGTGTTGAGGGCAAAATCCGGATTGAAGGGGGTCAAGAAGGTTATTCTTAAAAAGGTGGTCACTCAGTTGGTTGTAAACTAGGCGTTTTAGGTGTTTGGAGGAAAAGGGGAGCAAGGAGATTGTTAAGATCAGTAGGGTCCAGGGAGGACTTTGAGTATGGGGGTGAACAATGCATGTGTTAGAGCATTGGGTTTTCTACCAAACTGACATTCGGCTCAAAGAGCAGTCCTTGGCCCTTCATTCGCTCAGTCCCTCACCTGGATCCTAACTCACCAGACGCAGTGCTGAAAAGTCATACATTACCTGGACGACTTCCTGCTGATCGAATGGCCCGACGAGCCCCCTCAGATTTAGATAAGTTAAGGGTAGTATTCAGCAACCTCGATGTGCCCATAGTAGATCATAAAGTGGAAGGCCCTGCGCAGTCCATCACCTTCCTAGGTATCACCCTTGACACCTGCTCTATGCAGGCCAGCCTACCCCTGATAAATTGTTCCGGATTAGGGCGGTCATTCGCCCTTTCACCAACTCACAAAGTTGCACCAAGAGACATCTGCAGTCCCTGTTAAGCATTCTGAACTTTACTATGAGGATTGTCCCTCAGGGGCGTTCCTTCATTTCTTGCCTCCTGCCTCTTGCCTCCTGGTTTTCCTGTTCCATGCACAGGACCCAGATCGAACCCCCCCAACTAGACCAGGCAGCTGCTGTGGACCTGGCAATGTGGGACAACTTCCTTGAAAACTCGAACGGCGTATCCATGTTCATCCCAGCAGCTTCAGCCTCCTCTCTTCATGTAGTAACAAGTGCAGCAGCCTCCACAGGCTTCACTGCCATTTTGACACCCATTGGTTTGCAGGTACATGACCACAGGAAATCCTCCTGCAGCTCAGGTTTGGGGACACACCTGGGTGGGGCAGACGGTGTTCTTCTCTACTGACAACTTAGCCACAGCTGAGATTGTCAACAAAGGCACGTCCAAATACCTGGCCATCATGTCCTTCCTACGCAGGCTGGTGCAGATAGCTCTTTATTACAATTTCAATATCCATTGTACTTACATACCTGGTAAGTGCAATCTCGCAGCAGATGCACTCTCCCGCCTCAATTTTCCTTTATATTTCTTACGTTGACCTGGAGCCGACCCAACCTCATGTCCTATCCCACCTTGGTCACAGCTAATGATGGGCTAAGAGCCACCTTCACAACACTACTCTGCTCATAAACCGGTCACTGTCGCCCAACAGGCTGAAGGCCTACCACACCACCTGGAATGCCTACTGCAAATTCCTAGCCATATGCCCCGGGGCGGGCACAGGCGACATCAAGCACGTCCTGGCCTTTGTGTCTTACTGTCACACTCATCTGTCCCACAACACTGTCAGGCTGTACCTAGCTGGCATCCAGCGTTTCCTCTCCCTACAAGCCCTTGGAAAACCCTCGTTATTTGCGACCCATGCGGTCAGGCATCCAGAAATATCAGCCTGCAGCCAGTAGCAGAAAAAAGATCTTGTGTCTTTATGTCCCAGGTTGGCATGGTGTCCATCATAGCATTTGCAGTGGCAAAGCAGTGTAGGACTGGCCAGAAGAGGGATTACTTTGATGGAATTGGTCAGCTTAAACATGTATTGCAATATATGTAAACTAAATATCCCTGTTTTACATTGCATAGTTTGCTGGGAAGGGTGTAGCAGTGTGCAGAGGGTCAATTTGATATTTGTATTGTTAACATGTGGTCACACCCCTTTAGCACCTGGTAGTTCATTACAAGTACAAGCTATATGGATTTGAGCACAGTTATATCTTTTTTTCTGTTATATACAGTTCAGTGACCAGATCTGAACCTAGTCGCTATCCTCATCTTGTGTCTTTAAACCCCGGGTTGGCATGGTGTCCACCGTAGCATTTGCAGTGGCAAGGCAGTATAGGACTGACCAGAAGAGGGATTACTTTGACGGAGTTGGTCAGCTTAAACATGTATTGCAATATACGTGAACTAAATATCGCTGTTTTACATTGCATAATTTGCTGGGAAGGGTGTAGCAGTGTGCAGAGGGTCCATTTGGTATTCTTAGCCAGCAGCAAACGCTTTCCCATAGCAAGTACCACGTTCTGGGACATGTAAGCCATCCTGTCATGGTCCCCTTTTGGACTGCTGCCCAGCCTGGTCATCCAAGCGGCTATCTACCTGGCCTTCAACGGCTTCCTATGGCCAGGTGAGTACACTTACAGTGGCCCCGGTTGCCCGGTGCAACGCAGCTGCCACCTGGCCCACCTTCAAGACCATATTGTCCTACATCTGGCAGTGTCCAAAACTCATCAGTCTGGCACCAGGGACAACATCAAATTCTTCCAGACCCACAATGAATGGTGCCCAGTAGCAGTTCTGGACCAGTTATCACATCTGCATAACCAGATCATTGTTGCCTTTTCCTTTCAGCCCACTAACAGCTAGCCAGTTCATCAGACATGTTCACATCCTCTTGGCCAATCTAGGCCTCAACCCTAACCAGTTTTCCAGGCACTCCTTCTGGATTGGAGAGGCCTCGGCCGCCTCCCGGGATGGGGTGCCCGGTCATGTCATCAGAAGATTAGGCAGGTGGAAATCTGACTGCTTTACCCGATACATTTCAAATCCCCAGGTGGAGATGTCGCAAGCCTTCTCCAAGCTTGCCCAATAAATGTCATGTATACCAATAAAACAGCTTTCCCTATCCTGGTATTTTTGCTCCCATTTTGGCGTACCGACCAGCTGACCGGGGCACACCTCAGGTCTATGTTATGTTGTGAGTCTTGTGGCGTCTTTATGTGGTTTCATGTCTGTCTCGGTTGGTGGCCTGAATTTATGGGAGGAGCCGGGGGGGTATTTAAGCAGCCCACTCACCAGTGTTACTTGTCGGTTCCAGTGCGCGATACCCTCCCACCCAACCCCTTTACAGGGCACTTCCTTCAAATCCCTCTTCTACAATCAACCATAACTTATCTTGGGTATGCCCCCTTTTTGGCGTACCGACCAGCTGACCAGGGCACACCTCAGCTATGTGTTATGTTGTGAGTCTTGTGGCGTATTTATGTGGTTTCACGTCTGTCTTGGTTGGAGGGCTCCGACCATCTGTCTCGATTGGAGGGCTCCGACCATAAATATATATATAGATACACTATATAGTCAAAAGTATTGGGACACCTGCCTTAACAAGCACATGAACATTTATGTCATCCCAGTGTTAGTCTGTAGGGTTTAATATTGAGTTGGCATATCCTTTTCAGCTATACCAGCTTCAACTCTTCTGGGAAGGCTGTCCACAAGGTTTAGGAGTATGTCTTTGGGATGTTTAACCATTATTCCGGAAGCGCAATTGTGAGGTCAGGCACTAATGTTGGACGAGAAGTCCTGGCTCACAGTCTCGGCTCTAATTCATCCCAAAAGTGTTCTATCAAGGTCAGGACTGTGTGCAGGCCAGTTAAATACCTCCACCTTAAACACGCTCATCCATGTCTTTATGGACCTTGCTTTGTGCACTGGTCTAAATCATTTGGTGGAGGGGGGATTATGGTGTGGGGTTGTTTTTCAGGGGTTGGGCTTGGCTCCTTACTTCCAGTGAAGGGAACTCTTAAGGCACCAGCATACCAAGACATTTTGGATGATTTCATGCTCCCAACTTTGTGGGTGGCCCCTTCCTGCTCCAACATGCACAAACAAGGTCCATAAAGACATGGACCCCACCAGAGCCCCCTTACATTAGATTCCCACATCAGAGCCCTTCTTACATCAGATTCCCCCATCAGAGCCACCCTTACATCAGATTCCCCCATTAGAGTCCCCCTTATATCATATTCCCCAATCAGAGCCCTATCTAATCTCTACTACCAAGCCCTGGATAAAACCTGAAAGGGTATCTACCCTTTCTCCATTACATCTAAAACTAAAAAAAGTTATGCTCTTAAGGAACAATAAAATGGTAATAATACTTTACACAAATAGTAAAATAATGTGCATAAGCTAAATTTAGCAGTATTGTGTTTTAGTGCATTGGAAGGGCAAACAAGTTAAAAATGTCAGTCTTGGGAATTGAGCCTAATGCATGCTAATGTGTTTTGTGTGAATCACACTGAACAGAATAAAGAATGTTGAGGTAACAGTTACTGTGGATCAGGTCAATAAGAGATACATTTATAGATATGCATATAGATAGATAGATAGATAGATAGATAGATAGATAGATAGATAGATAGATAGATAGATAGATAGATAGAGCACTTAGGTGGTCTTATCTAACATGCCAAAAAGTACAGTATGTTTTCTGCACCATGTGAAATATTTCCAATAAACTGCTATTTCCTTTTGTAGTCAAACCAGGGACAAAATATGGTGTCAGCAAAAGGGAAGAAATATGTCTGATATTATTTTGCTGAAAAACAAGCTGTCAAGATAGAACTCATAATACCTTGTGTATTGATTTATGCTTATTGTCCTTTACCAAGTGTCATTCTTTTGCTGTGCCAGAACAGAAGGATTTGGTACAATTTAAGGAAGATGCAGGTAAAAATGGTTACAACAAATGACAGGAGCAATTTTCTAAATGTTTCTAAATATTTCAAATATATGTGATTTCAGTCTAACAGTTTTTTTAAGCTGTTATACAGATAGTAATAATTATAGAATCTGCAGGGGGTTTGAATCCTGTTTGAAATTGGCAAGACCTAGACTTAGCAGTGAATTTTATTGATGTCTTTAAAGAATGAATATCAATAGTAAATTCTAGACATCTCAAGGCTAATAGGCAAGTTATCCCCTGTGAATTACAGATCCAGCAGATTATAGCAGAGTATAAACAAAAGGACTGGGTCTCTTGGGTGACATTATTAATCAAATATGGGCATGACCACACTTGGACAATTATGTTACAAGATCATCTGCCCCTAGATTTATACTAATCTCTCATTATAAAATTGTGGGTTCCCAGTAACCTTTTGTCAGTCTGTGTTGGAGTAGTTTAAGGAGAGCTGACAAGCTGTGTAGGGAGAGTTAGTTGCTATATTGAGCATATACAGTACACTGTGAATTGCAGTGTGGTGGTTTACTTTTTCTTGTGTCCCCCTCTGTGTTCACAGTTCAGGGACCCAAAAATTATTATTGGGGCATGCCAGTCCTGTCTAGTTGCTGGGTCCCACCGATCTTTTTTTTTTTTTGCTTTATGTCTATTTTTTATTATTTTTTTAATAAATATTTATGCATTTTTTAAATATCTTTTCTTTTAAAAGTTTAAAAAATTGGGCGAGGGTCTATTGTGTCCAAGTTTTATTTTTGTTGCATGAGCCTGTTGCAGACACAGGCAGAGCTAACTTCCATTTGCAGCATGCCACTGCATACTAGTTTGATAGCAAAGCTATATTTTTTTTTGTCACCGCATAGCTAGTAAAGTGGTCAAATGCATGATGGCACATTTATTCTTTTTTTTTTTTTCCCGTTAAGGAAGTTTTTATTTAATAATAACATAGTAACATAGGTACAAGACATAGGTTGTTCAGAGATGCTTGGATGTTGTAGCAGGTACACTGTTGATTGATTACAACCGGTATGTGAAGTATAACAGAAACAATAAGAACAATAAGAAGTTACATCCCTTTAGTCTTTTTTATGGTATGTTGTTTATTAGGGGTGGGTGCTGATTTTGCGGGAGTCACAGTTGCCTTAGACGTATGGTTTCCGTGCAAAATCAGGGTACTAACATTTTCTGTTTAGTGACTGATGTTGTAGTATGAGGCCTTTAGTGTGAGACTAGTACGTTTTTAAGCCGAGGGTCGTTCGTCTAGGCCTGAGGATGTTGGGATGAGCGAGAGAACTTCAGGTGGGGTGAAGGCATATTTTGGATGGGAATGGTTTGTGTCTGGGTGTTCGTGGGAATTTTCCCACTTATAGGGTAGGTTTTATACGGAAGTGGGGTGGACTTCAAGAGAGCGAGTAGGGTTGTAGGAGTCCGGATCT